>CM077166.1:27651437-28025457 GCA_039583875.1 Platanthera guangdongensis | reverse complement strand
TCAAATCAGGATGCACCCCCCGGACATCAAGGATGTCTCGTTCATCACGGGGACAGATGCTACTATTACAAGATGATGCCCTTCGGGCTGAAGAATGCAGGGCGACCTACTAGAAGATGATGGATTGGGTCTTCAAGGAGCAAAAGGGGAGAATCTGGAGGTGTACGTAGATGACCTCATGATCAAAGTCTGAATGTGGACTCCCACCTCTGGGACCTGGAGGAGACTTTGCCACCCTGCGCAAATACAAGATGCGGTTGAATCCCCTAAAATGTGTCTTTGGGCCAGCAGGGGAAAGTTCTTGGGGGCACCTCCTCACCCCCGCGGGGGTCGAGCCGAATCCTGATAAGGTCAGGGCTATCTTTGGAGCTGGGGTCTCCGCGGAACGCTAAGGAGGTCCAGCGACTGACGGGGAAACTGGCCGGGTTGAGCAGGTTCCTCTCCCGGGCAGGGGAGAAGTGCTCCCACTTCTTCAAAACACTGAGGGTGGTCAATAGTTCTAATGGACCAAGGAGTGCGAGGAGGCGTTTCCAGGCCCTCAAGATGCAGTTGACTCAGGCTCCGCTACTCCAAGACCCGAAGGAGGGGAAGACTTGTTTCTATATCTCGGGGTCGGGGCAGAGGCCTTGAGTCCGTCCTAGTTCGTGAAGAGGGAAGAAAGCAGCTCCCTATTTATTACGTGAGCCGGGTCCGGAGGAAGGCCGAGCTCCGGTACCTGATTTTGGAGAAGCTGGCCTTCGCCCTGATCATCTCAGCCCGGAGGCTGCGACCTTACTTCCAGGCACACTCAATCCGAGTGGTGACTGACCCATCCTCTCCGCAACATCTTTGAGGGGGTGGAGCACTCAGGCAGGCTGACCAGTGGTCGGTGGAGTTGAGTGAGTTTGACGTCTCATTCGTTCCGCGACTCTCGATTAAAGCTCAAGCGATGCCGACTTCTTGGCTGACTATGTGGTTGAAGTGGCAGAGGAGAAACTCACCACCCAACTCCTTAGAAGGTGAAGGTGGATGGCGCCTCGGGGAGGCATTCCCTAGGAGTGGGGGTGATCTTGGAGAGCCCTCAAGGAACTAGAATGAGCAGACGGTGTGGTGCACTTTCCCATCACCAATAATCAAGTCGTGATAGCAGGGCTACGCTGGCCAGAATCTGGGGGTGTCGGACGTGGAGGTCCTACCGACTCCATCGTGGTAGCCTCTCAGATCAACGGGAGTTCGAGGCAAGGGAGCCCACCCTGCGATTATACTTAGCCAAAGTGAAGGGGGTCATAGGCACTTTCCAAACTTCTCCATCCGACACGTGCCCAGGGAAGAAAATGAACCAGCGACCAACTAGCAAAGCATGGTCCCCAGGTGGGGGGTACCATCACCGACCTGTTCTGCCCCTCCATCGAAGAGGGGAGCTCATGGTAATTGATCAACAAACTTTGTGGATGGACCATTGTAACTTTCCTCTCCACGGGAGAGTATCCGAAGGGGGCAGATAAAAGAAGCTAAGACACAAGTCGGCGTACTACCTCCTCCAGACGGGCAGCTGTACAGGAAGACGCTCTCAGGGATGTTGGCTCGTTGCGTGGCCGAAGGGGAGGTACCAAGGATCTTGGAGGAAGTCCACTCCGGAGAGTGTGGGAGTCACTCCGGGAGTCGGACCCTGGAAGGAAGAATTGTCAGGCAGGGGTACTTCTAGCCCACCCTGACCATGACGCAACAGAGTTCGCCAGAGGTGCCATAAATGTCAGTTGTTCGCCCCCCTGCAGCTACAGCCGCCCAGCGACTCAGAAGTATCACGCCCCTGGCCCTTCGCAATTTGGGGAATGGATTTGGTTGGGCCATTCCCTCAGGCCATGGCAAATGAGGTTCCTCCTAGTAATGATCGACTACTTCTCCAAGTGGTTGGAGGTGAAGGCGCTGGACAATGTGACTTCCCAGGTTATCAGGAACTTTGTCTGGGGGAGATCATCTTCGCCATGGGCTGCCCCTGGCCATTGTCACGGACAACGGGCCCCCAGTTCGCCAGCGCCGAATTCACTAGCTTCTGCGAGCAGCTTGGAATCGACCTCAGGTTCGCCTCGGTCCATCACCCAGAGCAACGGGCAGGTGGAGGCCGCAAACAAGATCATTGTCAACCTCCTGAAAAAGAAAGTGGAGAATTTGAAGGGAGCTGGGTGGAGCAGCTTCCCGCGGTTCTTTGGCCCTAAGAACCACCCCCAACACGGCTACTGGAGAGACCCCTTCAAGCTCTCTTATGGGTGCGAGGCGGTGCTCCCGTGGAATTTGAAGTCCAAACACCTCGAGTCGTTGCGACCAAGGAAGGCAGAGAGGAATGGCGGGCAGAGAACGAGGAGGAGCTGCGACTCTCCCTCGACGTGGTGGAAGAACTACGGGACCTCTCCGCCCTCTGACAAGAAGAGATAAAAAGGAGAATGGCCAAGTACTTTGACAAGCATGTCAGAGTCAAGCAGTTCGTGGAAGGGGACTTGGTGCTGAAGAAGGTGGATGCATCAGGGAGTCGGCATCAGTAGGGAAGCTCAACCCCAACTAGGAAGAACCGTTTATTGTAAAGGAGGCTCTAAAATCGGGAGGCTATCGACTCCAAAATGAATAGGGCGAGACTCTGAGTCTCACCTGTAATGGTGACGACTTAAAACGTTTTTTCACCTGAAACATGTAAGCAATACTTTGATTGTAATAAATTTCTTCAACGCTTCAGTACTGTCATAGCTAGCCTGCATGGAGAAATGGAATGTGTTTGGACCCCAAGCAGATCCCGCTGCCAGGCTCTCACCTAGCTGGCAGGGCAGGAAGTCACTCAGTGTCATCCTTGGCCTCGAGCAGATCCGCTGTCAGGCTCTCACCTAGCTGGCAGGGCTGGAAGTCACTCGATGGTATTGATAGTGGACCCCGAGTATATCCCGCTGCCAGGCTCTCACCTAGCTGGCAGGGCAGGAAGTCACTCGGTGTCATCCTTGGCCTCGAGTAGATCCCGCTGTCAGGCTCTCACCTAGCTGGCAGGGCTGAAAGTCACTCGATGGTATTGATTGTGGACCCCGAGCAGTTCCCGCTGCCAGGATCTCACCTAGCTGGCAGGGCAGGAAGTCACTCGGTGTCATCCTCGACCCAGAGCAGATCCCGATGTCAGGCTCTCACCTAGCTGGCAGGACTGGAAGTCACTCGATGGTATTAATAGTAGACCCCGAGCAGATCCCACTGCCAGGCTCTCACCTAGCTGGCAGGGCAGGAAGTCACTACGGTCGGTCATCATTGGCCTCGAGCAGATCCCGCTGTCAGGTCTCACCTAGCTGGCAGGGCTGTAAGTCACTCGATGATATTGATAGTGGACCCCGAGCAGATCCCGCTGCCAGGCTCTCACCTAGCTGGCAGGGCAGGAAGTCACTCGGTGTCATCCTTGGCCTCGAGCAGATCCCGCTGTCAGGCTCTCACCTAGTGGCAGGGCAGGAAGTCACTCGATGGCGGTAATAGTGGACCCCGAGCAGATCCCGTTGTCAGGCTCTCACCTAGCTGGCAGGGCTGGGAGTCACTCGATGGTATCGGCCTTGAAATTGCCAGGTAAAGATCAAGAAGTTTCAAGTGCCAAGGAGCAAGGGGAAAGAGGTTCTGCATAGGTGAGCTCGGACTCTCCTAATTCAGCTCGGCGTCAGCAAGAGGATTCTTCACGAGCAAGTTTGGACTCGCCAACCCCAGCTCGGCATCGGCAAAGAGGTGGCGAGCCCGGGCCTCGCCGAAGGAAGGCGAGCAAGGCCGGTGGACTTCACCCCAGTGCACGTTTTACTTAGAAGATTCTTTCTTCTTTCTGAGTTCAACCTCGATGACTCGCGGGCGAGATGAGATAGCGTGACAAGGGCGGAGAGCAGCCGCTTCCGAATCGCCTAGAGCTCGGCAAGCACTCAAAACGTACTCTCACGGGGCGCATACACATGACTATCCTACTCGCGGAATCTGTCTACCGAGGTCTCCTGGGGAAGCACTCGCGGATATACAGCACAATAAACAAAGTACAAAAAAAGAGAGAGAAGAGAAAAGTGGCACGGGTATGATCAAAAATCTTTCATTCATTAAATAAAAGTGTTTACAAAATGTTTACAGGGGCTCGCCTCAGCGAGTAGACCAAAAAAGAAGATTACAAGTTCAGGCCTCGCCCCCCTCCCCCCGCCATACTGGTCCTCGCCTTCACCCGACTGATCCGGGAAACTCTTCCCGAACATCGCGTCCAAGATCTTCCTTCTCGCTGGGCGGCGTTGCCGGGAACAGGCTCGGCATCAGGTCCCGGGCCGAGATCCCCTCACATCCCTCCACCAGCACCCCCGAGTCCTTCATCATTTGGAGAGTGCACTCGGCAGCTTGGATGGAGTTGATTCGCAGCCTCTCGGCGAGATCGGCCTCGCCAAAGATCCGCAGGCTCTTGTAAGGGAGGGTAGGTCGATGTCGTGTGGCGGAAGAAGATCTCCGCCTGGCGACGGACCTCGTGGAGGAGGTGCTGATTCTCCTCCTTCAGCTTCATGTTCGCGCCCTCCAGCTCGGCAAGGCGGGCGCGCAGCTGGCTGATCTCCTCCCCCTGCTGGTGTTGCGAGCTTGAAGCTCCCCTGCGGCCTTGGCGTCCTGGTAAAGAGAAAGTTCGGTTTAGTATCAGCGCAGAATGTTCTAAGTAAAAAAGAAGAGTAGTGCTCGACACTTACCAGCCCGCTGGTGGCTTGGGCGAGTAGACCCTCCGCGATGTCGAGCCGCCTCGCCTGATCAGTGACCTTATCCTTGCGACGTCGCGAGCTTGCTCAACTTTTGGAGTTGGTTGCTGAGGGCGAAGTTGCGGTGGGTCAGCATGTGGTGCAGTTCCATGGTCCGCAGGTGGGCCTGCAGACCCTCATGGCCGAGCTGTCGGAGGGTCATGTTCTTGTAGGCCTCGGCATCCTCGCGGCCATAGAGGCCGAAGCCGAGGGCGTAGGCATGGCCGGTGGCGGGCTCGCGGTCGTGCCAGGATGGGTGCAGAGTGGAGATGGAGACCCGGTGGGCCAGCTCATCCTACTGAAGCATGGGTTCGCCCGCCGAGTCCTTCTACCGTCCGTCGAAGTTGAAGAGGGGATGTTGTTTCGGCGGCGCGCGCTCGCGGGCCGCCCTCTTCGCCGATGGAGGAGGGGAGATCGCCGCCGTGGAAGAGGGGCCCTCGCCACCTTTCCGGCCCTTGCTGGTAATCTCCTTCAGCGGGCTCTCTGGCGACGCGTCGGGAGGGGTATCCGACGAGCTGATGTACTTGGGGCTGGGTTGATGATGTTGTTGTTGCCCCCGCGGAGCCAGCAGAGCTCTCCTCATCTTCTTTGGCAGCCGCTGGCGGTGTGGCGGGTTCGACCCCGCATCCTCAGGTCGCCTCTTGCTGGAATAGGGTTTGGAGATGGCCGCCTCATCTCGGCAGGCCGCCGCCGCCGCTCTCTCATGAGCAAGAGGGTCGGTATGAAGCCCCGAATCCACGAACGGCGGGTTCACGGGGATTATCCGCTTCCCTGCAAGGAAAATACTTTGAAAAAATTAGAAGAGATTCAACAACAATATGACGAGCTCGGCGATCGGGCGAGCTCAGCAGGATGAGGAGAGAACAATACCTTCGCCGGGTAGAACCGGGGAAAGCGCGTCGAGGCCCCTCCGCAGGAAGGCGACCTCGAAGTCTTTGTGGAGGAAGTACTTGTGGAGCTCAGCATCATTGCCGGACACGGCCGGTGGGCGGTATACCTCCTCGCCCTTCTACTGGGGCGAGTAGGGGATGTTGCCGAGATCACCCTTGATGAAGGCGATCTTGGTCATCCAAGTGTGGTGCTTGTTCGCGATCTCGCGAACCTTGATCAGCGAGCCGCCGAAGTAGGCGACCCATCCATGTCGTCTTGTAGGAGAAGAGCTTCCTGAACACAGTCAGGTTGAACTCGATCCTCTCCCGCCTGAGGTAGCTCGCGAACGCCACCATCATCACGATGGCGTTGGAATTTAACTGCGCGGTTACTGCGCCATAGTACTTCAGGATTTGCCGGATCTCCGGCCAGAGGGGGAGGCGTAACCCCACTTCGAAATGCGAGATGGGGAAGACAAGCTCGTCCTCATAGAAAGTGTTGATAGCCTCCCCCTCCCTCGGCCTGCGCGCCTCGAAACCCGACGGCACATACACGGCCTTGAACTCCGCGAGCTCCTCCTCGCTGGTGTGCCCCTCAAAGAAGCAGTAATCGGTAAAGTGTTGCGCGCACTTGGAGCGGCCGTCGGCATCGGGATTGGTCTTGCCCATGTTCGCGGAGGAAGAGCAGAACGCGAGAAGAAAAGAAGAAAAGCGTAGCAGGAGAGGGTATGAGAGCAATAAAGGCACAGTACGAGGTTGGTGAGGGGCCGGGGGGGGGGCTATTTATAGAAAAGAAAATCTGGGGTCAGGCTGTCCATCGGCCCAGCTCGCCACCCCAGCTCGCCGACTTCCGGCGCATCTCAACCAAGGCTAAGTCAAACATTGCAGTATTTATTTAAATAAATAACGCATGTCCAAGAATGTCCTAAAAGCTACTTATTACAGATCAAAGTTCAGGAATAAAGAGGTGGGGCGCGCGAGCAGGAGGATCATCAGGGTGCGAGTACCGTCGGCTCGGCAAAGGAGCCGCTCCACTACCCCGACCTCTGCGACCCCCGCCCCCGAGCCACCCCAAACTGCGCGGAGCAGCTCGCGGATCCTTCCCGAGTTCCTCTGCGCCACCGAGAGGCCATCATCTATCTCGTCCAGGAGCTGGGAGGGGGACATTAGCTCACCAGCCTGGCCGCTTCGCACCTCGTCGGCGAGGCGCGCGTAGTCGCGCTGCAGCATCTCGTTGACCCCCTGCACCTCGTGCAGCCCGCACACCAGCTTCTTGAGGAGCTTTACCTCCCTCATCGTCAGCTCGCCTTGATCCACCTCCGGACCCAGGTAAGAGACCAGCGAACTTGGAGAAGGGAGAGGAGAGTAGTGGGCTGCCCGCGAGGGTTCCTCGGCAGTGGATTGGCTGGGGAGAGTTGTGAAGACAAGTGTCAGCAAGAAGAGAAACATAGAAAAGACTCATGGGGCAAGAATCCAAGCAAGATTGACCTGACGAGCTCGACGACTCAAAAGAGATGCGGGGAGGGATGAACCTCAGATCCTTCCCGCGAGCCCCCGGCGAGAGGAGCTCAAATCTCGGGGTGGGGATAGTTCCCAGACCCACCCCCGCGACCACATCAGTCTGCCGAGGAGAGGAGGCGCGCACCGACGAGTTCGGCCTCTGCGAGCTCACTGGCAGGATCCCGAAGAGAAGAGGCGGGTCCTGGGGGCGGTTGTCCGGTGCCATGAACCGCGAGTCCGTGAGAGTCGTCTCGCCTCGCGGTGTGGGCTCTCGCGGCGCGACGCCCCCACCATCTGGTTGACCGTCCGGGTCGTCGCCGACTACGACAACCTCTCTATCCTTCTCAAGAATTGTCCGGGTGGAAGAACCGGTCTCGCGCTCCAGGGTAGCCCTCAGGTCGTGGTAGATGGCTCGGCCGCCTGGGGGAATAACTTCGACCTCTTGGAGCCGGGCTCGACAGAATCAATTTGAGGAACTTTGGCAGGAACCACCGTCAGGGCGGCTACGCGAGCTGCAGAAGCCTGGCGAGCTCGGTCTACGCGCTCTTGAATCTCCTTGGAAGCGGCATCTCGGCAGGGTTAGAGCAAGGGGAATGGCAAGAGTCAGGCAGGTGGGCAGGTGCATATATATAAGCCGCAGGTGGACCCCACCCAAAGATTCCTCCAACCTCCAAACTCGCGCTCGCCGCACACATTGGGTTGAATGTTTCTTTTCGAGCTTTACCAAGCTCAAAAAGAGCGGGGATTGTGTACAACCTCGTGTCCAGCGAGCAAGGTCGCCAGGAACCGGACAGATCGGGCTGAAGGCAGTAGGCGAGCTCGGCAGCAGAGGAGCCGAGCCCGAGCTCGGCATTTGTCGACCAGAGATCAACATTCGTCGAACGGAGATCAGTATTCGTCGACCCGAGCTCGGCATTCGCCAAGCTAGTCCCAGCTCGCGCCCTCGCAACGGAACTCGGCGACAGCAGGTGAGCAGGACCTGCCGAGGTGATCAAGCTCCCCAGCTCGCCTAGATGAATGAGGTACCTTTTACTGTTTTGCCCCGCTGGTCTGCCTATAGCCCTTCAAAACAGAGGAGTTTGGCTGTTGGCAGACCCAACCAAGGGTTTTCTGGTAATTTCAGGTCAGTTCTTTTGGTTATTGGAAGTTCAGATTCCAAAAACTATAAATAGGACCCAAGGGTACCCCAGAAGACATGCTTCATGTGCCTTCCTGCTCCAGTTTTCAAGTACTTTTTGAGGGTACCTTAGCTCGGCCTCTGGCTAAGGAGGGGAAGCGCTCTGAGATCTTCCGGGTGTGTGGCGGGACCTCCCCGCGAGCCCTTGGGTCGGTCCTTCCTTGTTTTCTTTGTTGTTTTGCTTGCAGGAGCAAAGTAGGCGCGAGGCCACCCCTTCCCCACGGTCGAAATCCACAGGAGACCGATTTTCGGTTCAACAACGTCTCTCCTCTCCTCTCTTCCCAAACTCCCGATCCGCCTCTCCTCACCCCTATTCTGAGCCCCCGATGTCCTTCCTCCAGCCATTCCGAGCACCCGACGTCCTTCCTCCGGCGATTTCGAGCCCCCGACGTCCTTCGTCACGCGATTTCGAGCCCCGTACGGCCTTCCTCTGGCAATTTCGAACCCCGACGTCCTTCGTTCGGCGATTTCGAGCCCCGAACGGCCTTCCTCGGCGATTTCGAGCCCCCGGCGTCCTTCGTCTGCCGATTTCGAGCCCCAGGCGTCCTTCGTCCGACGATTTCGAGCCCCAGACGGCCTTCCTCCGGCGATTCCGAGCCCCCGTCGGCCTTCCTCGGCGATTCCGAGCCCCCAACGGTCAACCTCGGGCGTAGAGCCACCTCTGGCCATTTGGAGCCTTCCCCCTCTACCAAATCTCTTCGGATTCCAAACCCTAATTTTTGAGCCTGATTTTTCTACCAAACAGTTACAGCTCATTTTGTAGAGTTTTTCTGAGAGCTCTTTCCAAGGAGCTCTACTCCATCAGCAACTTCTCCATCCGCCAGAGCTGCCCCAAACAGAGCCTCTATACGATGGTACACCAATAAACTATAGGCACTGCATCATATTTTTTTGATATATAAATAAATGTTTTTTTGCAAAATATTATTGTTATGTTTTAAAATCATTTTAGTTAAGTACAATTTGTTGAATTTTTTTTATTATATTCCTATAAATTATATATATATATATATATTTGAAAAACTATAGTAATAGATTTATATAACAAGATAATAAAATCAAGGTTTTGAGATCAGACCACACATGCAATCGTTTTAGAGAGAGGATCAAAGTTCAACCGGTTTGGCCGATTGAACCGAGGTTGAACCGTTCTGATATTAGCGACTAGAAATGTAACGTATCATCATCTAAAAATACTAATGTACCATATAATATATAAAGTTTTGAGCATTAACATAAAAACAAATATAGGAAGTGATAGTTTTGAATCTTGACCTACATAAAAATGATAAGTCCTACAAAACATATCAATTTAAAATATATGACTTGTTAATGCTTAATACAAAAGATATCAAAGTGATATCATTTATATCAATAGATCATCCAAATCGTATCCACGAAAAGCTTCCCCTCCAAAAGCTTCAAGGTCCGCATCTTCGAGAGTATTCAGAGCACGCTCATCATCAATGTAAAAAAATAATTATATCATATTATCATACATATTAATTCATAATTACTATCACAAATTATTAACGTATATACAAATTTACTATTTATTTGTTCATTTTGTGGCAACTTGATTAAGCTTCTCTATCAACCGGTATAACATATTCCTCGTATATTTCATTTCTAATTCATTGTAATTAAGTTTGGGGTCGGATCTTCCTCAACTACCCAAAAATCCATTGAATCAATACTTACATAATCAAGAGAATCGTGTTTTTTTTCTTGAAGTAAATGTAAAGTGTATGTATAGGATATAGAGTGATCTAGGGGGGGGGGGTGAATATGTCTAATTTAAATCTTGACTACTTTAAGTTTCAGAAATTTCTTTGTGTGTTAAATAATTCAATCACAGTATTCAAGAAAAGCAAAACATATCTAAATTTAACAGCACAAAACACAACACAACACACATCACAGCACAACACAAATCACATCACAGCGCACAGTAATTTTATAGTGTTTCCCCATTTATGGGTACATCCATTTTTCCCCATTCGCCTATCTAGCAATGAACTAGATTTAGCCAAACTTCTTCTTGCATTTTCTCAGATGCTCAGATCTTATACCTCAGAGCCAAGCTGGCTCTTACAACTCAGACAAAGCAATGTCCTACCTCAGATCCTCAAGATCTTACACCTCAGGTTTCTCTCCAAGAACCCTACCTCAGAGTGCACCTTCACTCCTACTCCTCAGGCAAATCCTTGCCCAACAATCTCAGAACCTTCCAATTCCTACAGCTTAGAGAAATTTCCCTTCTCCAACCTCAGGATTACAGCCCTACCTGATCAATCTTTATAATTTAGACTTACAACTCAGAGGAATTAACCTCCTACATCTCAGATCCATTAATAGATCTTACAAAGTTATTAAAAACAGAAGGAATATGTGTTTTGAAATGTCACCTAGAAAGAATGAGACCGATGACTTCTTCTTGATCAGATCTTGATGTGAAATCTTCTTCCTTAACATTGGCTGTGAAGAACAAGGTTCAACCCTTCTTAGCTTTTTCAAATCTTCTTGAATGAGAAGTTAGGGTTGATTCTTGGCTGGATATGATTGAAGTTGATCCACGATCTGGCTCCTCTCCACCTTCAAAATTCTGCGGAAATTGTTCTAATTGACTTAGATGAGAAGAAGAATTAACTCTCCTCGTTTCTGTGTGTTAGTCTTCTTATATAGGTTTTGACAAAAGTGACTGACAACCCCGGTTAATCTATTGGCATCTGACTGTTTGACTGTTGTTAGAACTTCATGCTTCAAGTTCTGGACTTAGAAGAATTTCTGTTTGAGATCTTCTGCATAAAGGTTTGACACTTATATACTTAGAATTCGTCGACACCAGTCCTAGGTGTTGACACTTTTCTTATAGGGATGTCGACAATAATCTAGTGTGTCGACACTGTTAGCTTCTTGTCTCGACACAGCTTGTGTAACATGTGTCGACACTTGTCCTGAGTGTCGACACAACTGGTATCTTGTCTCAGCATATCTTGTGTGAAATGTGTCGACACTAGTCTTGAGTATCGACACAACTGATTTCTTGACTAATGGTGTCAACTCAAGTTCTGGGTGTCGACACAGCTTGCATCCAGTCTCGACATAACTTGAGTGAAATGTGTCGACACTAGTCCTAAGTGTCGACACAGCTGGTTCTTTGACACACAATGTCGACACAAGTCCCGGGTGTCGACAGAGCTTGCTTCCAGTCTCGACACTTCTTGAATAAGGGGGTCGACACTAGTCCTGAGTGTCGACACAACTTGATTTCTTGTCTCAGCACTGTTTTACAAAGGTGTCGACACTTGTCTAGTGTCTCGACACTTTTGTTCATAGTTTATTTTTGCTTCAACATATAACCTGCACAAGTAAACTCAACATACATCAAATACAAATTTGTGTATATCATTGAGTTGAAATGACTTATTCAAATCAAGTAGATTGAGTCCAATGTACCCAACAGTAAACCCTACTACGTACATGAAATTTTTATTGCTTTGTCAAGTCATCAACTAAAACAATAGAAAGTACAAGAAAATGTCAAATAATGATTAAATTTCATATATCCTCATATTAAAATTGTAACAAAATAAAATCAGATCATTGAGTCTTTGATGCTCAAGATGATTTCTTCGGTTGTATGGATTTGCTCAAACCATAAGGCCAAATGATTTTACACTGTTTGATTAAAATGGGCTGCCATATAAACGGTCGGTTGCCACATAACAAGGCCGATTTCCGATTAATCGGTTGAACCGACCGGTTATTCGGTTCTTGGTTGGTTCTCAGACAAGACTGTTGAAACCGAAATTCGGTCTCTATGGAGTTCACCCTTGGGGAAGGGGTGATCGCACACCTACTTCTTTCCCACAAGCAAAATGACAAAGGAAGCAAAGAGGACCAAACCCAAGGGCTTGGCGAGGAGGACCCACCACACACCTGGAAGATCTTAGAGCGCTTCCCCTCCTTAGCCAAAGGCCGAGCTAAGGCTACCTCAGAAAGCGCTAAAAGACTAAGGAGCAAGTGAGTATGAAAGCGTGTCTTCTGAGGTGCCCCTTGGGTCTTATTTATAGATTTCTGTAAACGGCCTGTAAATAGCCAACCTCCGCTGTTTTGGACAGCTATGTGCAGCCCAACTTGGTCTGCCAATAGCGCAACTCCGTTGTTTTATCAAGCTATCCGCACCAATGGGAGGGGCATCCATGTAATTTTACCTCTAGGCCCCACTGCGCAAGTCCCAGGACTTGGAGGTCAACTCACCACTGCTCTTCGCGCCCAGGGGGCGGGTGCGACTTGGCTCTTGCAGCTCGTCATCTCCTCTTGGGCGAGTGCGAGCCAGGCCACCGCAACCTGCCAGTGCCTCTGCCGAGGCGGGCTGGTGGCCAGGTCGCTTGTAGAAGAGCGGGCTGACCCGGTCTCAAACTACCGCTGTGGGAGCTCCGGAAGGGGGCTCATTGATCTGGATTCGTCGAACCCAACCTCTAAAATTAGTTTGACGAATGTCGAGCCCGAACTCTACTTGACGAATGTCGACCCAAACTCTGCTCGACGAATGCCGACCCAAACTCTGCTCGATGAATGTCGACCCAAATTTGTTCGATGAATGTCGACCCAAACTCTGCTCGACGAATTCCCGGCGTGCGAGAGAGAGGGGATGGGCCAGCTCGCGCAGCTCGCCCGCCTGACTTGGGCGAGAGCGAGCTGGCCATCCGCTGCCAGCCCGCTGCCAGCCCGCCTGTTGTTCTGGTGCGGAAGGGTGCCCTGGTCCGCTTGCCTGGCCCGGCGAGCCCACTCGGCGAACACGGGGAGGGCCAGCTCGCACGGCTCGCCCGCCTGACTTGGGCGAGAGCGAGGTGGCCATCCGCTGCCTGCCCGCCTGTTGTTCTGGTGCGGGAAGGGTGCCCTGGTTTGCTCGCCTGGCCCGACGAGCCCACTCAGCGAATACGGGGTTGTACACAATCCCCGCTCTTTTTGAGCTTGACCAAGCTCGGAAAGAATCATCCAACCCGCGTGTTTGGTGAGTGCTATGCTGAGCTATCTTGGAATCTTCTGGTGGGTCCCACTCCCTGGCTATAAATACACCACTGATCTCTCAGGTGAATCTCTACCTTCTTTTGCCTTTCTGAGTGAACTATAGCTGCACCATGCCTGTTAGTGAGGAAGTGCAAGCCCGGCTGGCTGCCGCGAGCCAAAAGACCAGGGAAGAGGCCCTTGAGGCCGCACCGTGGTTGGGCGCGGGTCTCGCGGCCCTCTCTTCAGGCCGGTAAAAGGAAAGATCGTCATGCGATCTCCGGCAAAGGACTTCCCAGGGTCCAGCTCGGCGACAGGCACCGAGGTTTTCCCTGAGGTATGCACACCTCCCTCCTGGCTTGTCACTTCATTTCTGACTTTTTTCCCCTGTAGGTGTCGTCGTGTGACGAGGGAGGCAGTGGGGAGGAGGATCATTCCCTCCCGATGTCAACCAAGCGGGTCACCAGCCCCTCGGGCCTAGGGCGTCCCCCCCGGATATCCCTCAGCCGCCGATTCCCCCTGGGCTAGGGAAATCCCTTGCAGCTCTCGAAGGAGAACCCTTCCATGGACGGTCGGGTTTCTCTCAACCGTCCACCGGTGCGGGGGGGGGGGGGGGGGGGGGGGGGGGGGGTGCCAACCACTGATAAGCTCGTACTCGACGCTTGTTTTGTTCTCGCCTGTCCCCTCTGACTCTTTCTTTGTAGGCTACAACGTGATCTCCTCTGAAACCGAGATGAACGAGGGGTATTCGCCTCCCCCTGACACAGAGGGGATTTCAGAGTATCTGGGCGACCCGGCGGACGCGGCGGGGATGAAGAGACAAGTGACATGGCTATTTCAGAAGCATACTCTGCTGCTACAGGAGATCTTTAACCGGGTTGACGGGATAAAATTGCGATAGAGGCGCAGGTCGCGGCCCTGGAGGGAGCGCGGCGCCTAGCTGAAGGGGAGGAGGTTACTTCTCCTGGCATGCATATTACGCTGGCCGAGGAGCGACTCAAGTACGCCACAAAGCAAGTCGGCCTAGCCCAGCAGGAGCTCGTGGCGGATTCGCGATTACCACTATCCTTGCATGCTGCCCCGAACGGGACGCAGAGGAGGGCTGGTGGAAATGGATCCAGTACTGATCTGCCTACCCCCTTCCTGCGGTCTAACGCCGGGTAAGGCCGCAACTGTATTTTAAGCCAACTCTCTTAGGAGGGTTTCTCATTTTGGAACATTTTATCGTCTGTAATAATCTGAGACTGCTCTCGCCCGTCGACGGGCTTAATTCCTGCTGCTCGTTATGTCTATTGTTTGATATTTGGTTTTCTCTGGGTGGGCATGGATGAGGCCATCTTGCTCGCCCACTGGTTTTTAAGGCGGGTGCGAGACCGTCGGATAAGCTTGCCCAGCCCACCAACTTGATCTTGGCGGGAGCGGGCAGGGAACTCGTTGGTTGCGAGTCTCCCCGGCTCGCCTATGGTTCCGGGCATGTGCGAGCCGCAGCTCGCCCGCCTCTTGTGCGGTTTCGGACGGGCATGATCCGCTGCCGGACGGTCCTTGCGGCGTGGTTGCGAGCCGGGAAGTTGAACCGTCGGGCCTGATTTTTTGCTATCCGCACTTTTCCCGCCGGCGGAAGATTTTCCCGCCCTTTTTTCTTTCTATAAATAGGCCCTGCCGGCCCTTGCTCATCCATAATCTCTAAGCTCCTCCTGTCCTGCTCCTGCGAATCCCGACCCACTTGTTTCTTGTGGAGACTTCCTCACCCGCTCCACGAACTTTCTGCGAGATGGGCGGCGGCAGCGGCGATGCGGACGGGCGGGGCAAGTGCGCTTGGACCTTTTCTGAGCACGACTTTCCCCGCGCCGTCATTTCTGAGAGCGAAGTTGCTCGACGCCCTTAGCGATCACGTCCTGCCTGGCTTCGTGGCGAGGCGGCCCGGGGAGGGGGAGAAGATAAACGACCTCTCCGGAGGGGAGCTCGCCATTCCATTGGCGCACTTCGAGGCTGGCCTCCGGCTCACTCTATGGCTGGAGGTTCGCAAAATTCTGAAGTATTTCGGGGTTGTCCTATGCCGGATGACCCTGAACTCCATGGCGGTCATGGTCGGGTTTGCCTGTTTCTTGCGGGAGGAGCGGGTCGAGTTCAGCCTCGCGGTCTTCCGCAAGCTGTTCTCATTCTGCGCAATAAGGACGAGACTGCCTACTTCTCCTGCGCCCACCTCAAGGTGCGCGGGACCGTTAACAAGACCCACAACTGGCTCAAGAAGTTCATGTTCGTCAAGGGGGACTTCGGCAATGTCCCCTTCTCGCCGGTTCAGCTCAGCAAGGCGAGCTTCCGCCCCCGAGCCTGGGGCCATGAAGCGGATCTGTGTGGGTTCTTCATCGGGAAGAACTTCGAAGTTGCATACCTGCGACGGAAGCTGGATAACCTCGCCGCCTATGCGAACAATAAAACGCAGACCAAAAACTTGGAGTAATGCAAACTTTATTATCCAAAAAAGTTATCAATTACAATGTATAACCTCCCTTTTATATAATGGAGGAGATAAGAGAGATTACAATTAAGCAATGTGAGACTAAAAATTTACAAGTATATGCGGCTTTACAAACGGATAAACCGGACAGGTCGTGCGGTTAGTCAAGCGGCTAACTGCCCGACAACCAACAGGAGGAGATAACAAGTGCCACAGACAGCAAGCCGCCATAGGAGACCGCTAGACCGCCTGGTCTCCAAGTCATCTGAGACAAACCGCCAGACCGCTGGGACACCAAACAGCAACAGCCCGATAGACAGACCGGATAGGATAAACCACCAGACCGCCCGGTCTCCGAACAGCAACAGACCGCTCGCCCTCCATACTACAACACTCCCCTCAAGCTGGAGCATAGATATCAATCATGCCCAGCTTGTCGCAGATGTGGGAAAAAGAAGCGGACATCGGCTTGGTGAAGACGTCTGCCAACTCGTTGTCGGAAGTGACGAACGGAGTACAAATCCGTTTCTTCAAGATCTCTTCCCAAATAAAATGAAAGTCGACTTCTATGTGTTTTGTTCTCTCAAGAAAGACCGGATTTTTGAAGATGTATATCGTAGCCTTGTTGCCACAGAACATAGGAAGAGGATAGTTGTAGACCTCTCCTAAGTCAAGCATGAGAGCCCGTAACCATTTCAACTCACACATGGTCGACGCCATACTGCGATATTCTGCCTCTGCACTAGACCTGGAGACCACATACTATTTCGTGCTCTTCCAACTCACAAGATTGCCTCCAACAAACGTGCAGAAACCTGATGTCGACTTGCGGTCCCCTTGTCATCAGCATAGCTCGAATCAGAGTATGCTTCCACCCTTATGTGACCATTCTTCTGAAAAAGGAGTCCTTTCCCTGGTGCTGCTTTAATAATACTCCAATATCCTCAGGGCAGATTGTAGATGACACTCCCTAGGAGCTTGCATGAACTGGATCACCTTGCCAACAACATAAGAGATATTAGGTCTGGTTACCGTGAGATAAATGAGCTTGCCCACCAGACGCCGGTACCTTGTAAGATCGCATAGAAGAGGCGAGTCATCTGTCCAAGTTTTGTCTTCTCCAGCAGCCATGAGATAACGAGCAGGTTTAGCACCAGTCAATCCTGCCGCCTTTAGAAGATCAAGAGCATACTTTTGTGGGAAAGGACCATGGAGTTGGGCTTCCTAGATATTTCAATCCCCAGAAAATATTTCGGGGAGCCCATATCCTTTGTGACCAGGTGTTGATGGAGGTGTTTCTTTGTCAACGTTACCCCATCCTGGTCATCAATAGTAAGAAGAATGTCATCAATATAAACCACAAGAACTACCAGACCAGAGGCGGTTTTCCGAACGAACAAGGAGTGATCGGATGAGATTTTTGTAAAACCAATGGCCGCAACAAGGCTGCTAAACTTGTCAAACTAGGCACGAGGACTCTGCTTGAGGCCATAGATAACCTTATTTAGTCGGCAGACTCGTGTCTCCCCCTGAGCAACATACCCAGGAGGTTGATCCATGTAAACATCTTCCTGCAGATCACCGTAGAGGAAAACATTCTTAACATCCAGCTGCGAAATGAGCCAATCCTGTTGACAACGACAGAGAGAAGGACCGAATGGTGCTGAGACGAGCAACGGGAGAAAAGATGTCGAAGTAATCAACACCATAGGTATGAGTGAAACTTTTAGCCACCAGACGGGCCTTGTAGCGATCCACGCTGCCATCGAGATGGAATTTGACAACAAAGACCCAGCGACAGCCAACGACTGATGGCGGCAACCCCCAATGTGTTAAAGTTGAAGATGATGACGGTGATGGCGACGGCGATGGCGGCAACCCCCGACGTGTTAAAGTTGAAGATGATGACAGCGACGACGACGTTCTCCTACATGTGGAAGATGATGACTACATGATGTGGAGCTACATGAGATGAAGGCTTTTAAATATTATTTAGTTTATTTCGATTTGCATTTTTATTTTCATCATGTAACGTTTAAGTATTTTAGGTGTTGATTTATTTTTATTTAGTGGGCTGCACATAGCCTATGCATTTTGTAAGCCTATATATAGGCATGGACTTTCATGGTTTTACTTAGAGAATGAAAAAATTAAAACTTGAATTCAAAATTTGAATTTCCCCCTCACCTCTCTTTTCCCCCTTAGGCAAAATTCGGCCCCCCTCTTCCTCCCTTCCTCTTGGCCGTCGGCCGCCCTTCCTCTCCCCTCCTCTTGCTCGGCCTCCCTCCTCTTCACTCCTCCCCTTTCCTCCTTTGCTCCCCTCGGTTTCCCCTCAACTCCACCTCCCAATGATTCGGCCACCACTCTCAAGCCGACCCTCACTTCCACACCCCAAACCGAACCACCATCCTCTCCCTTATCCAAAACCCGACCTCCATCAAGAGCCCCAAATCAGCCCCTTTCCATAGTGAAATCGACCAAGATCAAAGGTGTTTTTTCTCCTTGTGGTTTTTCCTCCATCCCGGCGTGAAGCAAAGGAAGCAGACAAGTTTCTCTCCATCCGGCGACACTCCAGCGGAGTTGTGAAGAACGATCCTTGAAAGTGAACCGGAATCATCTATTCCGGTTGGGTAACAAGATCTTCTACCTCTTGTGTGATTCTTATCTCTTTAGATTTTTAATTGGTGGAATACCTTTGTGTTACCTTGGAATCGTTTTTTTTTTCGTGACTTATCTTTCCGATCGCATGTGTTGTTCTTTTAATTGTTTAATTTTCCGAGAGGTTTGGCAAACCTCACTTTCGTTTTGTTGGGGGAGATCTACCATTTCCGAACCGAACCTTTCGGTAGATCTCTTTTAGTACAACCATCGCTCGGTCGGACCCAAGATTGGTCCTTTTAGCTTGAGAGAACACCGGCCTTTCATGCAATGCAACATCACCGATCCAGACCAACTTGTCCGGGTAGGCTTCACACATCATGCCTATATCCGTTCTCGATTACGGACTCTACATGTACACAATGGGACTATTCATGTCTACCCGAAGGAATGCCTCTAACTCACCACAAACTCGCGAGAGCGGGCTTCCCTATGCAAAAGAAGTAGAGCTTCACATGCTCAAGTAGAGAATCGTTACCCTAGCGTTCTTCCTTAGCGCCATGGAAATGTACACGGATGAAAAGCACCGCAATCTCCTTGCCTCCGTAGATCCTAAGTCAGCTCGCGATTTGGAGCTCCGAAGCTCCGCCGGTGACCGGATCTAGGCTTCTTCTTCCTCCTTTGCTCTCCCCTCTCTCTAGACTTAGAAAGAGAACCACTCAAGTGAAATGAGGGTTTCAAAGGCCCAATCCGGGTATATCCAAGCACTAGCAGCCCCAGCCATCGGATACCAAATTAAAGAAACGAACGGCCACGATCCGTGACTGAAATGCAAAAACTGGGCCGAAAATGGCCTGTGACACGCCCATGTCCAGGACTGTGTCCCCCATTCGCCGTCGAAACCAACGCGTCTGAAAATTATACAGGCACCCGACACGCCCGTGTTTGACCTGACACGCCCGTGTCATCCAGTACACAGCCATGTTCCCGGCCGTGTTCCTCCATCGACATAGGCTAACAGCGACCCGAGACATGCACGGGTCTTGGACACGCCCATGTCCCATTTGACACGACCGTGTCACCACCGAACAAGCCTGGGCTTCCAGGTCGTGTTTCACCCTCGAATAAAAAGCGCCCAATAACCCGAGAAGAACACGGCCTGTGACACGCCCGTGTACCAAGCCGTGTTCGTCGCTCGACGATCGTCGACTCCAAATTTTGTTGTCCACACGACCAGGTTGTCGACCCAAGCACGACACGCCCTGGGACACGCACGTGTCCCAGGCCGTGTGCCCCCTGCCAAATTCCAAACTTGGCTCAAAACGCCTCCCGTCACTCTTTTGAGTTTCAGGGCGTTACATAAGAGGGCAAAAGTATCGTCGCCTCAATCCGGCGATCAAGAGTCGCCACTAGATGTTCGGGCCCCCACTTCCACCCAAATTTCAACCTTGGGCGAGGAACGTTGGATGTTTATGGTCGCCCCCGGTGACTTGGTCGGAAGACGACCATTTGGTGACGATGAGCACCAACATCCCCTCCTGGTCGGCGGATTGGGAGGATAAGGGGGAGGCCTTTGCCGTCCTCCATGCTCTATACAGACGGGCTGACGTCGAGTCCATGCTGGAGCTCAACCCAGAGGAACTCGCCCAACAAACCACATGCTCGCTCGTGAGGACTGTCGAGCTAGGACATTACTCGGCCAGGAAGCTGCTGGAGAAGACTAAGGCCATGAAGGTCGTCACTAAGAAGGCCATAGATCTAGGCATGCAGTCGGTCCGCTAGAGAGACTATGAGGTAAGTCGCTTCCCGCATGCGATATGGATGATTTTGGACTTGGATTTATTTTGTTAACTGACTGTTGTTTATCGCAGGCTGCCGAGATCGAGGCTGCGAATAAGCTCTCTGAGTGCGAGGAGAAACTCGCCAACTCTCTAGCGGAGCTGGAGGCGGCCCAGGTTCGCGCCATCAAGATGGAAACTTGCCTGGTCGCCGCCGAGGGACGCCCGAGATCTTGAGCCCCCTGTCCCGATACGCCGCGGCCGGAGGATGACCCGCATTGGGCGGTGAATAGGTCCCGCCTTCTTTGGGAAGAGAGGTCGTCAGTCTGCCGCGAGATAGTGCGAGCGGAGGGGAACATCATGCTCGCCTGACTGAGGATCAATGACCAGCTCGTCGAGGGGGAGAAGCAGCTCACCGTCGACAAGATCATTCCCGAACTGCTCGCCGAGGAATCCATCTCGCCCGATCGCGTCCCTTCCTCGACATCAGGCTCCAGCAGCAGCGGTAGTAGCAGCGGCAGCGAAGAAAGCACTAATGGGGAGGAAAGCGATGAAGGCGGCAATGAAGAGGAGGATGCCGACATTGGATATGATGAATATCGGCCTGATACTGGCGACAATGAGTCCTAGTTGCTCGCCGATGTTTGCCATGCTCGCATGTAACAGATTGTTAGCAAGTTTTTTTAACTTGTAATTTTTTGACATATATATTTATACAAGTTTAAGTTACCGCATTATCTGTTATTCTTTACTCGCATGTTTGTTAGTTGATGGCGCTTGCTAGGCTCATAGGCTCGGGGAGGATGAGTGCTTGTGACGCTTTACCCGCGCGTTAACATCAGTCATAGTTGAGCAGTTATTACTCGCACAGCCATAGTTGCTCCAGCAATTCGCATCCTGATGCTCGCATGTGTGTTCGTGCATATACTCGCCATAGCATACTCGCACGCTTGCCAAGGCATACTCGCATACTCGCCAAGACATACTCACACCTGCATAATTATTTATCTCACCGGAGCTAAACCCGACTGGCTTGGAGACCAGAGCAGGCACCCATCAGGAGCCGAGCTCGACTGGTGGTGGCGAATTAGTCGACACCCAGTAGGAGCCAAGCTCAACTGGGGGGTGGTAATCAGTCGACACCTAGCAGGAGCCAACGCTCAACTGGGGGTGGGAATCTGTTGACACCCAGCAAGAGCCAAGCTCAACTAGGAGGTGGGAATCAGTCGACTTGGGGAGGCCAGTAGTCAGTCTGCAGGAGAGGAGCTCGTACAACAGTTCACGGAGTACGACAACACTCCAATGAGGAACTTGGTCTCACTCGAGGAGATTGTTGGCCAATATGCAGGAGAGGAGCTCGTTCAGAGACTTGGACTTACGATGACACTGCCACTCGAGGACTTTAAACATTATTGGAGTCGATAGCTCTCAGGAGCCTTGCTCAACTAGAGTGGTGTAAGTCGACTCGGGGAGGCAAGTAGCTGGTCTGTAGGAGAGGAGCTCATAAAGAGTTCACGAACTACGACATCACTCTAACGAGGAACTTAGTCTCACTCGAGGAGGTCGTTGGCCAATGTGCGGGAGAGGAGCTCGTGCAGGGACTTGAACTTACGATGACACTGCCACTCGAGGACTATAAACATTGTTGGAGTCGACAGCTCTCAGGAGCCTTGCTCAACTAGAGTGGTGTAAGTTGACTCGGGGAGGCAAGTAGTCGGTCTGTAGGAGAGGAACTCGTACAGAGTTCACGGACTATGACATCACTCCAACGAGGAACTTGGTCTCACTCGAGGAGATCATTGGTCAATATGCAGGAGAGGAGCTCCTGCAGGGACTTGGACTTACGATGACACTGCCTACTCGAGGACTTTAAACATTGTTGGAGTCGACAGCTCTCAGGAGCCTTGCTCAACTAGAGTGGTGTAAGTCGACTCGGAGAGGCAAGTAGTCAGTCTGTAGGAGAGGAGCTCATACAGAGTTTATAGACTACGGTGTAACGACTTGGCCCGCTAGGACTACAAGCGGCGCCCGGCCCACCAGCAGCCCATGGAGGACCCATGACACCACGGTGGTACAGTCGAAATATACAAGGCATGCAGGCCGTGTAGATTTCGGTTGTAACACCGTAGTGCCATGGGTCCTCCATGGGCTGCTGGTGGGCTGGGCGGCGCTGTGCCCGCAGGATGGTACCAGGGCCATATCCAGCTTGTCTCCCAAGTGTGGCCTGGTCAGTCCCCTCCACCTTCGGCCAACCGGTCGCGCACAAGTCAGTGTCGTGCCAGTTGCCTGCCTCTATCACGGGGAGGAGGTTGTTGTCCTCCCCTCTCGCCCTTTTGGGGCGATATCCCGGACCGCCTCCCTCTCTTGTCGTCTCTCTTTACTGTCCTGATCAACCCTGCCACAATCACGACCGTCTGTTACGCGGCTAACCACCCGCATAACCATTGTCGGTAGTGGGGGCCATGTTTTTAGTGGGGGCCTGCATTTAATAAAATATAATATGCAGATAATATGTGCCCGAAACTATACTTAAAATAATAATGTCGGTGGTTACGGTGTGCAGTAGCCGCATAACCACTGAAACCACCTCCTAGAGGCTGTGAAAAGAACTAAATAAAGACAAATTTTATTGCTCCAAAAAGATAATCATTACATATGTATGTCCCCTTATTTATAGAAAATAGGGAGATGAGAGAATACAACAAGCAATGTGGGACTAAATACAAGCCGTGCGGGCTGGGAGGTTTGACGCAGTCAAACCGCCAGACTATACAGAGTATATACACAACAAACCCTGAACCCTTGCAGCAAATATCACCAAGACCGTAGCTGCGGCTACCTCCAGATAGTTGTAGCTATCTCCAGACCGCTGCGACTATCATCCAGTCCGTTGTTGCGGCTCTCTCCAGACCTAGCTGCGGCTACCTCCAGATCGTTGCGGCTAACATCTAGTCTGTTCATTGCGATTGTCTCTAGAGCAGTTATGGCTACCTCCAGACCGCTGCGGACTAACATCCTAGACCGCTGATACGGCTAACATCCAGAACGCTGATACAGCTAATTTCTAGACCGCTGCTGTGGTTAATCACCAGATCACTGCTGGGCTAATAGCCAGACCGCTATTATGGTTAATCACCAGACCGCTGTTATGTCTAATTGCTAGACTACTATTGTGGTTAATAACCAGGCCGCTGCTGCGACTAACCCTCAGACAGCCACTGCTACTCACGACTGCTAACTGAGATCCACCACCAGATCGCTGAGCCAAACCGCTTGATCGTTGTGTAGACTGTTGGGCTAGATACAAACCGCCTGATCTCCTTCTGATCCAACACTTCCCCTCAAGCTGGAGCATATATATCTACCATGCCCAGCTTGCTACAAACCTCCCCAAAAGAAGTAAATGTTTTGGTGAAGAAATCAGCTAATTTTCTCTCTGAGTTAACAAACGGAGTGTAGATCTAATTTTCAAAATCTTCTCTCTAATGAAGTAGCAATCAACCTCGATATGCATCGTCCTCTCATGAAAGACAAGATTCCTCGAAATATATATGACTGTCTTATTATCACAGAACATCGGTAGAGGATGATCATAAACCTCTCTAAAATCAAGCATAAGTGTCTGTAACCACTTTATCTCACAAGTAGTCAGAGTTATTCTTCTATACTCGGCTTTTACACTTGTCCTGGAGAAAACAACTTATTTATTGCTCTTCCAGCTGGCTAAATTTGCTCCAACAAAAGTACAAAACCCTGACATAGACTTCCCTGTCTTCCTTATCATCTACATAGCTAGCATCAGAGTGTGCCTCAACCTTCAAATGTCCCCTTTTCTAAAACAGAAGTCCTTTTTCCGGAGCACCTTTCATATTCTGTAGAATCTTCATTGCCGACTGAAGATGACACTCCTTTAGGAGCTTGCATAAACTGGCTCACTCTTTCCACTGCATAATAAATATCTGGTCTTGCGACTGTCAGATAAATGCGTTTCCCCACAAGCCGTTTGTACCTATTGACATCTTCAAGAAGAGGTGAGTCCTTACTCCAACACTTATCATATCCAACAGACATTAGAGATCGCGCAGGCTTAGCCCCAAGGAGACCTATCTCCTTTAAGAGATCCAATGCATACTTCCACTGTGATAGAACAATAGACCCTGGTTTCCGGGATATTTCAATTCTCAAGAAATATTTTGGAGAACTCATATCTTTAGTAACAAAATGCTTAAGAAGATGCTTATTTGTCATATTCCCACCTTCTCTATCGTCTCTTGTAAGAAGAATATCATCCACATAGACTGCAAGGATAACAAGACAAACCAATATTTTGCGAATGAACAAGGAGTGATCTGCAGCACTTCGAGTAAATCCAACCACAGAAATAACTTCGTTGAACTTGTCAGACCAGGCCGTGGGACTCTGCTTAAGACCATAGATCGTCTTTCGCAGTTTACAGGCCTATGACCCCCCCCCCCCCTCGGAGCAACATACCCAGGAGGTTCCTCCATATAAACAATTTCCTATAAATCTCCATAAAGAAAGACATTCTTCACATCCAACTGAGTCATTTTCCAGTCTCTGTTAACAGCCGCCGAAAAGAGAATACGGATTGTAGTAATCCTAGCCACAAGAGAGAAGGTATCAAATAAATCTACACCATAGGTCTGCGTAAAACCTTTAGCAATAAGCCGAGTCTTATAACAATCAATAGAACCATTAGGGAGAAACTTGATGACAAAGACACAGCGACAACCAACCACATCATCTCCTGGAGGAGTAGGAACAAGAGTCCAAGTACCTCATTCAATAAGAGTGTGCATCTCTTCATCTATAGCAGCTTTCCAATGAGGAATAGCAAGGGCATCTTGATACGAGGCTTGAACAACATTTGTCGAGATGGTAAGAGCAAAGCTCCTAGACAAAGGACATAGCTGAGCATAAGAGACCACAACCTGAAGGGGATGTTGAGTGCAGGCGCGAACACCTTTCCAAAGAGCGATTGGAAGATCAATATCTTTCATGTGTACTATATCAGTCTCATCCGAAGAAGAGACTACTAGCTCGAGAGCTATGGTGTCAGTGGCTCGGGAGAAGAATAGGGATAGTAGAAGAGTCAGAAATAGGAGGAGAAGAAAGAAGGGTAGACTCTGGAAGAGGTGTCGATACATTGGGAATAGAAGAAGAAGCATCAGAAGCAGGAAGAAGAGAGAGAGAGAAGAAAAGAATGGAGCATACTCAAAGAAAGTAACGTCCGCTGAGATATAATATCTCCGAAGAATAAGATCAAAACACCAATATCCTTTCTGTATAAGACAATAGACCAAAAAGATGCACTTGATAGAACGAGAAGAAAGTTTGTCACGTCCAATAGCAGGAGAATGGACAAACGCAGTGCATCCAAAGACACGAGGAGGTAACGAAAATGGTGTCCCATCAGGATATAGAATAGAAAAATGAGTCTTGTCATTGAGAACCGAAGACAAAACTCGATTAATGATAAAATAGGAAATAAAAACCACATGACCCCAATAAGACTGAGGAACATGCATATGAGTGAGAAGACTACAAGCCACATCCAAAAGATGGCGATTTTTACGTTCAACAACGACATTCTGTTGTGAAGTGTAAGGGCAAGTAGTTTGATGGACAATGTCATGATCTACACAAAATGATGTAAACTGATGAATAAGATATTTCTTAGCATTATCAGTGTGAAGAGTTTTAATAGAGGTATCAAATTGTGTGCAAACTTCATTATAAAATGCAAAAAAATGGAGAAAAGATCAGAGCATTCGCGTAACAAATACAACCATGTATAGCGAGAAAAGTCATCTATGAATATAACAAAATACAAACTACCCCGACCAACAGTTTGAAGGAGAGCATGACCCCAAATATCTGAATGGACCAGTTCAAAAGAATGAGAAGAATTGCATTCATGCTTAACAGGAAAAGTAGACCTGTGATGCTTGCCAAACTGATAAGCTTCACAATCAAGAGAAGAATCACTACGAGGTAGATCAGGTAGAAGCTGATGAAGAATCTGAGGAGGAGGATGCCCAAGGCGAAGATGCCACTGGAGTAGAGAAGAAGATGCAGAAAATGCAGAAATAGTATCAAGATAGAACAAGCCGCCACTCTCAGTCCCAGTAACAATCATCTCTTTGGAATGAGGAATCTGAAAGCACAAATAGAGGCAGTAAAATAGCTTCACACTTCTACTGTTTGCAAAGAGCAGTAACAAAAAGAAGGTTGTACGAAAAATTTGGGACATAAAGAGTGTCCTACGGCTGAAGAGAGTGAGTAACGTGCACGGTGCCAAAACCACAAACCAGAGATGGAGAACCATCCGCAATAAGAACCGGAGGTAACCGATTGCTCTTGTCAAGATAAGAGAAAAGCGAGCATTGCTTGTCATTTGATTAGTATCACCAGAATGAATGAGCCACCTACCCGTTGTAGCCAACTGAGCAGCACTAGAAGTAGCTAGAGAAGAAGTAGACGGCTTGGAGGAATCAACCGAAGTTGGATGAAGATGAGGAGTTTGGCCCAACAACAATCAACTAGGTGACAAAGTCAGCCACAATGAGAACAAAGATGCTTAGAATAACCACAGACACCAGTCTGGCCTCCACGGCCACCAGAGGTGTCATGACGAGCAAGATGAGCAACAAGATCAGAGGACGGAGACAGAAGCAACAAACGCTGAAGAAGAGTAGAAATAACAGAGATTCTGACAGCAGTAGCATCCAGAGTTGGAGTATCCGCCTCTCCAAGAATTTTTTGGCGGATCAAATCATAAGAATCTGGTAGACGAAGAAGATATCAAGCAACAAGAAACTCCTGAAAATGCTGGTGTTGCTCAGCCAGATCATCCAAAAATGGTTTATGCTGAAGAATTTCAGCACCAAGAGCCTGAACCTCCTGATAGGTAGAAGCAGGAGTCATTACTGGCCGCGCAAAAAGATTAGCATACAAAGTATAAATGCGTGAAGTTTGGGTTCCCTTAGAATATAAAGCGGTAAGATGATTCCAAGCTGTAACGACCTAGGGAGGAACCCTAGTGCTGCCCGACCCACTAGCAGCCCATGGAGGACCCATGACATCATGGTGGTACAGCCGGAATCTACAAGGCCTACAGGTCATACACCCCAACCTATCACTGTGCCTGTTTCAACATTATAATATGCTAGATCTTCATTCTCATATAGGATAACAAACAAATCAAACTCAGCATTTGCCGCCGCGTAAAACTTATATATTTTCTCACCTATGGACTAGTCATCTCCCTGACCGAGGGACACGGTCAGTAACTCAAATAACATATATGTATTGTTTTTAACTTAATTTCATAAATCATTTACATGAAGTAAATGTGAAGACGAGTAGCCTGAGCGTCTGCAGTTGTCCCCTGCACTGCGTGGCATCATGACGCGTATTTTCTCTACTCTGACCTATTTTTGAATACGGAAATAATGCGGGTTGTGACACAGGTAGCCTTGATTGTTGGATCATGTCGGATGATAGGAAGACACTCATCAGACAAGCTATTGACCAACCAGGTATGCACCAAGGCATCAGAAGAATCCCAATCGTCAAAAGTAACAGAGCTAGAAGGAGGGGGATCAACAGCCAAATGATGATGTTTGCGCTAAGAACACAACAAAAAAATGAAGGACACACTCAAATCTGGGTAATTGGGACCTGTAAGCTTCGAAGCAGTACCCAGATTACTAGAAGCAGATAAAAAGATGTAGAAAGAGAAGAAAGGGCAGACATAGTAGAAGAAGAAGAAGACGGAGTAGGAGTGCCCATAGAAAAGAAGAAGAAACTAAACGGGTAGAGAAAACAACCCACGCAAACAGAACAAGTCGCAAGGGAAAACTACGCTAATAGATCATTCCGCACAATAAACCACGCGACTAGAACAGAAGCCGCATGAACAGAACTAGCAAGGGAGGGCAGGGTGGGAAACCGCGTGTCACAACCCGCATTTTCTCCGAATTTAAAAAGTATCAGAGTATGAGAAAACACGCGTCGCGATGCCACGTCGAGCAGGGGATAACTGTCGACGCTCAGGCGAACACCAACTAACTAGACTATGAAAATTCGTAAGTTTAATGATTAGAAAAATCAGTTATATTCTAAAGGTCGTATCCCTCGGCTCAGTGGATTACTTAGTCCACAGTTTTAAAACTATACTTATACGCGGCGAAAAATACTTTATTTATATTTGACACCCTATGAGAGCACATAAGTGGCCCCCGAGGTCCACTTATACTATGCAAGACTCTAGATTTATTTTATATTATAAGTAGGAAAACGAACTTTTTACGGTACTTGGAAAGTAGTGTATGAGCTTTATAAACATGCTGATCATGAGATTTACTTATTATAGTGTTTTTAGGTTTAAAAATAACTAGCAACCTAGCATAAATCTCCCCAAGAGCAACTAGACTATCTCTAGAAAGGTAGCAGAAAAAGAAACATATCTAATATCATAAGGTAAAACTACCAGTGGGCGCCAACAAACTGACACGAACCCACTGACAAGTATGTATGTGTATAAGAAAACAGAAAAACTACCTCACAACAACAAGAGAAAGGTCCCTACAACTCAAGGGATCACCAGCAACACCACAACAAATCTAGCCGCCTATCCGGCTACTAATCCGAATATGAGGCATTCAGAAAAGAAAAGAACACCTTAGCAAGTAAAACAAGGAAATCAGAATTAGAGCGTTAAATCAAAATGGGACAAAAGAGAGTACATAAACATGACAGTAAAAGCAAACACTGTCCCAAGTAAGGCAAAGTACACCAAGTACCAGGTAACAACAACAAGCCCTGCCCAAACCCTGCAGAGGCTACAAGGCAAAAGACAAGAAAACTTGTCACAATATGATGCATTGTACAAGGAAGAAACACCTAACAAACCTAATTTGTGAGTTAATGGCAGGAGTAAACAACATGGACCTGAGTTGGTGACCAAAAACAGTCCCCCAAACAAAACAGTTCCAACTAAAAATGAAATTCCACTGTGTCAGCACAAAACCACCACAAACTCAGCCCGTACCTGGGATTAAAAGGGTGGCGGACACAGCAATACCCAGCTCGTACCTTGGATTAAAGGTGGAGGCCACGGCTCACACACAAAACATCCCGCTCCTTTAGAGCGTCAAAATACCACTACCTGCCATAACCCATGATTCGGCCCTCAAAACAAAGAAAGAACGAAAGGCCGACAAGACATCCCCCCTAGGAGGTAATCACTCGGGAAGAAAAGCAACTGAAAAGGAATAAATCCCAGCTTACAGGAATCGTCGATCTCCAGTCACAGGTAAATCGTCGAACTCAACTCTCAGGAAAATCGTCGAACGCAGACCACGGAAAATCGTCGAACTCCGTTCGACGATTTGCTTTTGTCAAACACAAGCCACGGGAAAAATCATCGAACGTCGTTCGACGATTTTCCTTTCGTCGAATACTGGCCACGGGAAAAATCGTCGAACGTCGTTCGACGATTTTCCTTTCGTCGAACACTGGCCACGGGAAAGATCGTCGAACGCTGTTTGACGACTTTCCTTACGTCGAACACTGGCCGCGGGAAAAATCATCGAACGTCGTTCGATGATTTTCCTTACGTCGAACACTGGCCACGGGAGAATCATCGAACTCCGTTCGACGATTTTTGTCGGACCCAGAACTAAGGCAAATCGTCGAGCTCAGCTCAACGATAATCGTCGAACACAGATCGACGATCTTTGTCGAACTGGCTGCAATGAGTGCACAACAATCCTGTTCCTCCAACTTCATTTCTGACCAATCTTCTTAGCCTAATTCGATCCTATTACTCGTAATATAAGTATGAAAACTCACTGCTACTAGTTCTAAGGCTGAAAGGCTAAATACTACCTAATCCGAGATCAACAGGGAACAATTTGATAAAAGACAAGACTACAGCAATCCAGCCGAAGACTTGGAGTTTCAGAACTTGAGAAAAATGAAAAAAAGAACATAAAGGAGCATTCCTGGTTCAAGGTCCTCATGATTTTTGTACAGAAAATCAGAGCAAAATAATAATCTTAGGAAACATGAGTGATAGCAATAAAAATGACATGAAAAGGAGAAGAAAAACTTGGCAAGGGTAGGAGCACCACTTGCCTCAAATTCCAGCGATTTATCTTGCACAACCCTTCCTCTCTCTCTCGGCTCTAGCTGCAACAGCTCCTAAATAGGAATTCTAGAGTTTTAATGGCGGAAAAGGGTCAAATTAAAAATTCTGAGATCCATAGAAACACCACGAAAATTGAATCTCTTACCGTAGGAATGAAGGTCTAGGCTAGAGTAATCCAAATCCGCTTTCGGAATCGAATTCTGTCCACTAACGCTCCCAGAATCGGCGTCTGAAGGGTAGCAGGGTTGACATTTTTTCTTCCTCTCGAACAGGCGACGGTTATTCTCTCACGGAAGGAGACAATGAAAAGTCTCGATTTTGTCTTAAGACTATATATATATATATATATATATATATATATATATATATATATATATATATATATATGCATGAACACGTCTAATCAGCCTTAACTGCCACCTAAAAGCCATTGGATTCATTTCAAGCTTTATTGATGAATTATTTGCATCCATTATTATTAACACATCAAAACGATGCAAAAACCGAACCACCTCGGAATCCGACGAGATTCACACAGTAGCTATTTACCCATGCTACGAACGCAACGGCGAAGTCAAAATCAACTTTCGACGAACAAAACTCGGGTTATCACTACCCGAAGTCAAAATACAAGCATCCCCCGAGAGGCCTCACCGGTCACCAAAACAGACCCGGCTTGTTAGGGGATCTTGCCAAAAAGGCTACCAACAACCACACAAGGAACCTATAGAGCTAAGACCACGCTTTAACAAACGGCACATGTCGGAAATGCGTCAACGTAACGCCAAACAAGAATTAAATAATCGCAAAAAAATCGGGGGCGTTACACCGCGCGTACAATAAAGAAGCCGCGTGAACATAACCAGTAAGGGAAGGCAGGGAGAGAAACCACACGAACAGAAAAGAAGCTGCGCGAACGGAGCAAAGGACCGATTCGCTCTGATACCAGGTGAAAAAGAACCAAATAAAGACAAATTTTATTACTTCAAAAAGATAATCATTACAAATGTGTGCCCCCTTATTTATAGAAAATAAGGGAGATGAGAGAATATAACAAGCGATGTGGGACTAAATACAAGACATGTGGGCTGGGCGGTTTGACACAGTCAAACCGCCAGACTATACAGAGTATATACACAGCAACCCCTGAACCCTTGCTCGACTAACACCAAGACTGTAGCTGTGGCTACGTCCAGACCGCTGCGGCTATCTCCAGACCGCTGCGATTATCATCCAGTTAGCTGCTGTTGCGGCTCTCTCTAGAACAACTGCAGCTACCTCCAGACCGCTGCATCTAACATCCAGTCTGTTGATGCAACTGTCTCCAAACCAGCTACAGCTACCTCTAGACCGCTGCGGCTAACATCCAGATCGATGTTGTGGCTAATGGCTAGACTGCTGCTACGGTTAATCACCCGATCGTTGTTGGGCTAATAGACAGACCGCTGTTGCGGTTAATCACCAGACCGCTATTGCGGTTAATTACCAGACCGCCACTGCTATTAATAACCAGGCTGCTGATGCGACTAACCCTCAGACCGCCACTACTGCTCCCGACTGCCAACTGAGATCCACCACCAGACCACTGAGCCAAACTGCTAGATCATTGCACAGACCGTTGTAGCTAGATACAAACCGCCTGGTTTCCTTCTGCTCCAATAGAGGCTATAAAAATGCCCCCAGGCCTTCTCATTTGTCACCTTTCTCCTCCGTGATTTCTTCTTTCTCAGGCTAGGGCTCTGCCTGCAAGCCACCATTTCTCTATCAGAATTCTCCTACAAGCCACTGCCACCCCACCAAAAATTTTGTTAAGTCAACAACATCACCACGAAGAAGACGCACTGCCCGTTGTAGGAAGAAAGCCTTGTTCGCATACTGCCACCAGCAAGCCCGTTCCAACCTCATACCGCGCTTTCCACGCTCGTCATCTAACTGATCGTGAAAGTCACATCTCGCGTGGAGCAGCCTGTTGTCCGCCGAGTACCAAACATTCTCTCTTACCCCCAAAGTGTAATGAAGAGCACCTTGTCGCCCTCGATTCTACAAACAATTTGTAATCCGAAATTGATAGTAGAGTTTGACCGACATAGACCCGATCACTTGGTTTGTTACCAGGTTGAGAGATTTTTTCACGTAAAAATCTCATTATACATTTGTTTCCCTACTTTGTGACTAATTGCGCGCTCGACCGCTCCCGTGCTAAAACTGTCATATATGGATCAGTTTAGGAGCGTCGAGTTAGACCGCAATAGTTTGACATCGTCTGTGAGAATTGAATTCCTTACATCATTAGAAGACAGTACCCTCAGCTCAGCGACACTTAAGATCACCTTCAATGGCAAGAAAAAGTGTTCAAACTACTGAAGGATCCATCCGTGGGGAGTATTGAGCCGGCTCCCTCTCATTCACTCATCAATGCGCCACTTGAGGCAGAAGCTATACTTGCTCCCGTTGCGGCTTTGGAAGGAAGTGTACAACAAATAGAGGAGTAGCAAACTTAGATGCTAGCTTTCCTCAGGAATTTAAGAGCCCCCACCCCCCGCTCCTCTTCAGTCGCCAGCACCAGTCAACCCCCCGCCTCTAGTGCCAAATCATGTTCTAGCACACGAAGCTCCTCATAGGGAAGAAATGTCTGAAGAATTCTCTGACGCGGCTAGTTCTACACATCCTATCCTTAGAGGAACTGGAGCCGATCACCGTCATCACTACGTGGAAGAAGAAGCCTGAGCACCCCCGGGAGAAAGGATCACCTATGAAGAAATACGTGAAGTGATCGCTGAGGAATACAGACACGTCGGGCAACGACATGCCCTCGCTCACCGTCCTCTTGGTCGAGGTTCCCTTCTCACGCCCCAAGTTCTGGCTATCTGATCATTCATGGTTTCAAATTGCCAAATATCAAGACGTTCGATGGGACCGATTACCCATTGGAGCATGTCAACCACTTTACTATCATCATAAGAATCTATAATGCATCAGATCTGCTGCTCTGTGTTTTCAGCAATATTGAAGGGACAAGCTTGTACGTGGTTCCACTCTTTGAGAGAGGGGGCCATTGATAATTTCATGGAACTAGCAAGACAATTCACTGATCATTTCATCACTAACCATAGAATTGTTCGAGATCCCTCACATCTGTCAGGGATCCACTAGAATGAAGTGGAGTCCTTGAAGGACTTTTTCCTCAATTTCACTACTGAAGCCCGACAAATTCTGTGGGTTAACCTTGAACTCTTGAGGGTAGTATTTCTTGGAGGACTCCGCCCTAGTGGCCTCTATTCAGCCCTAATGAGTAAAACTGTCCCTAACTATCCCCATCTCGTGCATCGAGTAGAGATGCAAATCGATGCTGATAAAGCTATTGAAGTGCACCACCAACAATTCAAAGGTGGTCAGAAGAGGAGAAGAGGGCAGTAGCAAACCCCAAACGTGCAGGAAGAAAGACGCATTGAAGAGCATCGTAACGACCAATGTCGATGCGACTTCCAGAGGGATCTGGCTCAGCGACCGCCTCGAGAGTACACAACATTAAACACTAGGAAGACTAATGTGCTTTATGCAATTCAGGATAACCCAGCACTTCATCGACCAAAGGTGGTGATTCCAAACCCTAGGAATGACAAGTAAAAGTATCAGGAATTCCATCACGGGACCGCGAACAACGCTGACAAATGTACAAGCTAAAAGATGAGATTGAACGCCTTATCTAACAAGGGCTTCTTTGCAGATTTTTGCAAGGGCACATGCAAGATCAGTAGGCACCCCCAGGAAAGCAAAAAAACAATAGGCTTCTCCATAAGAAGCAGCCGAAGGAAGGAAAACGGTGGGCAGCATTGAGACTATTATCAGGTCCCCAATTCTCTACCCAGCTATTCTCTTTGGATCTACCCGAAGGAAGGCATGAGGATAAAATATTCAGGCAAGACTCTACCATCGCATTTGGAGATGAAGACCTCAAATGATTTCTATTACTCACCAAGACCCTCTCGTGATTAATGCAGGAATTGGTGATCCATTCTATAATGTCAAAAGAAACCTCGTGGACAATGGAGGCTTGGTGGACGTCTTATTTCTATCAACACTACGGAGTATGAAGCTCGTCTGTCAATGCCTCATCCCGCAGCAGGACCTATTTATGGCTTTGACAATCACCCAATTTCAGTTCAAGTAATGATCACCTTACCAGTCAATATGAGAGAATTTTCGAGACAGGCCACACACAATACTCAGTTCATTGTATTAGATTCAAGTTCAACATACAATGTCATTTTCAAAAGACCAATCCAGACCATCTTCAAAGTCATCCCGTCAATTCCACCCCTTGCAATGACGTCCCGACCGAGGGAGGAGTGGTGATCGTTTGTGGGAATCAGGAAGCAGCCCGCACTTGATACTCCAAGCAAGCTCAACCAACAACGGTGACTGCCCTCAACATTAATGACTTCGATTTGCGAGATGAAAAAACTATACAGTGTGGAGCGCCCATAGAAGGACTGATCGAGGTGCCTCTTTCCGAGCAAAATCTATCCCGTACTGTTCAGTTTGGATCCCTACTTCCCCAGCAAGAGAAGGAGGAGCTTATAGCCAATATTCAGGCAAACAAAGATCTTTTCACTTGGAATCCTGAAGACATGCCTGGAGTTGATTCGCAGGTCATCCAACATTCTTTGAACATCAACCCTGCATGCACGCCAGTCATCCAAAAAAAGGAAAACTTTGCTCCTAAGTGACTCCATGCGATTGAAGAAGAAGTAGGAAAGCTTTTGGATGCGCAATTTATTCAGGAGGTGGAATACCCCACCTGGTTAGCCAACATGGTCATGGTTAAGAAAGCCTCCGGGAAGTGGAGGATGTGTGCTGATTACACAAACTTCAATCAAGCTTGCCCAAACAACAGTTTTCCTCTCCTAAGGATCAACCATCTTGTTGACTCGACAGCTGGCCATCAACTCCTCAGTTTCATGGATGTGTATTGCAACTATAACAAAATACAAATGAATCCAGCAGCTGAAGAGCATACTGTGTTCAGGACCGACAAGGGAATTTAATGGTATAAGGTGATCCCCTTCGACCTTAAAAATGTTGGAGATACCTACCAGTGACTGATGAACAAGGTGTTCAAGGATCTTATTGGGAAGACAAAGAAAGTGTATGTAGATGACATGCTAGTCAAGAGTATCCACCAGAGTGATCATCTGAAGGATCTAGAAGTGTTTTGAGCTCCTTTGCCTGTTTGGAATGAGGCTCAATCCGAGCAAGTACACATTTGGTGTTACATCAGTCAAGTTTATGGGATTCATGGTGACCCATCGGGCAATTGAGGCGAACCCTGAGAAGATGAGATTGATTGAAGACATGTCACCCCCCGCTCTATAATGGAAGTATATCAATTGAATGGAAGTATTACTGCACTCTCACGATTTCTAGCACGGACAGACGATAAGTATCTCCCCTTTTTCAAGATCCTATGAGGAGCTCGTAGCGCGGGGTTCCAATGGACGAATGAATGTCAAATAGCCTTCGAATCCCTGAAGTGATATCTATCCTTGCTTCTCTCAAAACCAATCCCTGGAGAAATATTGTACATATATCTAGCAATATCCCCTGCTGCATTAAGTTCAGTGTTAGTTAAATATGAAGCTGTGGTTCATCATCTGATCTACTATCTTAGCAAGATTCTTCCAGATACTGAGAGTCGATACCCTACATCATATAAGAAACCTTTAGCCCTTGTTTTTTCAGCCAGAAAGCTTTCGCCATATTTTCAGGCCCAGACAGTAAATGTATTGACCGAATTCCCACTTCGCGCGGTCCTCCAGAAACAAGAGGCATCCGAAAAATTAGTGAAGTGGGCAGTCGAACTGGGCTCTTTACGTTGATGGCCCATGTGAAATCAAAGGGGCAGAGGCAGGACTACTTTTGTTGACCCAAAAGAAATTACCTTGGACTATAGACTCCGATTAAAGTTTCCAGCCATTAATAATGTTGTCGACTATGAGGCACTCATTGCAGGGCTCAGACTTGCCATCAACTGCGAAGTGAAAAACTTGACAATCTACTCAGACTCTCAACTTGTAGTATCATAAATTGAAGGAGATTACGAGGCGTAGAGCGACCAGCTAGCCCAATACATAACGCTTGTAAGATATCTTCTCGCTAAGGTTCCACAATATCAGGTTATTCACATTCCCAAAGAACAGAATTCTAGAGCAGATGCACTCTCCAAGCTCGTCACATCTCCCTCTCAATATCAGTCTAAAAGGCGCCAAGTGGAAGAAATCTTCATCCCCAGTATTCAGGGGCTGTGGGAAATTGCAAAAATTGATGAACAGGGATCGTCATGGGTCAGCCCGTTGCGAGCCTACCTCGAACACGAACAACTGCTAGAAGACCCAATGGAGGCATGATGTTTGCGGATATGAGCAACAACCTTCACCTTCATTAATGGAGAGTTATATAAGTGGCCCTTTTTCGGGCCCTACCTGAAGTGTTTGTCAGAATCACACGCAAAATACACGCTACGCGAAGTCCATGGAGGAATTTGTGGAGAGCATTTGGGCGGCAAGGCACTGACCCAAAATATCCTGCGCCAAGGATTCTGCTGGCCTATCATGAAGAAGGATGTGGTCGAGTTTGTACAAAATTACAAGAGCAGCCAACTGCACTCGAGCGTTCCCTGGTAACCACTAGTCACACATACTCAACAAAAGAAAGTACCAACATACAAGAGTAAAAGGCTCAAGCTACTACTCGTTGGGTGCATCTACATAAGAATTAGGACTTGAGTTCTCATCATCTAGGATACAATTAAATCTAAGGCTGGATGCAACACACTTCAAGCTCCCGGCGAAAAGCCTTCGACACTCCAGGTTTGAGTGCAAGCTCGCGAACATCTTCCATATGAAGCTCCACCTCTTTGGTCCAGATATTCTCACAAACCTTCTCGCCAATCAAGCAACGATCGCGCTTGTAGTCCAAAAAGTCTATATACTTGTATAGCCTAGTGGCCTTCAGCTCTGACAGCCGGACATCGGAGAAAAGCAGCTCCACTTGATCCTTCGAAGCCCCAAGATCTGTCTCCGAACGAGAAGTCTTCTCTTTGACCGTCTTTAGCAACTGTGTGGTCCTCTCCACAAGAGTCTTCTCCACCTCCAATTCCTCTCAAGCCTCCTCTAGCTTTGTATTCAGCTTTGACCCGATCCATAATCGGGAGATATCTCGATCATGATCCTCTCTCAAAGTAGCAAGTGAGCCCTCCGCCGCCCGGAGCCTCTCCTGGAGGGTCAAGTATTCATCCTTCAAGCTCACATAAAGATCGTTCCATGTGAAAGCAATATGAGTCTGAGCTTCAATCTACAAGCAAAAAGAAAGAAGTTAGTATGACAAAACAACAAAATTAAAAGCCCAAAACAAGCAAACTCACAAACCACATCGCTCATTTGGGAGCCGAAGCCTCTGAATGAGGAGCCCGGGGGCAGAGGACCCCAACACCTGCACATCAGGATTAGCAGGAGTGGTCTCGTATCAGCAACCAGGAGGAATTGCATCATCCTGAGAAGCTTTTCGCTTCGAAGAAGATGGAGGCTCCATACCCTCATCACTACAACTGGCTGTAGTAAGCTTCTTTTTCCAGTCATGAACTGAAGGCGCCCCGGTTACACGCTTAGGGTTGGTAGATACCCCACATTACAATAAACATTTCTCCTCTACGAACAAGGAGATGCTAAAAAATGATTGGCCAACTCCTGAGGCTCAGTAAATCCAAGCATCGGGGAGAACTCCCGCTCTTTCCCCTTCCGGCAATGATAACAGTCGGGCAGTGCATTCCACAATTTCGGCAAGCCCCAGGAGTTCCCGACATATCCGAATAGTGTGTTCCCATGACGATGATTTGTCCGGGTCTCAAAGTCGAGCCAACTTTTATTGCTAAAGATTTTGACACGACCGCCACCATCAATGCAGACATTGCACCAATTTTTGAACCAATTTAAGAAGAATTTTGAACTATGTTCTCTAAAGAATACGACCAATCTCATAAGGCACACCATCCCAAGTGGTGTGAACTGGGACATCGAAACATAGTAGAACTTCAGAATATCAATCACCTTCTCGCATGGTGGAAAACGGAAGCCCGATCTCAGAGTGGTCTCGAAAATCGTCAACCGGCCTCTCGGTGGATATTGAACTCTCTCCTCAATACGCGGTATTCTCAATTAAAGATCGGAAGGTAACTCATGTCTCTTTCTCCAAATCGCAATTTGATCATCAGAAAGTGACGAGCGCAGACACAGGTCTCGTGGGAAGCTTTAAAGCCTGAAGTTGAAGAAAAAAGAAAATTAAAATTCAACGATCGAAACAAGGACATTCAATTGAACGACCGGTGCACCATCACCCCCATTTTGACAAGGTTAAGCCGTACAAAAAACATACAAGAAACCAACTGCGCGTACAATCAGGTGTGCATGCGCAGGAGGCCGCGCACGCGCAAGGACGCACGCACTTTCGGGCACGACTGAGCGCACCATCGGGAGCACACACGCGATCGCTCGCGCTCGGCCGGGCGCACACTCAGGTGCGCACACGCGCTTATCCGTGCACACCTTCAGGAATGCATGCGCGCAAGGCCGCGCGCACCATAGGGTGTGCATGCTGGCCGACGGGGCTATTCCCGTCCGTGCTAGCGCACCGCCGGGCAGGCTCGTCGATGAGGCGTGCATCCACACTCTCTCACTTCTCCACTACCGTCTCCGGTTCTCCGCCCTATCTAGGGGCATACCTGGGCATGCAGAGCACCGCCATCCGCCTTCTCTGGCACATCTCCGTTAGTCATCACTATTGCTGCGACCAAAAAACTCTCGAGGAAAATAAGAAATCCTCGCTCTTCTCCCATACCGGTTTCTAACACCGAGAATTTCGGGGGGGGGGGATTGTTGGGAATGAGATTTCTTTTATAGAGTTTTGGGATGCAGATAGCCCACTCCTCATGATCCCCACTATCTTAGTGAGGACATGAGTTTGACTGCCGCGCGCGGGATCCGCACACGCGATCGTGCGCGATCTGCGCACGCCGGGACATCACACCAATCTCTGAACCAATTTTAAGGAGAATTTTGAACCATACTCTTTAAAAATACGACCAATACCATAAGGGGCACCATCCCAAGTGGTGTGAACTGGGACATTGAAACACCGTTGAACTTCAGAATATCAATCACCTCCTCGCATGGTGGAAAACGGAAGCCCAATCTCAGAGAGGTCTCGCTACCCGTCAACCAACCTCTCAGTGGATTTTGAACCCTCTCCTCAACACGTCAACACGCAGTATTCTCACCTCAAGATCGGCAGGTAACCCGCATCTCTTCCTCCAAATCGAAATTTGATCATCAAAAAGACACAGGCACAAACACATAGGTCTCATGGGACACTTTGAATCCTGGTGTGGAAGAAAAGTAAAAGTTAAAATTCAACGATCGAAACAAGGACAATCAATGGAACGACCTGTGAGGCGCGCACAAGCACTTGGACACACATACCTTCAGGTGCGCGCGCGCACTTGGCCTCACACACCTTCAAGTGGTCGCGCGGTAGGTTGCGTAGGCCGACCGTCGAGGACATTCCCGTCCGTGCGAGCGCACAGCCGGGCAGGCTCGCCGGTGAGGCGCGCGTCCACGCGCGCTCTCTTCTCCAATATCGTATCCGCCCTATCTAGCGACATACCCAGGCATGCAGAGCGCCGCCATCTGCCTTCTCTGTTCCCCATCACCATTGCCGCCACCGAAAACTCTCTTGAGGAAAATAAGAAGTCATCGCTCTTCTCCTATACCATTTTCTAACACCGAGGATTTCAAGGGGCAATTGATGAGAATGAGACTCCTTTTATAGAGCTTTGGGTGCGGATAGCCTACTCTTCATGATCCTTACTATCTTAGTGGGGACATCGGTTTGACCGCCGCACCCGGAATCTGCACACGCAATCGTGCGCAATCCGCACGTGCCGGGATCCCACTCCCCTCTCTCCCTCCGCGGGCCGGCTGACTCATGCCGACATGGTTTTCGGCCGGCCGAGAGGCCCCACCTCTCGGTCGCGCGCCCGCGGCTGAGACGCGTGACAATCCAGCTGGCCAACCTGGCCGGCAGGAGTCCTACCACCTGCGGCCTCCGCAGAGGTGCGTCTCATGGTCGGCCGCTCCCGGCTCTGCGACCCGGTGTATTCGGCCGGCGGCGCTCTCCTCGTACCGAGTCTAGGCCAGTCGAGCCCTGCTGCCGGTCGGAGGAGGCCTAGTGGCCGACACCCAGTGCCGACGCAGTGACGGCCCGCCGGTGCTTGGACCGCATCCGGCTTACCGCCCAAGTGTAGCCGGTCGCCCCCTCCACCTTTGGCTGGCCGGTCGCGCGCAGGCCGTTGCAGCGCCGGTGGACTGCCACCGTCACCGGAAGGAGGTGGTGGCCAACCGCCCCTCTCATCCACTTGGGGCGACATCCTGACCTCCTCCCTTGCCCGTCGTCTCTCTTTTCCATCTGATCAACCCCGCCACGATCACGATCGTCTGTTACGCCGGTAACCACTTGCGTAACCGCCGACAGTTGGGGGCATGATTTTAGTGGAGTCTTGCATTTAGTAAAATATAATATGCAGATAATGTGTCCAAAACTATACTTAAAATAATAATTTTGGTGATTACGGTGTGCAGATCGTCACATAACTACCGTAACCACCTCCTGGAGGCTATAAAAAACCCTCAAGTTCTTCTCATTTCTCACATTTCTCCTCCGTGTTTTTTTCTTCCTCAGGTCAAAGCTCTGTCGGCGAGCCACCGTTCCTCCACCAGAATTCTCTTACAAGTCACCGTCACTCCACCGGAAATTCCGATAAGTCCACAACATCACCACGAAAAAGACGCTATGCCCATTGCAGGAATAAAGCCTCGTTCGCATACTGCCACCAGCAAGCCTGCTCCAACCTCATCCTGTGCATTCCGCGCCCGTCCTCTAACTAATCGTGAAAGCCACATCTCGGGTGGAGCAACATGTTGTCCGCCGAGTACCAAAGATTTTCTCCCACCCACAAATTGTAACGATTAGCGGACTGTCGCCATTGATTCTGCAAACAATTTGTAACCCAAAACTGATAGTGGAGTTTGACCGTCACAGACCCGTTCACATGGTTTTTTACCCGATTGAGGAGTTTTTCCACGTAAAAATTCTCATGTGCACTTGTTTTCCTACTATGTGACTGATTGCGCACTCTACCGCTCATAGGCTAAGACGGTCATATCTAGACCGGTTTAGGAGCGCCGAGTTAGAGCACAACAATAATGCATATTATGATCAATCGTGATTCATGATTTCTCGATCATAATGCATTATTTTACGATCTTATTTTTTTTTGAAATATTCAAAATATAGTAAAAATAAAAAATAAATATTATTTTATATTTTTTTAGCAAAAAATTCTCATTTAGATGTAAAAATAACAATTTAATATGTATAATGCACCAAAAATAACAATTTAGAGGAGCGTGTTTGGGACGCACCAAAAAATTTCTCCAGTTGACAGCTTTTCCCAGCTTCCGAGTTTGGAGAGAGAAACTATTTGTAATTTTCGATCGTAATCAGACGGTCAATAATGAATTAATAATGTTATCTAGTTGAAACCTCCCACCTGTACTTTGGAGTTCTAGTGAGCTGCAACTGCTGGTTTATTTGACAAGGTTCAATCCGGGTTGAATCGTAAGAATGTCATTAATACTATTATTTTTATTTGCTAAGCTAAACAAATAATATATTATCAAATTATTTGTAAAAAATATTCATACAAAGCCACTTGGGTGAGCAAAATAAGAAAAAAAACTATAAGGCTTAGCTTGTTTGGACCTTGAATTGGAATTGGAGGTAATTTTTTGTTGAACTTATAATTCTACTTCTGATGTCTTATTTATTGAGGCTTCATTAAAGAGATTTCACAATAGTTTATCAATGTCATAGAGTTGTAAAAATTTGAGAGGTGCGGAAAACGAAAAATAAGATTGCAGGAACACTAACCAAGCTAAGTAAACCAGATGCAAAAAAAAGAGCAAGCAAATCATGTACTATCAAAATTCTTAACATTGTGAGGCATACATGACGAGACATGTTTCGCCAATATACCCGATGAAAGCAAAAACATACAAGACAAAACTAGCAGCGTGAATAGAACTAGTAACCATCGACTCTGCTGAACTAAATAAGGAGTCCGCTGAAGCCGTCAAGCCGCCAGATCGCAATCTAACCGCGCGGACACCCCGTCATTCCAAGCTGAAGAACTCTGTCTGCTATCTGCAAGCCGCCTAACCGCGAGGTCGCATAGCCGCCAGATAATCCACGAACAACTACTACCAAATTGAACAGACATACTGCTAGAAGCAGACAACCCTATTGAACTGGGGAAGATTGCCAATGAGAAGTCCGCCTAGTCGCAAGTCGCGACCTGCTGCGAACCGCCGATTGTATCTGCAACTATCCGCACTGATCCTTGACGCAAGTCAGAAAAGTCTCTAGCTTATCAACGCTAGCCGCACAATCCGGAACAACAAAACTGGTTATTTCTCAAACCGCGTGGATACAAAAATGTCCGCAGAAACCCACAGAGCTCACTTACTGTTCATTCAGTTGTTGATTATGATGTGACAAGGGGTCCTGTTTATATGCGCGGAGAGAAGTGTGGTCACCGCTCAAACCGATAGGAACACCACTCATCTCGCATCTAGCACAAGACCTATCCGCACAGTGCAAACACAAAGCTAGTCCACCAGGTCGCATATGACAAGGCCGAATACGTCAGTCTGCCAATGTCATACCAACAAGGTCGGACATAAAGCCTATCCACCTTGAACACCGACTAAGGCTAGAACCAGGACCAGTCTGCCACACCCGCGGACACTGCGGACACAGCCACCAGTTCGTAACATCATGCGAACACTACTCCAGTCTGCACATCTACAACCCAAGACTAAGGCACAATCCCACATAGTCGAGTTGCCGGATACACATCCATTCCACACACTCCGAGCCCGCAGCTAGAGCACAAATCGGGCTCAGCCAAGCTGCAGAACTCGGCAGATAAAAAAATAGTCCGGACTAACCATCGAACTCTGTGGACTGAGCACAATCAGACTTGGTATAAATCTAGACCAAGTCCACACCACCAAGCCCACGACGTGAACTCCAAACCGACGGACTCAAACACCAGCCCGCACTAACCCCCGAACTCCGCGGTCATCTCCAAACCCACCACCAGAACAAGATCCAGACACAAACCATGCTGATCTCGCGAGCTCCAGAAGAGTCCCTAATAAGACAGACTCGACGAACTTCAGAAGAGTCTGCAGCTCCGCGAATAAACATCATATCCGCCCGGTTACAACCTGGGAACAAGCTGACACTGAAACTTGCTGAACTGGCTTGTCGCCACTCCTGTCTGCTCAGTCTGCATGGACAGTCAGCTCAGGCCGCCATTTTCACTTCAAAAATTTCAACACTCCCCCTTAAATTGAGAAGTAGAAACCAACCCTAGCAGTCCCCGTAACCGTCAAATTGCCCCTTCGACAGCGGTTTTATGAAGATATCTGTGATATTGTCCCCGCTCTGCACATGCTCGACCATAAGAGACCCTTATAGCACCTTCTCCTGAATGAAGTGATATTCGATCTCAATATGTTTGGTCCGTGTGTGACAAACTGGATTGTTAACCAGTCTAAGGGCACTTTCGTTGTCACTGCGTAGCATAGTGGGAACCCACACTTCTTCATGGACGTCCTCTACTAGCCTCCTGAGCCAGATCACTTCCCGACCTGCAAAGGCAAAAGCCTTGTACTCTACTTCCATAGTAGAGACAGACATCGAATCTTACTTTTTGCTGCACCACGAGATACCTGCTGATCCACATGTGAAAATATAGCCAGATGTCGACTTTCAGTCGTTTGAGTCTCCTCCATAATTTGCATCTGTGTAACCGTGCAGGTAGAAGCCCATGTCACTCTCATAAATGAGCCTCATATCAGAAGTGGTATTCACGTACTTCAAGATATTCTTGGCCGCTACAAGATGAGGCTTATGAGGCTCCATCATATAACGACTTACTCGGCCTACAACATAAGCAATGTCTGGCCTCGTAAGGTCAAGTGTATAAGGCTCTCATCTAGAGCTCGGAACACCAAGGGATCTGTAAGAACCCTCCCTTCATCACGTCGAAGCATGAGACCAACATCTAGTGGAGTAGAACAACTCTTTCCCTCCCATATGCCGAACCGCTGAACGATCCGTTCTGCATAGCCTCTTTGAGAAACGAGTATGCCGCTCTTTCTCCTTTCCAACTCGAGTCCAAGGAAGTGGTGGAGCTCACCCATGTAACACCCCAAAGTTGATAGCAGAATTTTTGTCACTGTCGTTGGGAGACAGTGGGTATTGTCTGATGGCGAAAGCGGCGTTCGTCGATCTGCACTCGATGAACTCAGCGCTTTGGATGAATGGTCGAAAGATATCGCTGAATGGCGACAATGGGTATCGCAGTATGGTGATAGCGATAAGTATTGAGTCGGCACTCTACGCACTCGACGAACTCAACACATGAAAACATTGAGTGGCTTGATATCGTCGGGCGACAGTGAATATCGTCGAGCGATAGTGCTACGTGGCATATGACGTGTCATACGACGGTCAAAGCGGTTCAGTTGATGTCGGCAAGTGGCGATAGTCGATATTGTTAGGCGATAGCGCCAAAGTTGACCAGTCAACCCAAATCTTAGTCTTTGCTTTGTTTTGATGGCGAGATCATGTGGCTGGGTTACTCCAAGTCCACTTAACTAGAGAAGAATAGGAATGGGGAGTCATTATCTTTTCATCTATCTATCTCTTCATTTCATCCAAGTTCTTGAGAAGAGAACTAAGGCAAGAGCTAAGGGTTTGGGCTGATCTTGGTGAAGGTGTTGAAGGAGATTTCCTCATCGGAAGCAGGATCTGAGGCTAGATCCGAAAAAGAGAAAGTGAGGCGCTCACTTCCATCCGCATAGAAAAGCGTTGCCATGGCTCTGAAGAGAACGGCAATGGTAACGATCTTCCTCCTTGGACATGTGAAGTCCTTATTTTGGTATATGCATGGAATCCCCCACCAAAAGGTGGAGTGTCGACGGATTTCTGTTGGGTTGATTCATGAAATCCCCAGTAAGACATGCATATAGATCCATAAATGTGTAGTACGAAATAGATATGCTGTGTGAAGCCCATCTGGACAGGTTGGTCTGGATTGGTGATGTTTATTTTACGCACCGGAGAAAACTCCAAGTATAAACGAGTAGTTTAAAAGGTCTGCAGGGTTATACTTATGCACTGGAAGTAGAAGGAAATACTAGAGCTGCACTCCATGAAAATACCCATGAAATATCACAGTTTGGATACCTGTTGGATGTCGTCGGGCGACAGTGAGTATCACCATTGGCGACAGCTCTTGCTGTGCTATTTGTGCTGTGAAGGTCCAGTGTTTCCGGCACTGCAGGTGGCTACAAGATTTTCTAGATAGTTGGTCCGGTTATGGTTGGGGTTGGGTACAAAAAGGGTGTTCTGTCACTAACGCTAGGCGATAGTGGTTGTCACTAGCGATTGCTCTCAGCTAACCAGTGATTGTGAAAGCCTGTCACTGGGAGACTGTGAGGCTATTTTGTGAGCTGTGAGTTCCTAAAGGCCAGTGAGCCGAACGGACAAGGGGAAGCCGACCCGCGTCAGTCTATACATTGAACTAGCAACTTGAGCAACGGACAAAGGCTGAACTGTATCCGTGTTATGGTTGTCTAACTGGAGTGCCTAAGTTATTGGCGTTCGTTAGGATCACATAATGAGAGTCTTGGGTTATACACCATTAAGACTAAAGTCTCCGGCTGTGGATCGTGGAGTATGAATACTCAATGATTACCGTTGGGTCTGGGACCTTTGAACGGTGGTGGGACCCTTGTTTTCTGGTACACTGATAATGTGCCCTGAGTGCACGGAACGTCGGGCCGTGCGGCTGACGTTTGTGATATATTGAACTATGCGCGAGTGCACGTTTTGTGATATATCTGCTTGTGAAAATTCTATGCCTGCAGGGAAGGAATACTATTACCCTGAGAAATGGGTAGGGTCGTTATAAATTGGTCACTGAATGCTGACTGTTGTCTTGTTTGCCACCATTGCAGTGGGCTATCCTTGTGCATGTGCTGGAGAGCCGTGCGGGAAATAACGGGCTGAAGCACTTGTTGCTGCTATACTGGCCCTCAAAGGCCGAATGATGAATTTTAATTTTTCATGTGTGGTCGGCCTGCGTGCCGATGTTTGTAATCCACACTGGTAAAATGTAACTGTAAGGCCTTAAGGCCATAACCTTTGTGTATGTGTAAGTGACATTCCTATGCTTTTATATATAAATGGTGGTTTATATATTGTGGACATTCAAATGAGTTTGGGTTCAAGGAACCTTCAAGCTTCCTTTAGAATGCTCTGAGTTATTATGCGAGTAGTCTTTGATATTAACCTGTAACCTCGCCACCTGTTTGTGGAATATGGTGTGGGGCCCCGGTCGGACCCTCTATTATATTTCATGTAACATATGGAGATGTTACAACCCAAATCCTGCATCTCGAAATGAATAGTCAGCTCTGCTCTGAGCTTAGATATCTCCTCCTCAGAGTTCCCCATGACGATCATGTCATCAACATATAATAGCACCAATAAATGAAGCTCCACCTTCTTATTTATGAACATGCTAGAATCTGAATCAGAGGCAAAATAACAGCAGAATTGGAGGTATTATGCAATCTTCTCATACCATGCCTGTGGTGCTTGCTTCAAGCCATAAAGGGCCTTCCAGAGCTTGCAGAAGTATCCTGGATGATCTTCAGACACGTAACCCGGTGGTTGAATCATGAAGATGTCTTTATCGATCTCTTCATAAAGAAAAACATTATTCACATCAAGCTATCGCATCTTCCAACCTTGTCAAGCCGCCAAGGCAATCACCACACGTACTGAAGTCACTTTAGCAACAGGACTAAATGTCTCCTCATATTCTTCTTTGTACTGCTGAGAGAATCCTTGATCTACAAGGCGAGCCTCATATCATTCGATGTTACTATCTGCCTTCTTCTTCAACTTGTACGTCCACTTGCACGTCACAGGAGTAATGACATCTACCTTGGGCACAAGATCCCAAGTCACATTCCTTCTTAGGGCAGTCATCTCCTCATTCATGACATCATCCCACTCCTTGACTCTAGTTGCATCTACAAAGCTAAAAGGCTCTCGCTCGTCCATAGGGCCTGAGAAGAAATAAGATACAAAACCCACCATGTTCCCTTTGTTGTACTAAGCAAGTGATTTGATGGTCCTAACCGACCTCCGAAGGACCTGACCATGGTTGACCACCTTCGCCGCTTCTTCTGAACCAGCTCTGATCCCAGGCATACTAGGAGCATCGCTCACCCTGCTTTCTGAACCAGAAGCCTCCGCCTTGGAGCTAGAAACACATGGAGCTGCAGGTGACAAATGTAGCTCCACTAGAAGATCCTTAGCAGCTTGCTCTTGCCCGCCATCTGACCTGCTTTTCTATAGCTCCACAAATGATCTACCTCCATACATTATTAGTTTGTAGAAGATAATGTCTCAGAAAACGACAAACTTCTTCGTGGTAGGTCCATACACTTCCATCCCTTATTCCTCTCGTCATAGCCCACGAAGACAAGCTTCCTTGCCTTTCATCCAGCTTAGTCCTGAGAGCATCGAGAACGTGTACATAGCAGGTTGACCTAAACACCCGGAGGTGTCCAACACTGGGCTTCTCCTTAAACATCATCTCATGAGGAGACTTTATATTAATCAGACTCAAAGACATCCAATTGATGACATATGCTACACATGCTATCTCTTCTGCCCCGAAGGTCCTAGGAATGCCTTTGGCATGAAGCCAACACTTGTAGGTATCCGTTAGATGATGGATCTTTTGCTCTGCTACTCTATTTTGTTGTGTAGTATGCGCACAAGTGAGCTCTCTCCGGATTTTGTGCTTCCGATAGAAGTTAGTGAACTCATTTGAAACAAACTCACCTCTGTTGTCCCTTCTCAACTTTTTAATCTGCAGTCCAAGTCAGCCCTCCACTAGCTCCTTGAACTCCATGAAGAATTAGAACGCGTCCGACTTCTCCTTCATAAAGTACACCCATGTGTACCTTGTATAGTCATCAATCAACACCAACATATATCTGCAGCCTCCAAGACTGACGGTGATGGTTGGACCCATCAGATCATCATGGATGTACTCCAATGATGCTTTACACCTGGTCTGTGACTTGTCAAATGGAAGACGGTGAGCCTTTCCATATTGACATCCCACAAAAACATAACTGTCGTCGAAGGATGTCAACCTGAGCAAGCCATTCACACGGCTCCTTACCACCATGGATTTCAACTTGTCCATCCTGGCATGCCCCAGACGTTCATGTCATATAGCAGCACTATCGTTGGTTCTCATCCGATCAATATAGGAACTTTTTGATAACACAAACAAGTCATTTACCATTCTCCCTACATGAGCAATGTCAGCCTTTACCGACGAGTCACAGACATTCCTGCCATATTACGAAGAAACTTCACTTTTGTCGGGCCGAGAAGAACGTGATAACCTGCATCCACTACATTGGTCACAGAGAAGAGGTTCTTCTTCATGCCCGACATGTGATAAACATTCCTCAAGATGAGTGGACCCTTATCACTACCCAAAGAAACGGACACTCTCCTTCTCGACTGCATGAACAGTATCATCTGTAGTAATAATAGCGTCATTACCTAAGTACACCTGCAGAGAAGAGAACTTTGACTCATCTCCGGTGAGGTGATGACCACACCGTGAGTCCACAACCCAGTCACCTTGGTAGTCGATGACGGACAAAGTATAGACATATGTATCCCATCATAAAAGCATTTCCTCATCCTCCTTCCTCAGCCCTAGAACCACCTTCTTCTTTACTTATAGCGTACCCTAGCTGAAGTTTGACTTTGCAGTCCTTCTTGAAGTGACCAAGTAGATTGCATATGTAGCACCTAGGCCCTTCCTTCTTCTTCCAATCCCGCTTAGGAGAAACACTCCTCTCTTGCTGATATGAAGTAGAAGGACCATCGTCAGTAGACAACTTCTTCTTCTTGTCCCACCTCTTATTCTTCAAGAAGAGCGCCTCACTACCTACTTCAGAGATAATAACTCCAGTCATCTATCTTGCCAGGCTTTTTTTCAAAGCCAACAAGTTCTCCAGCTCAAGCAATGACAGCTGAGTGGCCCAGACTTGAACAAAAGTAACGAAGACAACATATTCCTTCAGTAATTCGCGGATTATGTGCCTCTAAAGCTTCGCCTAGCTCTGAAATCAGCACATCAGGGTCTAATGCTGAAATCTCAGCACAGAAGTTCTTCATCTTCAGGAAGAATGTTGTGATGGACAGATCTCCCGGAATGGCTCTCGCCAACTCATTCTCTAGAAATTATAGTTGTGCTACATTCTTCTTATTGAACAACCCATCAAGGGAAGTCCAAATCTCAGCAGCTGACCGACATCCTATGATGTGGTCAAAGAGCTCCGATGAAATAGCTCGCTTGAGAGTAAACTCAGCTTTAGTGTTTGCCTTTCTCCAAGCTCTCACCGCTTTAGCATTACCAGCCATAGTAGTAATCTCTTGCCTTTCGTCTCCACAAACGACCTCCCAAAGGTTATCGTATAGAAGATAACTTTCCATGCACGACCTCCAATTTATGAAGTTGGTCGGCGTCAAAAGTTCAATTGCAACGCCTCTTGTGAATCCTCCTTCCATTACACAGACACTGGTCTACTTGAAAACTTCTAGAAGCAAAAAAGCAAGCTTTGTGGTTGATCACTGATCAAACCTCTGTTTCCTCTGATACTATGTAAAAAAATTGAGAGGTGCGAAACGAGAAACAAGGCCGCAGAAACATTCAACCTAACCAAGTCAAGTAAACTATATGCAAATAGAAGAGCAAGCAAATCTTGAACTATCAAAATTCTTTACACTGCGAGGCATACATGATGAGACATGATTCACCAATGTACCCGATGAAAGCAAAAACATACAAGGCAAAAACTAGCCACGCTGATAGAACTAGTAACCGCCGAATCTGCCGAACTGAACTAATGAGTCCGCTGAAGCCGTCAATTTGCCAAATCGCAACCTAACTGCGCGGACACCGCGTTATTCCAAGCTGAAGAACTCTATTTTCTATCTGCAAGTCGCCTAACCGCACGGTCGCCTAGTCGCCAGATAATCTGCGAACTGCTGCTACCGAACTGAACCGACAGACAGCTAGAAGCAACAACCTTATTGAACTGGGAAAGATTGTCAATGAGAAGACAGTCTGGTCGTAAGCCGCGACCTGCTGATAACCGTCGATTGTATCGACAACTATCCACACTGATCCCTAATGCAATTCAGAACCAATTCTCCTACTTCTCAGCGCTAACCGCATAATCTGCAATAGCAAAACTGGTTAACTTCTCAAACCGCGCGGATAAAAAACTTGTCTGTAGCAACCAACTAAGCTCACTTACTGTTCATTTAGTTGTTATTTATGCTGTGACATGGGGTCCTATTTATATGCGTGGAGAGGAGTGTGGTCACCGTCCAAACCGATAGGAACACCACCCATCTCGCAGCTAGCACAATACCTATCTGCACTGTGCGGACACATAGCCTATCCTCCAGGTCGCACATGACAAGGCCGAATAAGTCAGTCTGCCAAGGTCGCACCAACAAGGCCGGACATCAAGCCTATCCACCTTGAACACCGACTAAGGTCAGAACCAGGACCAGTCTGCCACACCCGCGAACACTGCGGACACAACCACCAGTCCGCAACATCTTGCAGACACTACTCTAGTCTGCATGTCTACAACACGAGACTAAGGCACAATCCTGCCTAGTTGAGATGTCGGATAGATAGCCAGTCTGCACACTCCGAGCCCACAACTAGAGCACAAATCGGGCTCAGCCAAGCTGCCAAACTCGGCGGATAGAAAAGTAGTCCGCACTAATCGACAATCTCTGCGGACTGAGCACAACCAGACTTGGTACAAATCCAGACCAAGTCCACACCACCAAGTCGACGACGTGAACTCCAAACCGGTGAACTCAAATACCAGTCCGCACTAACTGGTGAACTCTGCGGTCATCACCAAACAGCACCACCAGAACAAGACCAAGACACAAACCATGACGATCTCGCGAGCTCTATAAGTGTCCACAACAAGCCGGACTCGGTGAACTCCAAAAGATTCCACAACTCCCGTGGATAAACATCATATCCGCCCGGTTACAATCTAGGAACAAGCTGACACTGAAACTTGCTGAACTGGCTAGTCGCCACTCTTATCTACTTAGTCCGCACAGACAGTCTGCCCAGGCCATCGCTTTCACTTCAAAAATTTCAACATTAGTGACACAAAACTCAATGATTTGTTCTGAGTCAATCTCGACACGTGCGGATATATAATTAATTGCCTAACAATCCCATCTTATGTCTACCATAAACCTGATGTCGGAAAATGGATGGTGTGTGCAGTGTTCAATTAAACATAAAGCACTCACAACTGTGTCCGTCAGACTTGTCAAAACATATTGGATGTTAAAAGAAACAACTGTATGCATGCATAAGAATTAATATAAATCACTGCAACATCACATTAACATCACATCAACATCACATCAACAAAAGAGCAGAAGTAGTCCAAACAACAAGTGTTCAAAAGAGCTAAACAATGCTCTAAACAGGGCTAAGGCAAAAACTAAATAACACTCTAGCTGTCATCATCCTCAGATGTACAGTAGGGTATCCTCATAAGGATCACAAACAACAAGTGCCCCTCCACTATCAACATCTCTTATAATTTCGAACAGAGAATTTTATTTATAATGAATTCAAAGTTTTGAAAATGTACATGCATCTTGTTCTACTGTAAAAACATAGTACTTTAATTAGCTAAAATGACACCTTCACAGAGTATTATAGGTTGTACTTCAGAATTCATTATCTGTTTCTAAAGAAACAATCTTATGGACTTCTGGACACCACAATTGTATTTGTGTTCCTATGTGGAATATCACGGTTACTGTTCTTCTAAAGTTAATTGAAACTCATTATGTGTAAAATGATACCAATTAATAGAAGAAGAGCCAAAAGAGTCAGATTGTGTTATCAAATGCGGAATAACACTCTCCTTTTATATAAGGAAGATGAATCCCGGTGAAATTATTAACATCTGATATGGAATGAGACAATTCACCAGATTCGTACTCAGCAACCACGAGCATCATCGGAGCACAACACGCTTACTTTGACAAAAAAGTGGAAATAATCAAAATGTTTGGACTAAGGCTGAACTGTATTGCCTAGCCTTGAACTAAGGCTGAACTTAAATCACCTTGAGTCACATTTCCCGCGCTACTTTGATTAATCGGTCTCTGGGCATTTTTTTGTCAATGAATTAACCAGGTTATCCTCCGATTGCACATCGATCAAGGTGATAACAACTTGTTCTTTCAGATAATTCAATAGAACATGTCTCAGTCGTACATGTCTTCTCTTAGTATTAAAGAGGACATTCTTAACGTCTTAAACTGCTACCTGATTATCATAGTACAAGGTTAAAGAATTGACTTGTAGTCTAGACAATTGAATGTCTAGAATCAAATTCCTGATCCAGTTTGCCTCTTCACCGACCGAAGCTAAAACAAACAACTCGACTTCTATAAACGAGAAAGCTATACAAGTTTGTCTTTTAAATTTCCAAGCAATAGCAGCTCCACTCATAGTGAATATAAATCCAATGGTAGACTTACTATTATCAACTTCTGAACACCACGAACCATTAGAGAATACATCCATAGTAAGAGGGTAACTAGTATTGCACAGAGCATGAACTTTAGTACCTCTCACGTATCTTATCAGGCTGTCTAAGGCATCCCAATACTCTTTGTTTGGGCTACTAGTAAAGCGGCTTAGCATGCCAATAAAGAAGACAATGTTTGGTCTTGTACAGCTTGTGGTGTACATGAGGCTGCCAATGATCTTCGATCACTTTACTTAGCCAACACTGGTCCCTGTATTAGGATGCAACTTGATATTTGGATTAAACAGTGTCTCTACAGGCCTACAGTTCTTATAACCATAGGTAGAAAAGAATTTGCTCTATATAATGAGCTTGACTAAGAGTAACACGTCCCTTGTCCACTCTAAATTTCATTCCCAAAAGGGTATCAACCAGACCAAGATCCTTCATGTCAAATGCTTTGGCAAGAGTGGATTAACTGCAACTAGATCTGATCTCAGAATCAACATGTCATCCACATACAGGCATATGATGACTGTTTTATTTAACATTGAGCGGTGATAAAGACACGTGTCAGAGAGACTAGAGTGAAATCTAACGCTCTTTACCACTTAGTCAAATTTTATGTGTCACATCTTAGACATTTATTTAAGCTCATAGATTGATTTGTCTAGCTTGCACACTTTCTCTTTTAGATCTTTATGTATATAACCTTCAGATTGTGTCATGTATATCTCTTCATCAACCTCTACATTCAAGAAGACTATCTTTTCATCCATCTGATGAACTATAAAGTTCACGATGGAAGTTAAGGTAAGAAGAATCTTAATAGTGGATAGGTGACATACATGTAAATAGACGTCAAAGTAGTTAATTCTCCATGTTGTTTATAATCCTTAGTCAATATACGTGCTTTATATCTGATTATAGACTCATCACTATGCAATTTCTTCTTCAGAACCCAAGTGCATCCTAGGACTTTAGCTCCTTTCGGCAGGTCATCTAGATGTCAAGTGTTATTTTGTAACATCGAGTTTATCTAATCATCGATGGCTTTTACCCACATTATCAAATCCTTAGATCGTATTACTTCCTGATAGGAGAATGGATCATGCTCTAAGTGGTAGATGATGAAATTCTCACCAAAGTTCTTAGGAATTTTATCTCTTGTTGATGCTCTAACAGGAATAGGTTCCATCTCTAAAGGTTGGAGAAAAGTGTCATAGGGGCTAGCTTCAGGTTCTATATTAGATTTTGAAATCATGTCAGTAAACCTAGAAATGGTTAAGTCATGATATTTGATAAATTTATATTTAAAAAAAATAACATCTCTAGACTCTATCACTGAATTAGTGGATAAATCCAGAAACCTGTCAGCTGCATTATCTTCTGCACTATCTAGATAAACACGGGTTGGTTTTCTAGGCTTCACCTTATGTCTCTTAAATTCTTGTATTCTCATATAAACATTACAACCCCAAGTCTTTAAAGTATCATATCTACAAGGATGATTATGCCAAAACTTATACAAAGTAGAACGGAGCTTTGAGTGAGACACTCTATTTAGAATGTGATTTGTAGTTAGGACTGCTTCCTCCAAAAGGAATTAGGCATGCCCGCTGTGAGGAGCATATAATTCAACATCTCTGTTAAAGTTCTATTCTTACGCTCAACGATACCATTCGATTGGGGTGAGTAAAGAGCTGTGGTTTCTAGGATTATACCCTTAAATGCACAAAAGTTTTTAAACTCAGTTACAGTGTACTCTCCTACTCGATCACTTCTAAATTTATTAATCTCTAAGTTTAACTTATTCTCAACACGAGTTTTAAAGATCTTGAAAGTCTCGAAAACTTCATCTTTTGATTTCAATAGGTAAACATGACAATATATGGAAAAGTCATAGATGAAGGTTGTTGAAGCCAGGAAAAATCCTAACCTTAGAAATCGGACCAATGCTGCCTAAGGTTATCGGCACGGAAGCTAGATCAGATTGCTAGGGTGACTATGATGAAGAATCAGGTCAAACAGGACCCCAGATGTTGCGGCAGGAAGGTCCCACCACGTACCTGGATGCTCGAAAGGAGCAACCCCTTCTCCACCAAAGATGGCCGAACTGGGTACGAGGGAAGCTAGCTGACAAGGTCGCAAGGTCCCGACTTGCTCTCTAAGAAAAATAAATCCAAAGACTTAGCTAGTATCTCGAATATGAAGCGCACGAGTATCCTCCCAAGGATTTCCAGTGCTTCACCTCGTTCCCCGGGGTCCTATTTATAGGCAAATCCAAGGAAGGGGGGTCATATTTATACCCCACCCCCTGGCGACTAGGCGACTTCCAGAGGAACTCGCATGGACTGGGCGAGTATCTCGCCTAGTCGCCTACCTGGCGAGTATGCGAGGGGAGCTCGCCTATACTCGCCCAGGCCTTCCGCGATCTTGTATGTTGAGTTTGACTCTTGTCTTGACTTATTGACCTTGACTTCTGCAGACCTGGCTGTGGTAGGGCCCATCCTTGATAAATATGGGTTGTACAGGCATGACTACGAAAATCACAGAGGTCGGAATGTGTCAACTCCAGAAGTTGTGTGCTCCTAGAAACAGTCTTGTAAGGGTTTCTAGTGATCTTAGTCTGGGCATAAACCTCACACCTATCAAATTGAATAGAAGGATCTAATGAGATGTTTTGACTCCTAGCTAGATCTCGCATTTTATTATAGTAAATATGTCCAAGTCTATAGTGTAATAGCTTCGGATCAATCAGAGTTGAACTCACTTGGTTTATGCACTCGTTATCTAGGATAAGCCTATGCATACCATTGATCAGGTAAGCGCAACCAAAGTAGTGAGAATTAACAGTTAACGTCATTATACCAAGGATGCATGGGTACGAAGAAATAAAAGGAGAAAGCCCCACAAAATGTGGCGAACATGGTGGTCGAAAACTCTGATCTCAAGTCCTTCATGGCTATGATTGAGAGTAGTCGTCGTAGTGCGTCGTCTGAGTGGTGGCTGGACAGTGGTGCTACCTCTCACGTCACAAATGACAGGGGTCTTCTTTTAAAGGTCACAACGGTCAAGGATATAGTTGAAAACAACAATGGAGGAGAGACAGATGTTACTCATGCTGGGACTGCAGAGCTAGTCCTCTCTTCAGGTAAAACTTTAATTTTACAACATGTTAAAATAGTTCCTAACTTAACTAAGAATTTGATTTCTATGAGTTTGCTTGATAAAACTGGAATGTCTTTCACAACCATGAATGGTAGAATGACGTTAACTGTTAATTCTCACTACTTTGGTTGCGCTTACCTGATCAATGGTATGTATAGGCTTAGCCTAGATAACGAGTGCATAAAGCAAGTGAGTTCAACTCTGATTGATCCGAAGCTATTACACAATAGACTTGGACATATTTACTATAAGAAAATGCGAGATCTAGCTAGGAGTCAAAATATCCCATTAGATCCTTCTATTCAATTTGATAGGTGTGAGGTTTATGCCCAGACTAAGATCACTAGAAACCCTTACAAGACTGTTTCTAGGAGCACACAACTTCTGGAGTTGACACATTCCGACCTCTGTGATTTTTGTAGTCATGCATGTACAACCCATATTCGTCGAGGATGGGCCCTACCATAGCCAGGTCAGCAGAAGTCAAGGTCAACAAGTCAAGACAGGAGTCAAAGTCAACATACAAGAACGCGGAAGGCCTGGGCGAGTATATGCGAGCTCCCCTCGCATACTCGCCAGGTAGGCGACTAGGCGAGATACTCTCCCAGTCCATGCGAGTTCCTCTGGAAGTCGCCTAGTCGTCAGGGGGTGGGGTATAAATATGACCCCCCCCCCCCTCCTTGGATTTGCTTATAAATAGGACCCTAGGGGTACGAGGTGAAGCACTGGAAATCCTTGGGAGGATACTCACGCGCTTCATATTCAAGATACTAGCTAAGTCTTTGGATTCCTTTTTCTTAGAGAGCAAGTCGCGACCTTGCGACCATATCAACTAGCTTCCCTCGTACCCAGTTTGGTCATCTTTGGTTGAGAAGGGGTTGCTCCTTTCGATCATCCGGGTACATGGTGGGACCTTTCTGTCACAACATCTAGGGTCATGTTTGACTTGATTCTTCATCCTAGTCACCATAGCCGTCTGATCTAGCTTCCGAGCAGGTAACCTTAGGCGGCATTGGTCTGATTTCTAAGGTTAGGATTTTTCCTGGCTTAAACACTTGGTGCGGTGAGCGTGGATCGCAACCAAGGAGGAAAGTTTAGAGGTTGGGTGAGATGGACATTGGTGGCGAGCAAGGAGAGTTGGTCGGCAACTCGGTAGTAGGAGGAGATGCCATGCAAGGTGGCGAGTTTGTGACAGTTGCAGCGTTTGAAGAGTTCGCAAAGAGGATCGAGCAAACCATCCTCGTCAGGTTTGCTCATCGCCCGGATGTCACGACGACTTCTCCCCGTCGCGTGACACCGGTGGAGGAGGAAGCGCCGCTGAGGCAAGCAGGGAAAGAGCCCGCTTGGGCAAGGGAAGAGCGATCGATGCAGTTGCGACATTACCCGGCGAGCAGCCAAGGAGTCCGCTTTCGGGATCCAATGTCGCCGGCGAGGTGCAGAGATACTTGGCACTACAGCGAGTATGACGTCTCTAGCGAGGATGAAACTCGCCACCGCCAGGGAGGGAGGATCCCCTTCTGTGATGAGATCCTCGCTGCCCCAGTTCCAGAAGGGTTCAGGGAACCCGTTCTCACCTACTACTCCGGTAGAGACGACCCTATCAAACATCTCCAGTGTTTTGAAGACGTCGTCTCCATCTGTAACATGTCTGATGTCTTCAAGTGCAGGTTCTTCTCCATCACCCTCAAGGGCAACACCATGGATTGGTTTCATCAACTGCCAGCAGGGTTCGTATACTACTTCTCAGACCTGCGTCGGGGCCTCATGACGAGATTCGCGACATTGATCAAGAGGAAGAAGGAAGCGACAGCTCTCTTCAAAATCATCCAAGGGCAGCACGAGAGTTTGGGTCATTACATCGATCGCTTCCAGGAGGAGATTTTGGAGGTGGAAGAGCTGGACAACTTTACTCTAATGGTGGCCCTGAAGTTCGGGTTAAAGCATGGACTGTTCAGTCTGGAGATGGGTAGAGGCCGCCAACAAGTTGATCATCAACCTCCTCAAGAAGAAATTCATCGACTTGAAAGGCAATTCGGCAGAGCAGCTCCCCTCGGTTCTATGGGCTCTGAGAACAACTCCGAACTCGGCTATCGGGGAAACTCCCTTCAAGTTATCCCACGGGTCCGAGGCACTCATCCCAGTATAGTTCGAGGTTCGAAGCCCGAGAGTCATAGCAGCTGGAGATGGCAGTGAAGAATGGCGCTTGGAGAACGAAGATGCTCAAAGGCTCTCGTTGGATTTCGTTGAAGAGCTCCGAGACTTGGCCTCCATCCGTCAAGAGGAGATCAAGCGGCGCATGACAAAACACTTCGACAAGAATGTCCGCCTAAAGCATTTCCTCCCAGGAGATCTGGTCATGAAGAAGGTGGACGCCGTAGGAAGGGGAGCAACAGTTGGCAAGCTGCATCCTAATTGGGAAGGTCCCTTCATCGTCCAAGAAGCCTTGGCCACCGGAGGCTATTATCTCCAGGATCAGGTTGGAGAGCAGCTGGGAGGTACTTGAAGCGGGGATGACCTGAAAAGGTTCTATCCCTAGCGGCCAATGATGTATTTTATTTGTACATGCTTTCATACATATATAAAGATAGTGACAACTGCTTAGCTTCTCTTTTTTGCTTTTCCATCTCAAGATTTCTGAGGCCTTAAGGTTCTGCTCCGAGATCGATACGAGAAACCGGCGGTCGACCTGTTTCTCCTAGATAGCCCAGTGCGGACGATGGGACGATGCCTCGGGATATAAGCGCTCATGTAAGACCGGAACCCTGCATTGACGGCCGAGATCAGCTCCCCCCATGCATGTCGGTCTAGCTACCCCCGATTGCATCTCTCCTCCGACTGGAGGAACTGGCAGGAACATGTTTAGACCAAAACCTCTCGGACCTGAGGAAGGATCGACCTTACCAAGCTCTCATTTGGGCAATAACCCCACGGATTTCAAAGACAGGATAACCAGCCAAAGGGCAAAGATAGGCCCTAGGGAAGATATTAGTCGCGAGTGCGTCCTGGAGGACCCTCGGATAAACCTTACCCCTCGCTCGTGCGTATATGCCCGTAGTTGCGTGGTAGAGCTGAGATGATCAACGGTCGGATTGGGAACGTGCCTTCGACCTATTTCTCCTAGATAGCCCAGTGCGGACGATGGGATGATGCCTCGGGATATAAGCGCCCCTGTAAGATCGAACCCCTGCATTGACGGCTGAGATCAGCTCCCCCTTGCATGTCGGCCTAACTACCCCCGATTGCATCTCTCCTCTGGCTGGAGGAACTATCAGGAACAGGGTTGGACGCCAACCTCTCAACTCGATGGCGACGAGATCATCGTTCGCTTTATAATTTCTTCGTCCTCAAAGATATTGATGCGCTTAATTCATTTTCAATCTCTTGAAGCAGCAGGAAAAACGACTCCAACATTTGAAGTCCTCGAGTGGTAATGTCACCATAAGTCCAAGTCCCTGCACGAGCTCCCCTCCTACATATTGGCCAAAGACCTCCTCGAGTGAAATCAAGTTCCTCGTTGGAGTGATGTCGTAGTCCGAGATCTCTGTACGAGCTCCTCTCCTGCAGACCGACTACTTGCCTCCCTGAATCGACTTACACCACTCTAGTTGAGCAAGGCTCCTGAGAGCTGTCGACTCCAATATATCAAGTCCTCGAGTGGTAGTGTCGTCGTAAGTCCAAGTCCCTGCACGAGCTTCTCTCCTGCATATTGGCCAAGGACCTCCTCGAGTGAGATCGAGTTCCTCGTTGGAGTGATGTTGTAGTCCAAAATCTTTGTACGAGCTCCTCTCCTGCATACCGACTACTTGCCTCCCTGAGTCGACTTACACCACTCTAATTGAGCAAGGCTCTTGAGAGCTGTCGACTCCAATATATCAAGTTCTCGAGTGGTAGTTTCGTCGTAAGTCCAAGTCCCTGTACGAGCTTTTCTCCTGCATATTGGCCAAGGACCTCCTCGAGTGAGATCGAGTTCCTCGTTGGAGTGATGTTGTAGTCCGAGATCTCTGTACGGGCTTCTCTCCTGCAGACCGACTACTTGCCTCCCCGAGTCGACTTACACCACTCTAGTTGAGCAAGGCTCCTGAGAGCTGTCGACTCCAACATATCAAGTCCTCGAGTGGTAGTGTCACCATAAGTCCAAGTCCATGCACGAGCTCCTCTCCTGCATACTGGCCAAGGACCTCCTCGAGTGAGATCGAGTTCCTCATTGGAGTGATGTCGTAGTCCGAGATCTCTGTACGAGCTTCTCTCCTGCAGACCGACTACTTGCCTCCTCGAGTCAATTGATTCCACCCCCAGTTGAGCTTGGCTCCTGCTGGGTTTCGACTGATTACCACCCCCAGTTGAGCTTAGCTCCTGCTGGGTGTCGACTACTCCCAACCGCAAATCAAACTCAGCTCCTCACAGGGTGTCGGCTTTGGTGATCAAGCCAGTCAGGATCAACTCCGAAAAAATAAGTAAGTTGTGCAGGTGCGAGCAGAATTGGGCGAGTATGTGTGTAGGTATCGGCGAGTATGCCAGCATGACATAGTAAACGTGCGAGTATGATGTAGCGAGCACGTGCGCAGGATATGGGCGAGTATCAATACGCGAATTATTAGAACGACTACGATCGTGCGAGTAATGGCTACGCAATTGTGCATAATATCGAGGTGCGAGCAAAGCGTAGCGAGTAATCCTTCCCGAGCCTATAAGCTTAGCGAGCATCATCAACACACATACATAAAGGCAGAGAACGACGGCATGGTAATTCAGACTTGTATATATATATTTCAAACATGTTGCAAGTTACAAAGGTTGGCTATTACAAAATGTCACTAATTGTTGTTAGAAAGCAGCAAAAGAGAGAACAAGCAGAATAACTTTTGAATAATCGAAATTTTATTATCCAAAATTGATGTCTATTACAAAGGTATGCCCTCCCTTATATAGAATGGAGGAGAGAAGAGAGAGTACAAATAAGAGATGTGGGACTAAAAAAATACAAGTTAAGCGGACTGTACAAGGTAAACCGCAGAAGCCGCGCGGTTAGACAGAAGGGCTAACCGCACGGCTAACCATAGGAGAAGCAGATAGGTCGCCGGTGAAGATCGCTAGACCGCCCGGTTAACAAGCCGACGAGTCAAGCCGCCAGACCGCGCGGTCTCCAACTCGCCAAGACAGACCGCCCGGTCTCCAACTTTAACACTCCCCCTCAAGCTGGAGCATATATATCAACCATGCCCAGCTTGTCACAAACATGCAGAAACGAGGCGGAAACTGGCTTGGTGAAGATGTCAGCCAGCTCTTTATCAGACGTGACAAAAGGAGTGCAAATCTGTTCTTTTAAAATCTCTTCACGAATGAAATGGCAGTCGACCTCAATGTGCTTGGTTCTTTCATGGAATACCGGATTTTTGGAGATGTATATGGCGGCCTTGTTATCACAGAACATAGGTAGAGGATGGTTGTACACCTCTCCTAAGTCTAGCATGAGAGCCCGCAGCCACTTTAATTCACAAGTGGTTGACGCCATACTGCGATACTCAGCTTCTGCACTGGACCTAGAGACAACAGACTGCTTCTTGCTCTTCCAGCTCACCAGATTTCCCCCAACAAATGTGCAAAATCCTGAGGTTGACTTGCGATCCCCTTTGTCATCAGCATAACTTGCATCTGAGTAGGCTTCAATCCTCAGATGACCATTCTTTTGAAAAAGTAGTCCTTTCCCAGGCGCTGCTTTGACATACTCCAAGATCCGCAAGGCGGACTGTAGATGACACTCCCTAGGTGCTTGCATGAACTGACTCACCTTACCTACAGCATAGGAAATGTCGGGTCTGGTCACTGTGAGGTATATGAGCTTACCAACCAGACGTCTGTACCGCGAACTATCTGAAAGAGGAGGCGAATCATCTGTCCAGGTTTTGTCCTCCCCAGTGGCCATGGGGCATCGGGCAGGTTTTGCTCCAGTCAATCCTGCCTCTTTTAGAAGATCAAGGGCATACTTGCGCTGAGAGAGAACTAAGGAGTCGGGCTTCCGAGCAATTTCGATCCCCAGGAAGTACTTTGGAGAGCCCATATCTTTAGTGATGAGATGTTGGCGAAGATGTCGCTTTGTCAGGGCTACCCCTTCCTGGTCATCGCCGGTGAGAAGAATATCATCGACATACACAGCCAGAACCACCAGCCCAGAAGGAGTTTTACGAATAAAGAGAGAGTGATCAGCAGAGCTTCGCACAAAACCAACAGCCGCCACAATGCCGCTGAACTTGTCAAACCAAGCTCGAGGACTCTGCTTGAGGCCATAAATTGCCTTCTGCAACCGGCATACCCGTGTCTCCCCCTGAGCAACATACCCAGGAGGTTGCTCCATGTAAACGGCCTCGTGAAGGTCACCATAAAGGAAGGCATTCTTGACATCCAGCTGAGAGATCGGCCAATCGCGATTGACGGCCACAGAGAGAAGGACCCGGATAGTGCTGAGACGAGCCACGGGGGAGAAGGTGTCAAAGTAATCAACCCATAAGTCTGAGTAAAGCCCTTAGCAACAAGGCGAGCCTTATAGCGATCCACAGTGCCGTCGGGGCCAAATTTGACCACAAAGACCCAGCGACAGCCAACAACATCAGTACCAAAGGGAGGGGGAACAAGAGTCCATGTCCCCCGCTCCGTGAGAGTCGCCATTTCCTCATCCATGGCCAGCTTCCAATGGGAATCGCAAGGGCTTCCTGATAGGAACGAGGCGTGGCAGTAGCAGAGATAGCCAGCGCAAAGGCCCTGCGAGAAGGTGTGAGACGATCATAGGAAACAACAGCTGCCAGGGGGTGAAGGGTACATGTCCGCACCCCTTTGCGAAGCGCCACAGGGAGATCCAGGTCGGCAGCCCCCTCGGGATCCGGAGCGTCCGTGGCAGAGAGAGCTGGCCCGAGAGAAGAGAGCGACGGCGGCGTAGAGGGTGGAGATGGAGGTGGAGGTGGAGACGGGGGGGAGAGAGGAGCGAGAGGAGGAGACGGAGAGGGAGGAGGAGGGGGTATCGCGGTAGGAGACAAGGGAACGAAGGGAATAGTAGGAGAGTCAGAAGGTGGGGAAGGAGAGGAGGAGGGAGCGGAGAAGTAGGAGGCATTCTCGAAGAAGGTAACGTCAGCAGAGACGAACTGCTGACGAAGAACAGGGTTAAAGCAACAATAGCCTTTCTGAGTGGTGGAGTACCCCAGAAAGACACATTTGGTGGAGCGGGGGAAAGCTTATCACGGGTGGCAGATGGCGTATGGACAAAGGCAGTGCAGCCAAAGATACGGAGAGGGAGAGGAAAGGGCTCCTTGTCCGGATAGAGAATGGAGAAGGGCGTTTTCCCGCGGAGAAGGGTGGAGGGAAGACGATTGATGAGGTAGCAGGCAAGGAGAACGGCATAGCCCCAATACGAACGAGGGACATGCATCTGGGTCATTAAAGTGCGGGCCACATCGAGGAGGTGACGGTTTTTGCGTTCCGCCACCCCATTTTGTTGGGAGGTGTAAACACAGCTAGTCTGATGAATAATGCCATGTTGTACACAAAAAGAAGTAAAAGCATGACTGAGATATTCCTTAGCATTATCAGAACGAAGAGTTTTAATACAAAGATTGAACTGATTTTTAATCAACTGATAAAAGGAAATCCATACATCTAAAAGTTCAGAGCGATCTCTGAGGAGATACACCCAAGTACAACGAGAGAAATCATCTATAAATGTTACAAAATAAGAACTACCCCGACCAACGGTGAGGGTAGGAGCAGGTCCCCAGATATCAGAGTGAACAAGATCAAAAGGGCGAGTAGAACCCCGTCCGAGCTTCGGCGGGAAGGAGGAACGGTGATGCTTGCCGAGTTGACAGGCGTCGCATTGGAGAGGAGTACTGGATGGAAGGAGGTGCGGCAGAAGCTGATGTAGTATACAGGGAGGAGGATGACCGAGACGGAGATGCCACTGCAGAAGATCCGTACAGGAAGAGGAGAAGGCAGATAAGGCGGAAACATTGTCGAGGAAGTAGAGGCCGCCGCTCTCAGTCCCAGTAGCAATCGTCCGGTGGGAGCTCGGATCCTGAAAAGAACAAGAAGTGGGTGTAAATGTCACAGAACACTGAAGCTGTTTACATAAAGAGGTAACAGACAACAGATTGCACGGAAACTTGGGCACATAGAGAGTGTCCGCTAGGCTTAGTGAGGGAGTAACATGAACCACGCCCGTGCCATGAACCGGGGAGGGAGAACCATCCGCAACTAGGACCGGGGGCAACCGATCATGATGTTCGAGCAAGGAGAAGCACTGAGGGTTGCCTGTCATGTGATTAGTGGCACCAGAGTCGATAAGCCATTTACCTTGAGTCACCACGTGGGCACTACCTGAAGAAGTCACAACAGAGGCAGATGGCTTGGAAGAGTCACCGGAGGGGCGAAGATGAGGATGCTTTGTCCAGCAGCGTTCGAAAGTATGGCCGGTGCGGCCACAATGAGAACAGATGTAGCGGGAAGAAGCACGGCCGCCGGTCTGATGACCGCGACTACCAGAGCCACTGCGCTGAGCGTGATGAGAATAGTGGTCCGGTGGGGGAGAAGGAGCGGGCAATAGCGGGCGCTGAAGGAGAGAGGTAACAGCAGCGATGCGGGCAGCGGTGGCATCTAAAGTGGGAGAGTCAGCCTCACCCAGAATTTGCTGGCGGATCATGTCATAAGTATCGGGAAGCCGGAGCAGATAACACACAACCAGAAGCTCCTGGAAGTGCTTGTGTTGTTGAGCCAAATCCGCAGAAAAGGGGCGATTCTGAAGAATCTCAGCCCCAAGAGCCTGGACCTGTTGGTAGGCAGCAGCAGGAGACAAGGTGGGACGGGCAAAGAGGTCCGCATACAACGTATAGATGCGGGAAGTCTGAGCCCCTTTGGAGTACAAAGCGGCAAGATGAAGCCAAGCGGCCTTGACCGTCTCATCATGACGTATGACGGGAAGGCACTCATCAGAAAGACTGTTCGCAAGCCAAGTACGCACAAGCGCGTCACTGGCATCCCAGTCATCAAAGAGAGGGGAAGTGATAGGAGGTGGGTCATCAACGAGGTGGTGGCGTTTGCGTTGTGAGCGAAGAAGAAAGGTGAAAGAGACGCTCCAGTCCGGGTAGTTGGAGCCAACAAGTTTGGAAACGGTCCCAAGGTTCCCGGAAGGAGTAGGGGAAGAGGAGGTGCCGGATTGGCAACAGAGGTGGTGGCAGTAGAGGCATCAGAAAAAGCCATCGCAGCTGGAAACAGGGGAAGCCGGGCGGTTAGGATACAACCCGCACGGATAGGAAGAAAAGCTGCAGCGGTCTCGAGGGTAGAAACCAGCGGCCAGAAAAGCCACGACCAAACCGCAGACGCAAGCAGAGGGGAAGAAGTCGAGCGGCTAGAGGACAAGCCGCACGAACAGGAGCAGGGACAAAAACAGGTCGCTGCGATAGGAGGCAGCGGGTAGGAAACAACCCGCGCAGAGAAAGAAGGGCGGCAGCGGTCTCAAGGGAATAAATCCAGCGGCCAGAAGGGCCACGACCTAGCTGCAGACACAAACAGAGGGGAAGAGGTCGAACGGCTAGAGGACAGGCCGTGCGAACAGAAGAAGTCGGCCGGCGAGAGAACAGGCCGGGCGAGCAGAAGAATTCGAACGGCTAGAGAATAGGCCGCGCGAATAGAAGGCAAACCGGCACGACAAGCCGGGCAGACAGTAAGACACAGAATCAGGAGGAGTAGATCGAGTCCTCTGATACCATGTTAGAAAGCAGCAAAAGAGAGAACAAGCAGAATAACTTTTGAATAATCGAAATTTTATTATCCAAAATTGATGTCTATTACAAAGGTATGCCCTCCCTTATATAGAATGGAGGAGAGAAGAGAGAGTACAAATAAGAGATGTGGGACTAAAAAAATACAAGTTAAGCGGACTGTACAAGGTAAACCGCAGAAGCCGCGCGGTTAGACAGAAGGGCTAACCGCACGGCTAACCATAGGAGAAGCAGATAGGTCGCCGGTGAAGATCGCTAGACCGCCCGGTTAACAAGCCGACGAGTCAAGCCGCCAGACCGCGCGGTCTCCAACTCGCCAAGACAGACCGCCCGGTCTCCAACTTTAACAAATATCAGCGAGCAACTAAGGCTCATCGTCGCCAGTATTAGGCCGATATTCCTCATCTCTGATGTCAGCATCTTCCTCTTCCTCGCCACTCTCCTCGCTCTCCTCGCCGCTGCCACTTCTGTCGCTGCTGCTGCTACCACTGCTGCTGCTGCTGGAGCCCAACGACGATGAAGGTATGTGATCTGGCGAGGTTGTTGCCTCGGCGAGCAGCTCAGGGATGTGCTCGTCCACAGTGAACTGCTTCTCCCCTTCGTCGAGTTTTCCGCTGATCCTCAGCCTCGCGAGCACGACATTGCCCGCCGCACGGGCTATCTTGCGGTGGACTGACGACCTCTCCTCCCAGAGAACGCGAGATCTTTTGATTGTGTAGTGAGGGTCGGCCTCCGACTGCAGCTGAGGGGCTGAAGAACTCGCGCCGGCTTCTAAGACGGCAAGGCGAGATTCCATCTCGGCTGCGCGGATTTGGGTTGCCTCCAGGTCAGCCTAAGACTTGACGAGTTTCGCCTCGTACTCAGAAAGCTTATTAGCGGTTTCAATCTCGGCAGCCTGCGTCAAAGAACACAATCAGCAAAAAAGAATCCAAGTCCGACAATGCCAACATCACGCTCAAGAGGCGACTTACCTCATAATCTCGCCAGCGGACGGACTCCATGCCGAGATCAATCGCCTTCTTACTGACGATCTTCAGGGCCTTGGTCGTCTACAGCAGTTTCCTCGCCGAGTAGTGGTTCAGCTTTACGGCTCGTACGAGCGAGCAAGATGCCTGCTGGGCGATTTCCTCCTCGCTGAGGTCCAGCATCGACTCGGCGTCGCCTCGCTCATACAGCACATGGAGGACGGCGAAGGCCTCCCCCTTGTCCTCCCAGTCCGCCAACCAGGAGGGGAGGTTGGTGTTCAGCGTCACCAGGTGTTCGTCCGCCGACCAGGTCACTAGCGGGCGACCATAGGCGTCAACCGCCCCTCGCCCTAAATTGAAGTTGGGGTGGAAGTGGGGAAGCCGAGCATCCAACGATGGCGATTCTTGGTCGTCAGGTTGTGGCGACGGCACCTTCGCCCTCTTGCTCGCGGGGCCCGACGACCTGGCTTTCCCCTTTCCCTTGGCGAGCCTTTTCTTCTCGCTGACATCAGGTGGAGGGTTGGCCTCATGAAGCGAGGTGGCGACCTCCTTCGCCGGAGGATGCGACTTCTCCGGGAGTTCGCACGCCACTGCAAAAATTCCGAGCGACTATTAGTATCGATCTACAGCTAGCGAGGCGAGTATGCAAGAGATGAATCTTGTAAAAACTTACCCTCGTTGGGATGGATCTCAAAGAGGGTGTTGACGTTTAGTCACCAGAAGATCACGTCGAACCGACGACCACGGAATGACTCCACCAGTTGCTCACGGACGCCCTCTAATATCGGCGGGAGGAAAGCGACATCGGCAGGTTGATGCGGCCTCCCCAGGACGCCTGCGAAGTCGCCTTCGACGATGACTTACAGCTCGCTCCAGCGATGGACCTTGTTCGCCGTCCCTACCAGAGTGCAGACGTGGCTACTGAAGTAGACCACTCCCTCGGCAGTTGCGGTGAAGGCGAAGATCTTGCGGAAGACGGAAAGGTCGAAGGCGACCCTCTCCTCGCGCAAGTAGCACAAAAACCCCATGATGATCGCCACACCGTTGGGGTTAATCTGCGCGGGGACGATGCTGAAGTATCGCAGGATCTCGCGATACTCCGGCCATAGTGGAAGTCGCAGGTTGGCGTCAAAGTGACGAAGCGGCAGGACCAGCGCACCCTCTATGTAGGTATTTAGTCGCTCGCTGCGACTAGGGAGTCTTGCCGAGTATCCATCAGGCAACAGCCTCTCCCTGAAGTTTTCTAAATCTCGCTCTGTTGTGATCGACTTCTTGAAAGCCGCATCAGCAAAGTTGATGGCATGAGCTTGTCGGCGAGCACTGGCGTCGTCTCCCACCATTTCTGCGAGTTTGGCGAGATGAAGAAGAGAAAAGGGAGAGGAAGGAAGAAAGGCCGAAGCGCGCGAGCAGTGACAGATACTCGCGCGCTAGAGATTGGAAAGCGCAACAGCGTACTTATGTCCTACCTACCCCCTCTATTTATAGGCGAAGACAGGGGGGTATATCTTCAGCCTGGCGAGTATCGGCCTAAGTCGCGATCTGGGCAAGCAAGCAGATCTCGACATCTAGATCACGCGGCGCAAAGGAATCATGTCGCAACGATGATCAAAACATACATAACAAACTCGGCACACCGCAGACAAGATATCGCAAAGACAACATGAAAGTAGGGAATATGAATAAAGTGCAAGATCCAAACTCGCTTATTACAATAAATAATTGTCCATTACAAATCGCACGTGGCGAGCTTCAAATAAAAGAAAAGAAAATCTAAGTCCTAGGAGGTCTCTCTGGAAGATGAGGATGTCGCCCAGCCCAGCCCATCTCGCGCGCCCGCCGATAGTGCTCCATCGCCAGCGACATCGCATCGTTGTCAAGCCACAGTTGCTCCTCCATCCTCGTCAGCCATCCGATGAAGCCCATACTCGCGCGGATGCCGGCCAACTCGTCGAGGACCAGTTGGAGGTGATGATTGTTGATCGCCAGCTGGTAATCAATCTCCTTCACCATGTGCAAGCGGGCTTCATAGCTCTCCAGAGTACTCTGAATCTCTTCAATCTTCGCCACCCGCACTTCCAGGGATGATATTCGCCGATGGGGTTCGCAGATCGCCAGCTAGTCGAACTTTCTCTCCAGCTCCATGTACACGCGAGCAGCGGTATGGCGATATTCGCTGCCCGACAACCCAATGGAGTCAATAAAGGCCGCCCCTAGAGTCGTCGGCCGATCTGTCAGAAAAAGAAAGTCGCCAGATTAGGAATAGGGCACTTAGCCGCCAGATGCAACATCAGTGGCGGCACGTACCGCGGCGAGGAGACCTAGATCGGCGAGGAGAAGATCCGCGAGTTGGCTCATCTCGCTGGCCCGAAGATGGCCCACAAGCATGCTCAGCCGCCTTGCCTTGCCTGCGACCCCCATGTCCAGAATCCACAACTCTCGGCGGGAAGTAGCTCGGCCGCGACTTGACCGACTTACCGACTACAGCCTGCGAGGAAGGAGGCAGGGGCAGCGACGAGCTCGCCGGTTGCTGTGGGGTCTTCAGTGGAGGAGGCGGAGGAAGTCGTGCCGTAGCGACTTGTGAAGACGCGACAAGAGGCGGCAGCAGCGGCAAAGATACAGTTACTTGCGGGATGGCAGCGACATTCGGAGGAGGCGGCGGCGGCGGCAACACAGAACTCGCCACCGACAACGCAGGATCTCGCGCAGGGGCTGGCGGGGCCTTGCTCGTCGGAAGTTCCTTGCTCACCGGAGCCACTTTCTTTGACGGAGGATCCATCATCGACGTCTCCTTGCTCACCGGAGCCACTTTCTTTGACGGAGGATCCATCATCGACGTCTCCTTGCTCGCCGGCGGCACTTTCTTTGACAGAGGATCCTTCAGCGATGGTTCCTTGGTCGCCGCAGGAACCGATGCCTCAAGTGTCCTCTTGGCGCCGACATGGATCCGGACCGTGTGTGTGGTCCTGAGTGGTCTCTCGGCAGAGAGGGCGAGCAGCGGCGCGGAGCTCAGCGGGGTGACATTCAGAACAGCGTCGGTACTCTCCGGCGGAGAATCTGCGAGTATCAAAGCAAAGTCAGCGAGAAGTGTCAATGAGCAACAATGAAGAAGAGTAACTCGGCAACATGGCAACCTGGCAGGTTGACGACTTCGACCTGCTGCGGGGCCGAAGTGGAGGCAAGTTCCGGGGCCAGGGTCGTGGCGAGTTCAGGGATGACGAGCGAGCCGAGGAGGCTCGCGTCAGGGGCGGCAACATAGGGATGTCGTCGAGCCCAAGAACCTTGAGCAGCCTCAGAGTGCTGGCTGAGCGCGCGTGATTGCTGGTGGAAGCCGCAGCTTGTGAAGGAGGTGGCGGCGAGTTATCATCACCGGAGGCGGGTTTCTTCTTAGACTTCTTAACTTTCTTCTTCTTGAGGGGGGGGGGGGTAAGTCGGCGACGACATCTTCCTCGCGCGGCCTTTTTGGCTTAGAAACGCGAGAGCTCCAGTTAGCGCGGCGAGGCTGTCATGAAGGAATTTCTCGACGTCCGACATTGTGCGCGAGCTCTAAAAATCCGGCTGAAAAACTAGCCCCCCTATTTATAGAGATCGGCAGGCAGTTATCAGACGCGAGCAACCCAAATATTCGGCAAAGCAGCTCGCCGAATGAGTGTTGGATGTTTCTTTCCGAGTTCCTACGTCGCTCGAAAAGAGCGGGGATTGTGTACAACCCATATTCGTCGAGGATGGGCCCTACCACAGCCAGGTCAGCAAAAGTCAAGGTCAACAAGTCAAGACAGGATTCAAAGTCAATATACAAGATCGTGGAAGGTCTGGGCGAGTATAGGCGAGCTCCACTCGTATACTCGCCAGGTAGGCGGCTAGGCGAGATACTCGCCCAGTCCATACGAGTTCCTCTGGAAGTCGCCTAGTCGCCAGGGGGTGGGGTATAAATATGACCCCCCCCCTCCTTGAATTTGCCTATAAATAGGACCCCAGGGGTACGAGGTGAAGCACTGGAAATCTTTGGGAGGATACTCGCGCGCTTCATATTCGAGATACTAGCTAAGTCTTTGGATTCCTTTTTCTTAGAGAGCAAGTCGCGACCTTGCGACCTTGTCAGCTAGCTTCCCTCGTACCCAGTTCGACCATCTTTGGTTTAGAAGGGGCTACTCCTTTTAAGCATCCGGGTACATGGTGGGACCTTCCTGTCACAACATCTGGGGTCCCGTTTGACCTGATTATTCATCCTAGTCACCCTAGCTGTCTGATCTAGCTTCCGAGCCGGTAACCTTAGGCGGCATTGGTCTGATTTCTGAGGTTAGGATTTTTCCTGGCTTCAACAATGCCACTAGAGGGGAAAGGAAATATCTAATTACTTTCATCAATGATTTTTTCGGATATTGTCATGTTTACCTATTGAAATCGAAAGATGAGACATTTGAGACCTTTAAGATCTTCAAATCTCGGGTAGAAAGTCAATTAAATCTAAAGATTTAAAGACTTAGAAGTGATCGAGGAGGAGAGTACATTGCAACTGGGTTTAAGGATTTTTGTGCCTTTGAGGGTATAATCCTAGAAACCACGGCTCCTTACTCACCCCAGTCGAATGATATTGTTGAGCGTAAGAATAGAACTTTAACATAAATGTTGAATTCTATGCTCCTCACCGCTGGCATACTTAATTCATTTTGGGGGAAGCAGTCCTAACTGCAAATCACATTTTAAATATAGTGCCTCACTCAAAGCTCAACTCTACTCCGTATGAGTTGTGGCATGGTCATCCTTGTAGATATGACACTCTAAATACTTGGAGTTGTATTACTTATGTAAGAATACAAGACCTTAAGATACCTAATGTGGGACCTAGAACAACAACATGCGTTTATCTAGGTAGTGCAGAAGATAGTGCAGCTTACAGGTTTCTGGATCTATCCACTAATACAGTGATAGAGTCTAGATATGTTTTTTTTTAACACAAATTTATCAAAGATCATGTCTTGACTGTCTCCGGGTCTACTGACATGATTTCAAAATCTACTGTAGAACCTGAAGATGACCCCTTTGGCACTGCTCCCCAACCTCTAGAGGTGGAACCTGTTTCTCTTAGAGTATTTACTAGAGATATAATCCCTAAGAATTTTGGTGAGAATTTTGTCACCTACCACTTAGAGGATGATCCATTTTCATATCAGGAAGCAATGAGATCCAGAGATGCATTAATGTTGGTAGAAGCCATCGATGATGAGAAGAACTCGTTGTTATAAAATAAGACTTGACATAGCCAGATATAAACCACGTCTAGTAGCTAAGGGTTATAAACAACAGGGGGAATTAACTATTTTGACGTCTATTCACCTGTTGTCACCTATTCACTATTAGGATTCTTCTTGACATAGCTTCTATCGAGAACTTTATAGTTCATCAGACGGATGTAAAGACAGCTTTTTTAAATGGAGAGCTTGATGTAGAGATCTACATGGCACAACCTGAAGGTTATGTACATAAGGATCTAAGAGATAAAGTGTGCAAGCTCGATAAATCGATCTATGGGCTTAAACAAGCACCTAAGATATGACACATTAAATTTGACCAAGTAGTAAAGAGCATTGGATTTCAGTCCAGTCTCTCAGACAAGTGTCTATACTACCGATCGATGTCAAATCTAACAGTCATCATATGCATATATATGGATGTCATGTTGATTTTGGGGTCAGACCTTGCTGTCGTGAGGGATACTAAATTCGCTCTCGCGAAAGAATTTGACATGAAGGACCTTGGTCTTATAGAAACACTATTAGGTATGAAAGTTAGAGTAGGCAATGGACGTTTCACTCTAAGTCAAGCTCATTACATTGAGCAGATTCTCACTACCTGGGGTTATAAAGACTGTAGGCATGTTGAAACACCAATTGATCTGAATGTCAAGTTGAGTGCGAATGAAGGGACCAGTGTTGATCAAGTAAAGTACTCAAAGATCCTTGGAAGTCTCATGTATGCCACAAGTTGCACTAGACTAGACATTGTCTTCTCGGTAAGCATGCTGAGTCGCTTTACCAGTAGTCCAGGCAAAGAGCATTGGGATGCCTTAGATCGGCTGATGAGGTACCTGAAAGGTACTAAAGATCATGTTATGTGCTACATTGGTTACCCTCTTACGTTGGAAGGATACTTTGATGTCTTATGGTGTCCAGAAGTTGGGAACAGCAAGTCCACTAGTGGATTTATTTTCACATTGGGTGACACTGCTGTCACTTGAAAATCCAAAAGACAGACTTGTATAGCTTTGTCGTTTATGGAAGCCGAGTTGTTTGCCTTAGCTTCAGCTGGTGAAGAGGCAGATTGGATCAGAAATTTGATTCTAGACATTACCTTCTCTAGACTTCAAATAAATTCTTTGAGCTTGTACTGTGATAATCAAGTAGCAGTCCAAGTCGTGAAGAATGTCTTTTTTTATACTAAGAGACGACATGTACGGCTGAGACACGCTCTATTGAATTATATGAAAGAACAAGGCATTATTACTATGATCGATGTGCGATCAAAGGATAATCTAGCTGATCCACTGACGAAAGGAATGCCTAAAGACCGATCAATCAAAACAGTGGGGGAAATGAGACTCACGGAGATTTAAGTTCAGCTTTATTTCAAGGTTAGGCGATTTAGTTCAGCCTTAGTCCAAATGTTTTGATTTTCCACTTTCCTTTGTCAAAGCAAGCGTATTGTGCTCCGCTGATGTTCGAGATTGCTGAGTACGAATCTGGTGAGTTGTTTCATTTCACATTTGATGTTAACAACTTCATCTAGTTTCGTCTTCTTTATCCAGGAGGAGAGTGTTATTCCACATTTGATAACACAATCTGACTAAGTTTGGTTCTTTTTATGTTTATTGATTTCATTCCACATTTGATGAGTTCCAATTAACTTTAAAAGAACAGTAACCGTGAAATTCTATATAGGAACACAGATATAGCTGCGGTGTTCAGAAATCTGGTAATCATTTCGTTTGGAAACATATAATAGATTTTGAGGTAAAACCTAAATACTCTACACATGTTTCCTCTTACTGTACTACGTTCATATAAGTAGAACTAGATACTTGTACATTTTTCAAGGTTGAATTCATTCTGAATGAACTTCTCTGTTTGAAATTACAGGAGCTGTTGTTGATGGAGGAGCACTTGCAGGTTGGGATCCAGAGGAGGATGACCTGCTGAACGCTGACTTCTAGAGTGTTTGTTTGGTTTTTATCTTTGGCTTAGAGCACTGCTTAGCTCTTTTTCCTTTTCATCTGTTATTTGGACTAATTTTTGTTGTTTTTCAGTTGGTCATGAGACACTATGTGTGCTAGTACCTGATTCTCTGATTGTACTTTTGATGATTATGTGTTGCTGCTGATTTTATGTTTTACTCTTATGTGTGCATACTAACTTCTGTTTTTTTAAGTCCAATTTATTCTGACAGATGTTGTGGACACTGTTGTGTATTGAGTCAGATTCTGGTTGAACATTACACACACCACCACTTTTTCCGACGTCGGTCTCACCGTGAACATAGGAGGAGATTGTTAGGATATTTGTTTTATATGTTCGCGCGTGTCAGGACCGACTCGGAACGACCCTATGAGTTTCGTGTCACTAGAGTGTAATGGCTCTACGCTGGAGATACTATATAAGGTCATTCCAAATTGATGAACCTTAGTGAACTATCTTGAGCAGAGCCATTTACATTCATGAGTCAGTTTGGCACGAATGTGCACGAGATGGTTATGAACTGGTTCACTAGCTAACACCCAGCCTCACATAAAGAACAACTTTTATTTTTAAATTCAAAATTAATTTTTTTTTCTTATATTCGTGTGCAAATACATATTTTAAATCATTGGTTTTTTTTGTTCAAACTCATTAGAGTTAAAAGGCCGTATCAAATGTATCCATAGGCTTCGTTTGGCGCGACGTTTTTGCCGGCCGTTTGGGGCAAATGCCGCCGGACGGCGGGTAAACAAACGCCCTCCGGTGACGTTTGCTCTGTTTCACCCCGCCGCGTCCTGAAAACGGTGCAATCCGCTCCGTTTCGATTCCAAGCTCCCCATCTCCAGTTTGAAAGGCGTGGGAGGAACCGTCGGATGGGCCCGCCACCGTGGCGCCAAATTAAGCCGGCAACCAATTCATCAGTAAAATAATTTTGTGGCTTTTACCGGGAGATTATTTTCTTGTGCAATTATGGCTATGTTTGAATTTCCATTTCTCCTCCTCTCCCGTTCAATCAAAATGTCCACCCAGGCCCCATCTATTTGGTTGCAACAGTTTTAAGCCTAAAACCACCGTTTACCATTTTTTGGACATTCAAAGCGAGGTCGTCCAGCATATACGTATTTGTTTTTTTTCTATAATTTAATCAGTTGAAGGTGCATGAAAATATAAAATTATGTTTATAAAATTTGTACAAAATTTCACATATATAATATTAATTTTATTTTAAAAAAAACAAGGAAAAAATGAACAAGTATTTGACCCATTAATTAATAAATTAAAATTGGATAAATTTGAATATAATTTAAATGAAAAGAGGTTACTCAAATATTTCTCAATTTTAAAAATACTATTTATCATTTCTAATTCACATATCTACTTTTTTTTAATATTTCAAACATTTAATAATTTTTTTATATGTTGCAGCATCAGCATTTGGAATTATCATGATGAGGTCCAAGTTCTAGTTAGAGTTGTCACTTAAAACCGAAATCGAATTGGAACCGCAGAGAACCGGACCGAACCGTTCACGAATTATTTGGGTTCCGGTTTGAATTTTGGAACCGTGAACATCATTGGTCTGGGTGTGGTTCTTTCATTTTATTATCCGGACCGGAACCGGAACCGGAACCGCAACATACAAGTCTCAAGCGGTTCAAGATTTTTAGACTCGATCCGAACCGGAGCGAAGCAGAACCGAACCGCAACCCGTTTATTATTATAATTTATTAATAATAATAATTTTATTATATTGTTGTTTTTTATAATCTATATATAATATCTATACTTACAAGTATGAGAGAAACTGACGCGATTTGATCCAAATCGCAATCGTAATAAAAGTGGTTGGTTTTGGACCGAACAAAATCGCATCATACCAAAACTGTGCAGTGTGGTTTGACATTGGTGCGGTTTGGAGTCAGTTTTTTCGGTACAGTTTTGATTTTTACACTATTATATAATGTATTTTCAATTTTACTAATACATTTTTCTGAAATAATTAAAGTAACTTGTACTTATTGGCGATGATTGAAATATCATGGTCTCTCGAAGAAAACGATGCGGCACGGTTTTGTCGAATTTGCACCACCAAAAAATACACTGCAAACTATGTTGTTTTGCCACCAGCGAAGTCACTCTACAACCAAACCATTTAGTACGGTTTAAAATCGGCGCAGTTTAAGATCAGTGTGGTATAGTGCAATTTTGTGGTTTTAGTTTTTAACTTTCAGTGTTACTATATTACACAAAAAGTAATCTCACTTGAAGTAATGCAAAATTCCTACGTCCGGGCCCCGGACTTCGAAGTCCTTGCAAAAAAACAGAACGGATTTATATTTTCCCTCAGGTTTTTTATTTTTGACCTCCCCGCATTTCGCCAAATTAGTTTTGGTTCTACTTGGAACCGATTGGAACCGGACCGAACCGCATACAACCGGACCGAACCGTTAATGGCCGGTGGTTTTGGTTCTTGTTGAACCGTAATCGTAATCGGAACCGTTGACATGATGGTTCTAAAAATTATTCTTGAACTGGAACCAGAACCGGAACCGGTCAAACCAAATAAAGTTTTGGTTCTAATTTAAAAAACTGTTACCTTAGCGGTTCGATTCACGGTTTTAGTAGAACCGGATTCAAACCGGAACCGTGACAGTCCTTGTTCTAGTAGGAAGTCCCGGTCAGCCCGGCTGAAGGTATCACCATTATGAAAATACATTCATATTTGTTGCGGTCAACTCAACGCTTATGGTAGATCGGATTAAATTAGGTCTGTTGAGGATCGCTCAAAACTTCGGTAGACCGGACTAAATTGGACCACCTTACCCCGGGAGCGATCGAGCACTCCAACAGTTACGGTAAGTAAAAAACTGGAAAAATCATTTTTATCGTGGAAAACCCGTCAACTTTGTGAAAAACCACGTAGTCGGATCTGTGCTGGTCAAACCTCCAATGTTTGCCGGTTGTTGATACAGAGTTTTTTTTTTGAACAACGCGAGGGCGACAAGCCGCCTCTCGTTACGTAACAAAACGATAGAAAGGGAAGGACTCGGAGGGTGACAGGTCACCCCTCTCAGAGTTGAGTATTTCTTCGCGAGTGGTGGGCAGCAATGCACTGGCCGCGCTTTGAAGTCCTTTGTTGATGCTCGAAAATGGGGATGACTTGCTACACGCTCGTCCTGGTGTCTGGGGCTTGTCTCCTGTCGCACTTGGATGCACCTGGAATGGCTGACTTGTCACTGTCTGACGAGCATGTCTCTGAGTCGAGGATGCTGAGAATACTGAGTGTTCTGCACGTCAGGCTGCAGTTGAGCGACCCTTGGGGGACTCCGAAGTTGCTCTTGTGAACTGCTAGCGGTGCGGGGCACACAAACTTTGGGCGTTCTGGCGGAGCGTGCAGAGGCGTGCTTGGAACGGTCTTGATGGAGGAGTGATCTTGGATCGGTCTTGACGGGGGAGCGCGCGGAGGAGCGCCGGGTTCGCTAGCCTGGGGGATGTCGTCGAGTAATTGGCAGTGAAGGGAAGACCTTTAAACCTGAGCGACTGTGAGGGGGCAGTCCCTGGCGGTGTCGTGACCAACTGCGGGAGAAGGGCAGACCTTCGATTGCTGGCAATGGATGTCGCATGGACGTGGTCCCAAAGAGGCGATGAAGGGCAGACCTTCGAACCGGTGGCGAGCGCGAGGGGGGGCCCTGGCGACGCCACGACCTACTACTGAGAGAAGGGAAGACCTTCGATCGTCAGTAGTGGGAGGCTGCTGGACGTGGTCTCGGAGAGGCGGTGAAGGGCAGACCTTCGAACCGGTGGCGAGCGCGAGGGGGGAAGTCCCTAGTGACACTGCGACCTACTGCAAAGAGAAGGGTGGACCTTTGATAGTTGACAGTGGGAGGTCGCGGGGACGTGGTCCCGGATAGACAGTGAAGGGCAGACCTTCAAACCGCTGACGAACACGAGGGTGACAGCCCCTGGTGATGCCACGACCTACTGTGGAGAGAAGGGCAGACCTTCGATCGTCGGCAGTGGGAGGCAGTAGAGACGTGGTCCTGGAGAGACGATGAAGGGCAAACCTTTGAACCGCTAATGAACGCGAGGGTGGCTGCCTCTGGCAATGTCGCGACCTACTGCAGAGAGAAGGGTAGACCTTCGATCGTCGGTAGTGGGAGGTCGCAGGGACGTGGTCCCGAAGAGACGGTGAAGGGCATACCTTCGAACCGCTGGCGAACGCGAGGGTGGCATCCACTGGCGATATCGCAACCTACTACGGAGAGAAGGGCGGACCTTTGATCATCAGAAGTGGGAGGTCGCGGGTGTAGGTCTTGCGACCTTACCTAGTGATAGGCGTCGATCGTCGGGGGGGGGGGGGTTATCATCCAGCGACAGATGGGTGTAGGTCTTGTGACCCTACCTTCTGGCGAGCCACCGACCGCTTTTTGGGTGTAACGCCCCCATCCGTCGTATAGCATATGACAGAAGGTCCGTCTGGGGCCCGACGCCATATACTACAGACATGTAAGGAGATTACAAGTTGTTTTCAAATCTCAGTTCCATTATAAACGCACCCTACCTCGGAGCATTCTAGCGGAAGCATTTTAAGTTATGAACTCATACATCACAAGAATGTCCACTACAACACATGAATGATATATATCAACATATGACACATGTTTCGGTCGTAGCCTTATTACAACTATTTCGGTTAACAACAAGTGGTTTCATACTTCGGCACACAGGCCGGCCACACATGAAAACAGTCAATGTTCGCTTTTGGGCCTTCAAGGGCTGGCCAATTACAACACATGGGCTTCAGCCCGCTACTTCCCACTTGGCTCTCCAGCACCTGCACAAAAGGCCCACCAAAGCATGACAAACAAAGCAAGGTCAGCATTTAGCTGAACAATTTATAACGACCTCACCCCGTACTCGGGGCCGAACTCGGGGAGACAGTTCTCCTTCCTGCAAGCAGTAGTATCCAATGTAATATATATATATATATATATATATATTATATATATATATATAGTGGCAATAACAAAGTGCATTTAAGCACCATTCACCACAGATATTGGCCCAACGACTACACGTCCCGTGAACTCAGGGCACATTTTCGGTGTACTGGACTTTCCCGTGTAACACCATCATTCACAGGTCCATGACTTAACGGTAACTTTGTCGTTCAGAGGTACTTAACTAGACGGCTACGTCGTTCAAAGATACTTAACTTGACGACCGACTGCTCATTTAGAGGTACTTAACTTGACGACCCAGTCATTCAGAGGTACTTAACTTGATGGCACAGTAGTTTTCCTCCACAGCTCAACTCATCACAAGTCACACAGCTTTGTCCATTTTGGGCTGGCACCCACCCAAGCCAGGCAACTTAATCACACAACTTCGCATACAATGGCCCTCAGGTCTCGTCGAGACAGGCCACACAAAATTTCAGCTCACTGGGAGCTATCGCCTGACGACACTCATTGTCGTCGGACGACATCAACAGTTCCCAAAACCGTGATCTTTCCGGGTAATTTTCTGGAAATGCTTCCAGTACTTTGATGCAGCATCGTGCACACTCCTAGACCCCGGATTTCATACATACATCACGCACACGATTTTCATATCCAAAGCAAGCCACACATAAGTCCACCTTTCAGACTTCCACGATCACACGCAAAGCATAAAAACATCACCATTCCAGACCAATCCGTCCGGATGGGCTTCTTACATCATGCTTATTTCGTACTCTACATTTCCGGATCTATATGCAAAATAAACGGGGATCATACCGACCTACCCATTGGAATCCACCCTTTTTCACCTTTTGGTGAGAGATTCCATGCAAGTATGCATATTGAGGACTTCACTTGTCCAGGAGAAAATCGTTACCCTTGTCGTTCTCTTCGGAGCCATGACAAAGCTTTTCTACATGGATGGAAGTGAGCGCCTCACTCTCCCCTTCGCGGATCTAGCCTCGGATCCTGCTTTTGATGAGGGAATCTTCTTCAGCACCTTTACAAATGTCAGCCCAAACGCTTAGCTCTAGTTGTGAGTTGTCTTCTCTAGAACTTGGATAGAGAGAGAGAAAAGGAAATAATGATTTCTTCATTCCAATCCTTTTGCATATGTGACCTCGGGTTAAATCCCAGTCACACGATCACTCCATCCAGAAAGAAGCAGTGGCCTGGATTTGAGTTGAAAAGTCAACCTGACCGCTTTGACTTGCCAGTCGGCGCCGCAATTATTCTCGAAATCCTTTCGTCGTTCGTCGAAAGAATGCAGCACGTTTGGCGAAAGAATGTGCCGCTGTTACGCGAGAACCCCTTTCATTCGACGTTCGTCGAACGCCGTTCGACGTTCGCCGAAAGACGAGAAGAAGAATAACAATACCAAGTTCGTCGAAAGGATAATAAAACCAAATTCGTCGAACGCCGGTTCGACTTTTTAGCCTGTTACGTCCTACTCGCTTTTTGGGGTATTATAAGGGGGGAGGCCCCCAGCAGTGGCAGCTATAGGTCTTATGACCTTACTTATTATTGTTCGTTATCTGAAACATAAGAAGTAAATAGAGTCAGAGCATCAATTTGTAGAAATAAGGTGCAGAAGCTTAAACACATGCTTTCATGGAGTGATGATAAAGTATAAATACAACTCTGTGAGCGAGAAGGAAGCTTTTTTCCTTGAAAAGTTTACTTTAGGGGTTGCCCCCCAGTTTCCTCTAGAAGATGGATGGTCGTTCATCTGTCGGCTTGCACGATGATGGCTAATTATATGTCTTGTTCCGCAGGAATCTTTTCAAGAACCCTTGGCGAATAAGGCGTTTGATTTCTTTTTTCAGTTGGGTACAATCTTCCATACTATGCCCGGACCTGCGGTGAAACTTGCAGTAACGCGATTGGTCACCTTTGTTTGGGGTGATAGGCTTAGGCCTGTGGAGCGGTATCTTATCCTGGATTGCATGGAGTATGTTGGCCAGTAGGTGTAGAGGAGAGCGTGGTTCTGATGTTGTTGGGCTCGCGACTTGTTGTGACGATCACTGCTCTTCTTCAGAGGGACGATCATCGTTGCGCTTTCCGTTCCGAACTGTCTTGAAACTGCTGCTGATGTGCTTGACTGCTTCGTTGGCTGTAATTTAAACCTTGATACAGTGTATAAGGTTGGCAAGGCTGGGACCGTTTCCCTTACTAGTGCTGAGTAAAATCCGTCGGACCGAAGCCCTAATGGGAGGAAGTCGCGCAGGAGATGGGGGTGATTCTCGGAATCTGTCGTGCTTCAGTCGTGAAGCGACGAAAAAAGTCCTTGAGGGACTCTCCCTATGTTGACGGACCACCGAAAGGTATGAGGGGTCTCGGGCGATCTTGCGGTTGGCGATGATCTCGTCGATAAAAAGTTGAAATAGATCTACGAAGTTCTTGATCCCTTCTTCATTTAGTGAATAGAACCAAGTGCGAGCTTGCCCTTTCAAGGTCGTCGGGAACGCCTGACATGGCAGTTGATCGGGGGCATTGTTTAGCCTCATCATGGTGACGAAGTGATTGATGTGGTCTTGTGAGTCGTCAGTTTCATTGAATGTTTCGAGTTTTGGGAGCTTGTATCCGTTCGAGATTGGATGCGCTAATACTTATTGTGCTAATGGTGAGCGGGGATAGTGGGCAGCATGACATGCTTATTTTCCTTGATCATGGCACAAACTTCTTTATGAGCGACCCCTTGTGTCGCGTGCCTGATGTCTGTTATTTCCATGTAGCTGCTGTGATGTTGTGCTTCAGGTTCTTCATCTGGACGGACTCCACGGCCTTGAGTATCTGCATTGGGGAGCCTTCCTTCGAAAAAGTAAGGGGAATTGGATCGTCCTGCCCCCACCCCCCCCCCCCCCCCCCCGTGGGCTGAGCTTTCAAGATTGCGGGGAACATCTCCCATTATGATTTTTAGTTACGAGTGTCGATGTTCTAAGGACACTGTCTTCTAAGTTTGCTTAAGAGAGCTGAGAACCATTTCTCACAGACGGCGTTAAACTGTTGTCGATCGCTCAAGGCTTTGGTAGACCAAACTAAATTGGGCCGCCTTAGCCAGAGAGCGCTCGAGCGCACCAACAGTCACAATAAGTAAAAAATAGAAAAAAAAATTACGTGAAAAACCCGTCAACTTGATGAAAAACGACGTTACCGGATCTGTGCCGGCCAAACCTCCACTATTTGGTGGTTGTTGAAACATAATTTCTTTGAAGAACTCGAGGGCGACAGACCGCCTCTCATTACAATTATGAAGAGATGGAAAGAGAAGGACTCGGAGGATGACATGCCACCCCTCTCAGAGTTAAGTATTTCCTTCGCAAGTGGTGGGAAGCAATGCACTGGCCTCGCTTTGCAGTCCTTTGTTCATGTTCGGAAGCAGCGACGACTTGCTACACTCGTCTTGGTGTCTGTGGCTTGTCTCCTATCACACTTGGATCACTTGGAATGGCTGACTTGTCGCCGCCTGACGAGCCTGCCGCTGAGTCTAGGATGCTCGGAATACTGAGCGTTCTGCGCGTCGGACTGCAGTTGAGCTGCCCTTGGCGGGCTCTGAAGTTGCTCTTGTGAACTGCTGGCGGTGCGAGGAACACAACTTTGGGCATTCTGACGGAGCATGCAGAGGCATGCTTAGAACGGTCTTGATGGCGGAGCACGCGGAGGCGCACTTGGATCGGACTTGAAGGAGGAGCGCGCGGGGGCGCGCTAAGAGCGGTCTTGACGGCGGAGTGCGGGGAGGCGTGCTTGGAATGATCTTGATGGCGGAGCGCGCGAAGGCGTGCTTGGATGATCTTGACGGCAGAACGCGTGGAGCCGCGCTTCGACGGTCTTGACGGCGGAACACGTCGAGCCTCGCTTCGACGGTCTTGACGACGGAACATGCGAAGGCGCGCATGGACGGTCTTGACGGCGGAGCGCGCAAAGGCGCTTGGACGGTCTTGACGGCGGATTGTGCGGAGGCGCATTGGGATGGGCTTGACGGCGGAGCGCGCAGAGGGACGTGCGCATAGGGGGAGCGCACACCAGGAAGGACTTGCACATGGATGAACGTGCGCAAGGGAGAACAAGGGACCGATCTGGACGTTCTCAAACAAAATCAGGCGGATTTGGCTCGCACCGTCAACGCCCTTAGCGATGATGTTCGCATGCTTGTGGCCGCCTGGAAGACGGAGAAGAGTGGGGATTCCGCGCGCGGGGGTGGAGGGGGATCCGCCGACAGTCATTCCCGAACTCCTCATGCATCGCATGTCGCTACTCGCTTTCCCCGACTGGACTTTCCAAAATTTGCGGGAGACGACCTCATGGAATGGATCTATAAATGCGATCAGTTTTTCGCCGTTGACAATACACCAGAAGAAATGAAGGTTAAGATGACATCAATTCATTTGGAGGGGAAGGCACTGTTCTGGCATCAAGCGTATATGAAGGCGCGCCTTGCACGTCAGTGGCCAAATTGGGAGGAATACAACCAAGCGTTGCATAGCCGCTTCAGCTCTATTTTAGGGGATGATCCCATGAGCGAATTGAAGAATTTACGCCAACGCGGGTCAGTACAAAGTTATTTGGATGACTTTGAGTTGCTCTTGCATCGGGTGACCTTGCCAGAGGACCACGCGATCAGTTTTTGCCTCGCCGAACTCCGGGATGAAATTGAGTTCGGGGTCCGTATGTTTCAACCGAAAACGTTGCGGGACGTCTTCTCCCTTGCCCGACTGCACGAACAACAATTGGTAGTACGGGGCAGAAGATAACATGACCAACCACAAAGAAGAGTATAAATGGACAGAGTCACACGTATCAAAAGGGGCAACAATCACGGGGCAGCAACCTTCAAGGAGAAGTCCGGGCCGTCCGGGACTCGCAGACTTACTTCCTCGGAGATGGATGATAAACGACAACGAGGATTATGTTTTGGTGCGATCAAACTTACATGTCGGGTCACAAATGCCCAAACCGACGGCAGGCTTATGCTTTGGAGGTCACGGTGTAGGCTGTTACGGATAACGAAGTGGAGGAGGACGATGTCACGGTGTTGGACATGGCGGGACAGGAGGAGGAACAACAAACACCACAGGTTTCGGTACATGCGCTGACCGGATCACACATTTCAACACTATGAGGGTGACGCGTCGCACCAAGGACAACCTATTCACGTTTTGATCGACTCGGGCAGCACGCACAATTTTTTAGATGAAACAGCGGCAAGGAGATTGAAGTGCAGTTTGGCCCCTATCACACCATTTTCGGTGGCTGTAGCAAATGGAAAAACAATTTCAAGTTCTCACAAGGTGGATAACTTCCAGTGGGTCATGCAGGGCGTGGATTTTATGTCTGCCATGCTGATATTACCTCTTGGCGGCTGTGATGTAGTATTGGGAATTCAATGGCTGATCACGTTGCATGGTAAATTGGAACTTTTGTGATTTACGCATGGAGTTTAGTAGCGGTGGGAAAAGAATCAGCTTACGGGGGGCACAACTCGGTAGTTTGGCATGGGGAAAAGAGAAACGCATGCAGAAGCTCTTAGCCAAAGAGGGGCAACTCAACATGTTGGCGCTGTGTGAAATTCATGAAGAGGTTCCACACCGGCGAGCCACTGATCACCCGAACAGCCCCACGTGCTGCAAGGATTGGCAAGTGTAGGGAATTAATCAACAACCAGTAGCGCTACGACAACTTCAGGACCTTTTGGAAGAATTTGGGGAGTTATTTCAGGAACCCCAAGGGCTGCCGCCAATCAGGGGTCAAGAACATCGTATTATACTAAAGAATGAAGGGTCAAATGTCAATCTCCGGCCTTATCGGTACCCCCCACTGCAGAAAGCGGAAATCGAACGTTTATTGGAGAAATGCTACAAACAGGCGTGATTCGACATAGTTGCAGCCTTTGCTTCGCCAGTGATTTTGGTGAAGAAAAGGACGGTTCGTGGAGGCTTTGTGTCGATTACAGGCAGTTAAATCAAAATACCATTAAGGGACAAGTTCTTCATTCCTCTAGTGGAAGAACTAATCGACGAGCTGCACGGGGCACTCTATTTCTCAAAACTAGACTTGCGGGCGGGCTACCACCAAGTACGAATGATGGAGGAAGACATCCAAAAGACGGCATTCTGCACTCATCAAGGTCACTATGAGTTTTTGGTGATGCCCTTTGGGTTAACCAACGCGCCATCGACGTTACAAAGTTTGATGAACCGCATTTTTCAGGTCAACTCCGAAAATTCATCCTCATATTTTTTGACGATATTTTGATTTTCAGCTCGTTTATCATACGCACCGACCACCATAGCCTGAAGTTTATGCTTGACCAAAAGCTCGCAACACCGGCGCAGCAACGTACTTATCTAAAATTAATGGGCTACGATTTCACCGTCCAGTACAAAAGGGGTCGAGATAATGCTTGTGCGGATGCTCTTTCACGTGTGCATGAACAGCCAGATGGTGTCGTATACGCCATCTCTATGGTGCGTCTGAATTGTTGCAAAGAATTAAAATATCTGGGAGCACGATCCACACATACAGGACATTATTAAGGCCAAGGAAGCTAATACTGGGGCTTTCCCGAAATATGTTTGGCGAAACGGGTTGTTAACAAGGAAGGAGAAGATCGTGGTGGAAGGGAACCGGCTACGCGGAGTCATCTGTTAGAGCTGTACCACGCCGGACCTATGGGCGGGCACTCGGGTGTTACAGCTACATACAAACGCATGAAACACGTCGTTTATTGGAAGGGGCTGAAAGCTGATGTGTACGCATTCATACAACAATGCACGACGTGTCAACAATGCAAGGCCGATAATCAGCGTCCCGCGGGTTTACTTCAACCGCTTCCGATTCCGGAACGGATTTGGCAGGATGTGGGAATGGACTTCGTCGATGGGCTTGTAACAACCCCATCCGTTCATATGGTATATTCTAGAAGGTCCGGCTGGGGCCCCACAGTATATATCACAAAACAGGCGGTGAAGGTACGGGATGATACCAGAGTAGCGCATCACACATATCACAAAGCATTCTAGCGGAAGCCTATAATACAACTTGAACTCCTCCTTGAACGTCCAACAAATAAAACACCATGGTTTATAGCATATAGGAATGTCTTACAACAGTAGACAAGATGGCCTTATGACCTTACAAGGCTTTCAAACAGTGGCCCCAACATTGGCGCGCAGGCCGACCACAATAAAAGAAAAACATAACAAGCAATTCCAAATAGCCTTTGAGGGCTAGCAGTAGCAACATCAACAGCAGCAGGGACATCAACCTTTATGCGTCCCGCTTGGCTCTCCAGCACCTGTACAGGGACAATCCACCCAACGGTGGCAAACAGAGGCAACGGTCAGCATTCAGCTGACCAAATTATAACGACCCTACCCCTTTTCTCGGGGCAGCGGTACTCTTCCCTGCAGGCATATCATATCACAAACATGGCAATATATCTCATATAATGTGCTTTCACGCACACATGTCATCACAATCGTTCGCCATCCGGCCCAACGGTCCGTGCACTCAGGGCACATTCTTGGTGTTCTGGCAAAGCACTTGCCCACCACTGTATCAGGGTCAAAACCCAACGGTAATTCTCTTGAGCATTTACTCCATGGAATGCAGCCGGAGTTCTAGTCTTACTACACCGGGATGGCCCGTAGCCCCCCATTGTGTCATGGCGCGCAGGCCTAAGACTCTTGTTATGCGCTCCATGGTCCACAGACCACACCTTCTGGTCCACGTCGGACGGACATAACGTAGGTCGGATCCTCCACCCCCGTTGCTCAAATCGCATTGCCTTCTCCGAGTACAGCGTACTCATGGCTTAATCAAGGAGCGAGTCGGTCTCACCAATCCTGTTCTTGGCATTCAGCCTGGGTATTTCTCTTATACCCATTTTCTTATCATAACAGCGGGTCTTTCCTGGGCACCCCAGTACTTCCTGTTACTCTCTTCACAGGTGGACACCGCAAATATCACAAATGTCAGGGGTCTTTCCTGGCTACCATGTCAGTACTTCCTGTTACTTCCTGGCAAATTCACCTGGACTGACGGTCTTTTGCGAAAAGAGGGCCGTTTGTGCGTCCCAAATTTGGGAAATTGAGGGAAGAACTGATGTATGAAGCGCATTATACAAAGTATTCCATTCACCCCGGGAGAACGAAGATGTTCAACAATATGAAAAAAGCTATTCTGGTGGTCAGGGCTCAAGAAAGATGTTCCTCTTTATGTCTCCAAATGCCAAACATGTGCGATGGTGAAGGCGGAATGCCAAAAGCCGGGCGGTTATTTGAAGTCGCTGCTGATCCCAGAGTGGAAATTTGATGATATTTCCATGGATTTTGTGCACGGGTTGCCGAGATCGCAGAGAGGAAATGATTTCATTTGGTGGTTGTTGACCGGCTAACGAAAGTGGCACATTTTCTCCCGAACAGGCAGGATGATTCAGTAGAAAGTTTGACAAAGTTATATGTTGACTAGATTGTACGACTTCACGGTATTCCTCGGAGCATCGTAAGTGATCGAGATGGGCGATTCACGTCAAATGATTGGAGGCTAGTTCACCGACTGTTGGGCACGAAGTTGACTTTCAGTACGGCCTTTCATCCCCAAACGGATGGCCAAACTGAACGTACCAACAGAACAATTGAGGACATGCTCCGAATGTGCGCCCTCGACTTCAGAAAAAGATGGGAAGATCATCTCTATATGGTGGAGTTTGCGTATAATAAACAGCTACCAGGCGAACATCGGGATGACATCATATGAAGCACTATATTGAAGGAAGTGTCGTACTCCCTTGGCTTGGGTAGAAGCGGGTGAAGCGTGCATTTATAAACCAAATGACGTTGAGGAAGCAAACTCAACCATACGGACTATTCGAGAGAAGCTACTTATTGCTCAAGATCGACAAGCTAAGTACTACAACGACAAGCACCGAAACGTGGAATTTGCGGTTGGCGATTGGGTTTACTTGAAGATCAAGCCCTTCAAAGGTGTTTCCAGGATTCGACATTTGAAAAAGTTGAGTCCCAGATATTTGGGTCCTTTTGAAGTGGTGGAGCGCGTCGAAGAGGCGGCTTATCGGTTAGCGCTGTCGGCAGACTTGAGCGGATTACATGATGTATTTCACATCTCGGTGCTTCGGAAGGCCGTTAAAGATCCAGCTTAAGTGATCGCGGATGATCCTGTGTCGGTGGAGTATGGGCTAACAACGAGAGTTAAACTCATTCAGATCGAAGATCGAGCCGAGAAACAGTTGCGGAACAAGACGGTCGGCGTGGTTAAAGTCCGGTGGGACAACTGCGACCGTGAAGAACTGACATGGGAGCGAGAGCAAACCATACGAGAAGAGTTTCCCGAGTTGTTTCTGTAATCCGTGGAGAGAATTATGTTGTAACATACAAATTTTTAATGTTATAACTTTTTGGTTGTTGATTGTTGGTTGCCTTCCTGTGTCTTAATTTCGAGGACGAAATTTTTGTAGGAGGGAGGTTTGTAACAGCCTGATTTGTCAGCAGGCCAATTTTCGGGTGACACGGCCTGGGACACGGGCGTGTACCAGGGCGTGTTAGGCTGGAGTCCACGATTTGGCCGCGAGGTCGACGAATTTTGGAGTCGACGATCGTCGAACAGCAAACTCGGCCTGAGACACGGGCGTGTCTCAGGGCGTGTCGATCCCGTGTCGACGATCGGCCTGGGAGTCGACGTTTTTTGCTCGACGATGTGTCGAAAGAAGGCACACGACCAAGGACACGGGCGTGTCCCAGGCCGTGTCGTGTGCTCGACGAATATTGCTCGACGATCGTCGAGTGTCAAGATGTGGTCGTCGAGTATCGAGATGTGGGTGAACACGGCCTGTGACACGGGTGTGTCACAGGGCGTGTCCCTTCGGGTCGACGAACTCAGCCCGACGAATTTTACACTAGGGCGTGTCTTAGTGTCGTGTATGGGCACATGGCCTGGGACACGAGCGTGTCACAGGCCGTGTGAGTCTCGGGCGATTTTGGAATTATTTTCGCCGATGAACACGACCACAGACACGGGCGTGTCTGAAGGCGTGTTGGGTGACACGGCCCATGACACGGGCGTGTCCCATGGGCGTGTCACTGGTTTGGATAAGTCGGTTGACCACCGCTTGAGGCACACGGCCTGGGACACGGGCGTGTCACAGGCCGTGCCAGGCAAAATTTAGCTTTTCTGGCAAAATCGTGATCGGCCATTCCTTCAGCCTGGATCCAAGGGCTGAGAGGCCTCCAAGTTTCCTTAAGGCCGTGAATGAGAAGAGCAATCTCATTTCTTATTTGGTCTTCTCTTTCTTCACTTCTAGGGAGATAAAGAGAGGGGAAGAAGGAGGAGGAGGAAAGGGGGCTGATCACCGGTGGTGCTGCGGTTTACCGACGGGAGATCTGAAGCCGGCGTTGCGGAGGAAAAGCTCTTGTGATTCATTCAAGCTAGCTTGGAGCTCATGACACCAAAGAGGGCTTCAAGGGTAACGACTTTTCTTCCTAGCCATGTGAAGGCTTCCTTTTGGCATATATTTGTGATTCCCCCACCAAGAGGTGGCTGATTTTGGGAGTCTTTGGGTGGATGCATGAAATCCCCTTTTGTGGCATATAGATCCGGAAATGGAGTACGGAATATGCATGTTGTGTGAAGCCCATCTGGACAGGTTGTCCGGATTGGTGATGTTGCATACGAACCGGAGAAGACTCCGTGATAAACGTGTAGTTTAAGGAGTCAACGGGTTATGCTGTGAAGAGGAGTAGCAGGAAGTACTGGAGTGGTAGTCCAGGAAAATATCTGTGTTATGCTTTTGGGTCATACCTGTGAATGAGGCACAGGAAGTACTTCTTGTGCCTCCTTTGTCCACCAGTTCACAAAGGGCCCTAGTGGACAAAGGGTCTTTCCTGGTCACACCAGTACTTCCTGTGCCTCATTCACAGGTATGACCCAAAAGCATAACACGGATATTTTCATGTACTACCACTCCAGTACTTCATGCTACTCCTCTTCACAGGCATAACCTGTTGACTCCTTAAACTACACGTTTATCACGGAGTCTTCTCCGGTTCGTATGTAACATCACTAATCCAGACCAACCTGTCCAGATGGGCTTCACACAGCATGTATATTTCGTACTCCATTTCCGGATCTATATGCCACAAAAGGGGATTTCATACATCCACCCAAAGACTCTCAAAATCAGCCACCTCTTGGTGGGGGAATCACAAACATATGCCAAAAGGAAGCCTTCACATGGCTAGGAAGAAAAGTCATTACCCTTGAAGCCCTCTTTGGTGCCATGAGCTCCAAGCTAGCTTGAACAAATCACAAGAGCTTTTCCTCCGCAACGCCGGCTTCGGATCTCTCGTCGGTAAACCGCAGCACCACCGGTGATCAGCCCCCTTTCCTCCTCCTCCTTCTTACTCTCTCTTTCTCTCTCTAGAAGTGAAGAAATAGAAGACCAAATAAGAAATAAGATTGCTCTTCTCATTCACGACCTTAAGGAAACATGGAGGCCTCTCAGCCCTTGGATCCAGGCTGAAGGAATGGACGGCCACGATTTTGCCAGAAAAGCTAAATTTTGCCTGACACGGCCTGTGACACGCCCGTGTCACAGGCCGTGTGCCTCAAGCGGTAGTCAACCGACTTATCCAAATCAGTGACACGCCCATGGGACACGCCCGTGTCATGGGCCGTGTCACCCAACACGCCTTCATACACGCCCGTGTCTGTGGCCGTGTTCATCGGCGAAAATAATTCCAAAATCGCCCGAGACTCACACGGCCTGTGACACGCCCGTGTCCCAGGTCGTGTGCCCATACACGACACTAAGACACGCCCAATTGCAAAATTCATCGGGCTGAGTTCGTCGACCCGAAGGGACACGCCCGTGTCACAGGCCGTGTCGACACTCGACGACCACATCTCGACACTCGACAATCGTCGAGCAATATTCGTCGAGCACACGACACGGCCTGGGACTCACAACCAACACGCCCATGTCCTTGGCTGTGTGCCTTCTCTCGACACATCGTCGAGCGAAAAACGTCGACTCCCAGGCCAATCGTCGACACGGGCTCGACACGCCCTGAGACACGCCTGTGTCTCAGGCCGTGTTTGCTGTTCGACGATCGTCGACTCCAAAATTCGTCGACCTCGCGGCCAAATCGTCAACTCCAGCCTGACACGCCCTGGGACACGCCCGTGTCCCCGGCCGTGTCACCCGAAAATTGGCCTGCTGACAAATCGGGCTGTTACAGGGCTACCTTTGAGCCATGGCAAGTCAACCATCTTAGTGGTGGTCGACAGACTTAGCAAACAAGCACACTTTACTACCTTACTCATCCATATACAGCGGAGACAGTGGCCCGTGCGTTTTTGGACTCAGTCGTGCGGCTACATGGACTGCCTTCATCAATCGTCAGTGACCGCGACGCAATCTTTGTTAGCGACTTTTGGCAAGAGCTTTTCGGGTCCTTCAAGTGCAGCTTCACACTCCACCGCATATCACCCGCAATTGGATGGACAAACAGATGTGGTCAACCGATGCATGGAAAGCTACCTACGGTGCATGTGCTTCGAGAAACCCCGATATTGGGCAGAATGGCTTCCGTTAGCGGAGTGGTGGTACAACACATCGCACCACAGCGCTATCCAAATGACGCCGTACGAAGTGGTGTATGGGTAGGAACCGTCAGCAATTCTGCTGTATGTGGACGGCTCGGCCAGGGTGGAAAGGGTGGATCGCTCGTTAGTGGCACGGGATAAGGTGATGACAATGTTGAAGGCTAATTTAGCACGAGCTCAAGAACATATGAAGATGCTAGCGGACAAGAAAAGAAGAGAACATGTCTTGGAGATAGGAGACTTTGCTTGGGTTCGATTACAGCCTTACCGTCAAGTTAGCTTGAGGGAGCACCGTCAACAAAAGTTAGCCCACGTTTCTTCGAACCGTTTCTAGTGACCGAACGGGTGGGCACCGTGGCGTACAAGTTGGATCTTTCGAGGGGTACTAAAATTCACCATACATTTCACATCTCACAATTAAGGAAGTACAGGGGAAAACCTACAGGTATCATCCAACCACTGCCGACCTCAGTTAATGAAGCCGGTAATGTGCTCGTGGAATCGGTCGCAATATTGGACAGGCGCATCACACACAGAGAGGGGCGCGTCGTGACTCAACTCTTGATTCAATGGACCAACGGCTCAAGGCAACTGCAACTTGGGAAGATCTTTGGGCGCTTCGCCAAAGGTGGCCAGACATGGTTCCTTGAGGCCAAGGAACGTTCGATGGAGGGGTCTTGTAACGTTCCGATGAACGTAACTTATCTTTTTATTTGGTTTTGTTGTTATTAGTATGTGGTAGAAGGGGTATTTTAGTCCTTATGTGTTTAGGGCTTCTTCTTATTGAGGAGGGGTTTTGGGGTCGGGTATGCTGAAAAACATTGTTCGTGATTACTGTCGGTGAACTGCTGCTTCGTGAGAGTGTTCCCTGCATTGTTCAAGTGTCCGTTCAGGCTATGCCTTAGGATTCCAGTATCGTATGCAACTCTTCATCTTGCTTGATTATTATTGTGTTGTTTGGGAAATACTGCACTGTAACAGGTTGCCGGAGGAATTAGCTGTTCTCAAGGGATTGAAGTAGTCGGCTTCCATCAGATTTGAGGTGGGATCAAGCGGCGAGGCGTGCAGTGGTTTCGCACGGGAGCGATTCCTCCTTGTAAATCGAAGAGCGAGCAAAGAGAAAGATCGATTTCTCCCTTACAGATCCACGAGCAATGATCAGAATCGTAGGACAAATTCGCTAACAGGGAGCGGGGGAGCGGTGCCGGGACGGGAACGAGAGCACGCACAGTGGCAGAAGCAGATGATCAAAACCCTAACTCCTATCTTGAGAATGTTGAGTCTTCGCTCAAGATAGTCCACAATAACTCATCAAGTGTGGAATGACTATTTATAGTATCTCCAGCGTAGAGGCATGCCCTATAGTGACACGAAACTCAATGGATCGTTCTGAGTCGGTCTCGACACACAGGGACATATAATTAATTCCCTCCGTCCAGTCAAGCAGAGTAAGACTCGGCTTTGTTTGACGCAGTGTTTGGAGGCAGCGTTTACGGTAAACGCCTCCACATGACGGGTAACCAAATGCTTTCATGTGGGCGTTACATTATTGACTTTGTACATGGATGCGTATTTTATTCTACATCTCCCTCAAACTCATAGTGGTGAAGCAGCAGTTTTAAAGGCCAAGATCGAGATCGATGAGATGATCATATGTCCAGCAATAGCATGGTGAAAAAATTATTCAGGGTTATCGAATCATGAATTTATGTTTTTGAATTGTGTGGGTCTTGGACTTTTGATGAAGAAGTCTGAAATCTGAAGAGTGATGGAGACGAGGAAACAAATTAATCTTGCTCAGGAACTGTTAACGAACATAGTGTCAATCAATCTCGATATATATGCTAAGTGCATTTGTGAAAAACATGATTGAAATTAAGCGTGTGGCACTCAGGGGTGGATTCAGAGGGGAGCCCGAGGGCCCCCCCCCCCCCCCCCCCCCCCCACCACCACCATTATTTTTCAAAATATTTAGTGTATTTGGATTTCTCTCGTCGATGCAATGAATTTTGACTACTTATACGTCAAAAACGGTGGTCAGATGAGGAAGAAATGACTATGATAAGATGGAAACGTTAAAAAAATTAAAGATGTTGATGACTAGCCCCATGTTAAAATTTTAGAACCCGATGACACATTCAAAAAAAATTTGTGCACCCATATTATCAATTTGTGCACTCACATTATTAATTTTTTGGATCCGCCACTAGTGACATTGGTGTTGTCAAAGAAGAGATGTGGCATCTGAGACTAAAATATGAAGAGCTTGTAGAAAGCATTGTAGCTCGATAAGTTCGTACTGTGGAGGCCAATGAGCGGTCACACACGGATGTGCACGAGATGGTTATGAACTGGTTCACTTGTTAACAACTTTTATTTTTAAATTCAAAATTAAATTTTTTTTTCTTATATTCGTTGTGCAATACATCTTTTAAGACATTGTTTTTTTTGGTTCAAACTCGTTAGAGTAAAAAGGCCGTACCAAATGTATCCATAGGCTTTGTTTGGCGCGGCGTTTTCGCCGGCTGTTTGAGGCAAATGCCGTCAGACGGCGGGTAAATAAATGTCCTCAGGTGACGTTTTGAGGAACCGCCGGATGGGCCCGCCACGGCAGCGCCAAATTAAGCCGGCAACCAATTCATCAGTAAAATAATTTTGTGGCTTTTACCGGGAGATTTTTTTCTTGTGCAATTATCCTCCTTTCCAGTTCAATCAAAACGTCCCTCAGGCCTCAACTATTTGGTTGCAACAGTTTTAAGCCTAAAACCATCATTTACCATTTTTTGGACATTCAAAGCTAGGTCTTCTGGCATATATGTATTTGTTTTTTTCTATAATTTAATCTGTTGAAGGTGCATGAAAATATAAAATTATGTTTATAAAATTTGTACAAAATTTCACATATATAATATTAATTTTATTCTAAAAAACAAGGAAAAAAATGAACAAGTATTTGACCGATTAATTTATAAATTAAAATTGGATAACTTTGAATATAATTAAAGTGAAGAGAGGTTACTCAAATATTTCACAATTTTAAAAATACTATTTATCATTTCTAATTCACATATCTACTTTTTTATAATATTTCAAACATTTAATAAATTTTTTTTATATGTTGCAGCATCAGCATTTGGAATTATCATGATGGGGTCGAAGTTCTAGTTAGAGCTGTCACTTAAAACCGAAAGCCGAACCGAAATTGAACCGGAACCGCAAAGAACCGGACCGAACCGTTCACGAATTATTTGGGTTCCGGTTTGAATTTTGGAACCGTGAACTTCATTGGTCCGGGTGTGGTTCTCTCATTTTATTATCCAGACCGGAACTGGAATCGGAACCGCAACATACAAGTCTCAAGCGGTTCAAGATTTTTAGACCCGATCCGAACCGGACCGAAGCAGAACCGAACCGCAACCCGTTTATTATTATAATTTATTAATAATAATAATTTTATTATATTGTTATTTTTTATAATCTATCTATAATATCTATACATACAAGTATGAGAGAAACTGACACGATTTGATCCAAACCGCAATCGTAATAAAAGTGGTTGGTTTTGGACCGAACAAAATCGCATCATATCAAAACTGTGCAGTGTGGTTTGACATTGATGCGGTTTGGAGTCGGTTTTTGCGGTACAGTTTCGATTTTTACACTATTATATAATGTATTTTCAATTTTACGTATACATTTTCCTGAAATAATTAAAGTAACTTGTACTTATTGGCGATGATTGGAATATCATGGTCTCTCGAAGAAAACGATGCGGCACGGTTTTGTCGAATTTGCGCCACCAAAAAATACACTGCAAACTATGTTGTTTTGCAACCAGCGAAGTCAGTCTACAACCAAACCATTTAGTACGGTTTAAAATCGGCGCAGTTTAAGATCAGTGTGGTATAGTGCAATTTTGTGATTTCAGTTTTTAACTTTCAGTGTTGCTTACTATATTACACAAAAAAAGTAATCTCACTTGAAGTAATGCAAAATTCCTACGTTCGGGCCCCTGACTTCGAAGTCTAAAAGTTACTTAACTGAATGTTAACTAATCACCTAGAGGGAGGGGTGAATAGGTCTTTGAACTTTTATTAAATCTTTTGCTGATTTCTAATTATACTAACTAGAGTTTGTCCTTATATCCTACAATAACAAGCAAAAACAAGCACACAGCAAACACAAGGATTTATAGGGGTTCCTCAATTGGGTACATCCACTTTCCCTCTCACCTATCCAACTTACTTGTTGGAGTAGGCACAACTTCTCCACTATGCTCCTCAGAGCTTACACCTCAGGCCCACAGCCTTACACACAGATTCTTCACAGAATCCAACTCAGAACCACAAGGGTTCCTACCTCAGAGCTCTGCAAAACTCCTATAGCTTAGTGATCCACTGATCACCTACCTCAGCCTTATTTCTAAGGCCTACACTCATGCTCTTCAGCCCTACAGCTTCAGGCACACAGCCCTACTCTCAGAGTGTTGTAGCAGTACTCCTATAACTCAGTACCCTTCCAGGTACCTACAGCTCAGCCTCCTCCAAGGCCTACAACTCAGTGACACACTTGTCACCTACAGCTCAGTGACTCTTCAGTCACCTACCTCAGGCACAAGGCCCTACACTCAGGCTGGGAGGACAACCCTACCTTAGATCCACACTTGGATCCTACCTTAGAGAGCAACACTTTCCTACCTCAGGCACTTAAGCTCTACAGCTCAGATCCTCACTTGGATCCTACCTCAGTGCCCCAACAGAGCACCTACCTCAGTGACAAATTTGTCACCTACCTCAGGCACAAAGTGCCCTACACTCAAATTCAGCAAACCTGAATCCTACTGGAAATAAAATAGGTTGTTGAAGAAAATAGAACAACTGACTCAGAGAAGTATCTCTGAGTCAACCTTGTTGGACTGAGCAGATATCAGTCCAGCCAACTTGTTGTAGAAGGAATTAGCCTTCTTCTACAATTAACACTTTACTGCTGCACAGGTAAGCAACTATCGGCTTGCTGAAGAGATGTATCAGCTATATTGTTCTGATGAGAACTAAATTGCTGAACTTTGAAGTACTTCAGCTATCTTTCACTGCCCTCAGGCTATCTTGGCTGGACTTTAGCTTTCAAGCTTGATGGGGAACAAGATGTCCAGCCGCCTCTTTTCAATTTTTCTTTTTCTGTATTCGTTAACCCTAATCCCTTTTCTATTTCCCATTTTATATGTGTTGATTTGAATCAACGACACAATAGTATGTGGGTCCACCAAAGATTGGTGAGCGCCATCTTCATCAGAAAGGGACAAGACATCTTTTGGCATTGTAGCAGCTTTCCCGCAATGGCTTCCTGTAATTTTGACTTTGATGACGTCAGCAGTGGTCATCAATATCTGGACTTAGAAAATTTTCCAGAATCCCATCAAGCGTTGAGTGGTGTTAAGACACTCAACGCCATCAGTCTTGGCTCTCAGCGCTACTGGACTTAGAAAATTCCTTGGCTTTGTCTCAGCGATTTTGTCTCAGCGGTTTTTCATTATCAGCTGAGACAAGTCTTTGTCTCAGCGCTTTCTTCTTATCTGCTGTCTCAGCGGTTTTTGCATTTTACTGTCTCAGCGGTTTTCCTCTTAACTATCTCAGCGCTTCCTTCTTCATTAGAAGCGTTGAGTGAACCTGCTTCACTCAACGCTTCTGGACTTAGAAAAAATCCAGCTAGTTTTGTCTCAGCTATTTACCTCTTAACTGTCTCAGCGCTTCCTACTTTATTAGAAGCGTTGAGTGAATCTGTTTCACTCAACGTTTCTGGATTTAGAGAAATCCAGCCGGTTTTGTTTCTGCTGTCTCAGCGGTCTCAACACTATCTTCTCAGCTGTCTCAGCGGTCTCAATGCTATCTTCTCAGCTATCTCAGCTGTCTCAGCAGTCTCAACGTCTTCTTCTCAGCAGTCTCAGCGCTTTTGCCTTAGACAGATTTTTTGGCTTTATCTTGATAAGCATTGAGCTGAGCTCGACGAACTTTGATCTTCTCAGCGGTCTCAGCGTTTTTTGCCTTAGTCAATTTTTCTCTTGCTTTAGCTTGACAAGCGTTGAGCTGAGCTCGACGAACTGTAACCTGAGCTCGACGAAATTCGAGCTGAGTTCGACGAATTTTGAATCCTGAGTTCTTAAGCATAACCCAAGGAATGCTGAGTTGAGCTCGACAATCAGCGAGCTGAGTTCGACGAACTCTGAGCTGAGTTCGACGAAATTTGAGTTTACTGCCCAACTCATTTTTCTTCACCTGTCCAATCATGGACTACCTGCATGCAAGAACTAAAGCACACATCAAATACATTATGCCCCTTAGCATGATCGGTGATGACACTTCAAATCCTGAGGAACATTATAGGGCACAATTCACAACAAAGTTCTTGCAAAAAAACAGAACGGATTTACATTTTCTCTCAGGTTTTTTTTTGACCTCCCCACATTTCGCCAAATTTAGTTTTGGTTCTACTTGGAACCGATTGGAACCAGACCGAACTGCATAGAACCGGACCGAACCGTTAATGGCCGGTTTGATTTTGGTTCTTGTTGAACTGTAACCTATTATTGTTGAAATAAGGTGCAAAACAATGTATCTATTATTTTGGTTCTTGCTTACCTATTATTGTTTGTTATCTGGAACATAAGAAGTAAATAGAGTCAGAGCATCACTTTGTTGAAATAAGGTGCAGAAGCTTAAACACATGCTTTCATGGAGTGATGATAAAGTATAAATACAACTCTGTGAGCGGGAAAGAAGCTTTTTCCTTGAAAAGATTACTTTAGGGGTTGCCCCCCAGTTTCCTCTAGCAGATGGATGGTCATTCATCCGTCGGCTTGTACGATGCTGGCTAATTATATGTCTTGTTCCGCAGGAATCTTTTCAAGAACCCTTGGCGAATAAGGCGTTTGATTTCTTTTTTCAGTTTGGTACAATCTTCCATAATATGCCCGGACCTGCGGTTAAACTTGCAGTACCGCGATTGGTCACCTTTGTTTGGGGCGATAGACTTAGGTCTGTTGAGCGGTACCTTATCTTGGATTGCATGAAGTATGTTGGCCATGTAGGTGTTGAGGAGAGCATGGTTCTGATGTTGTTGAGCTCGCGACTTGTTGTGACGATCACTGCTCTTCTTCAGAGGGACGATCATCGTTGTGCTTTCCGTTCTGAACTGTCTTGAAATTGCTGCTGATGTGCTTTGACTGCTTCGTTGGCTGTAATTTAAGCCTTGATACAGCGTATAAGGTCATCAAGGTTGGGGACCGTTTCCCTTACTAGTGCTGAGTAAAATCTATCGGACCGAAGCCCTCCTGGGAGGAAGTCGCGCAGGAGATGGGGGCGATTCTCGGGATCTGTCGTGCTTCAATCGTGAAGTGACGAAAAAAGTCCTTGAGGGACTCTCCCTATGTTGACGGACCACCGGAAGGTATGAGGGATCTCGGGCGATCTTGTGGTTGGCGATGATCTGGTCGATAAATAGTTGAAATATATCTGCGAAGTTCTTGATCCCTCCTTCATTTAGTGAATAGAACCAAGTGCGAGCTTTCCCTTTCGAGGTCGTCGGGAACGCCTGACATAGCAGTTGATCGGGGGCATTGTTGAGCCGCATCATGGTGATGAAGTGATTGATGTGGTCTTGCGAGTCGTCCGTTTCATTGAATGTTTCGAGTTATGGGAGCTTGTAGCCGTTCGAGATTGGATGCGCTAATGCTTCTTGTGCTAATGGTGAGCGGGGACAGTGGGCAGCATGTTACCTGACGTGCTTATTTTCCTTGATCATGACACAAATTTCTTTATGAGCGACCCCCTGTGCCACATGGCCAGTGGCGGATCCAGGATTTTCATCGGACCCGGGCACCAAGTAATAGATATAAATTTTTTATAATTCAAAATTTTTAAAGTAGTATTTCAAGTGTCAAAAATCTAAATATATACCAAAACTTGAAGGCTGAAGTTGTTGGAGCATGAAGAGTTAATGTAATCTGAGACCTTTCAAAACTCCATACGTATCAAACTTTCATCAACCATAGGGGAATCCTGAATCGTGAAGAATTTTAGCATAAGATGATAAGAAGCACAAAACTACTGAGATTATAAATGGCACAATAACAAGGACTTTGGTTGGCTGAAACCCAGAAAGATACAAATGTGACTACTTTGGCTCACTGTCACTAAAATAAGGATCGATTAAAAGAACAATAAAAGAAACATTACAGTTGACACTTATTTACTGGGCCTAATCACTATGATTTTTGTAAAACAGAATGCTGATGTATAGTATATTGAAGAACACTTGAAGAAATTAGGATAATAGAGAACAAAGTGAGCCTAGACAATTAAACAATTATTCAGGTCACAATTGATGGAAATTATTCAGAAAATAGAGTGTTGATTCCATAAAGACCTTAATCATCAAAATATTTCAAAATATTGGAGACAAGCTTACAGTTATGTCATCAAAAATTAAAAACCTTAGAAAATTTAGGGTCAAATAAGCAAAAAAAAATTAAGATAAGTCTTGTAAGGAATCATAATCAAGATAAATTTCATATTCATTTGAAACTTTCGAAAAGTGAAAACAATTCCAAAAATTAAATCTCTGTTGGAACTCTGGAAGAAAATAGGGCAAGCGAGCCAGAGACAAAGAGGAATGACTAAATGGATGATGGATCAACTAGAGAGGAATCAAGAATGGATAACAGGATAGATGATAATGGATCTACCTCAGAAATCATAAGATTTTCTGCAGATTGTGGCGTCTTCTTCCTTGTCGCAAGCTAGCAGGCACTCAGCGTTTGCGTCGCAGGTTTGTAGTCCGCAGAAACAGAGAATCGCAGCCTCGCCCAGTAGCCCACCCTCCTAGCCACGCAGCGTCGCTTACTTTGTTACTTGTCTTGCAGGTCGCCGCATAGTTGCAGGAAGAAAACCGAGAAGTTTCTACTTTCTAGGGCACGCACAGGAAATGAGCAGACATGCGACACTAGCGCACGCCTGTAGAAAATCGTGAAAAAAATGAACCGGGCACGTGCCCGGGTGTGCCCATGTGGGTCCGCCCTGCACATGGCTGATGTTTGCTATTTCCAGGTAGCTGTTGTATTGTTGTGCTTCAGGTCCTTCATCTGGACAGACTCCACGGCCTTCAGTATCTGCATTGGGGAGCCTTCCTTCGAGCAAGTGAGGGGGAATTGGATCGTCCTGCCCCCCGTGGGCCGAGCTTTCAAGAGTGCGGGGAACTTCTCCCATTATGTTTTTTAGTTACGAGTGTCGATGTGCTGAGGACACTGTCTTCTAGGTTTTCTTAAGGGAGCTGAGAACCATTTCCCACAGACGGCGCCAAATTGTTGGGGATCGCTCAAGGCTTTGGTAGACCAAACTAAATTGGGCCGCCTTAGCCCGGGAGCGATCGAGCGCACCAACAGTCACAATAAGTAAAAAAAACTAGAAAAAGATTATTTTTTTTACGTGAAAAACCCGTCAACTTGGTGAAAAATCACGTGATCGAATCTGTGCCGGCCAAACCTCCATTATTTGGTGGTTGTTGAAACAGAATTTCTTTGAAGAACTCGAGGGCGACAGACCGCCTCTCGTTACAATTATGAAGAGATAGAAAGGGAAGGACTCGGAGGATGAAGGTGCATGAAAATATAAAATTAAGTTTATAAAAGTTCTACAAAATTTCACATATATAATATTAATTTTATTTTTTTTAAAAAAACAAGGAAAAAATGAACAACTATTTGACCCATTAATTTATAAATTAAAATTGGATAACTTTGAATATAATTTAAATGAAGAGAGGTTACTCAAATATTTCACAATTTTAAAAATACTATTTATCATTTCTAATTCAGATATCTACTTTTTTTAATATTTCAAACATTTAATAATTTTCTTTATGTTGCAGCATCAGCATTTGGAATTATCATGATGGGGCCGAAGTTGTAGTAGGAAGTCCCGATCAGGGCGGCTGAAGGCATCACCATTATGAAAATACATTCATATTTGTTGCTGTCAACTCAAGTTTATGGTAGATTGGATTAAATTAGGTCTGTTGGGGATCGCTCAAAGCTTCGGTAGACCGGACTAAATTGGACCGTCTTAGCCCGGAAAAACTCGTCAACTTGGTGAAAAACCACATGACCGGATTTATGCCGGCCAAACCTCCAATATTTGTTGGTTGTTGATACAGAGTTTTTTTTGAACAACTCGAGGGCGACAAGCCACCTCTCATTACAATTACAAAGAGATGGAAAGGGAAGGACTCGGAGGGTGACAGCCGGCTGTGCATAAATACCCGAAAACCGAAGAACCGATCCGAACCGGTGCCATTTGGGTCGGTTCTATCGGTTACCGGTTCGGTTCTGGTTCTTAAATTTCCAAGAACCGGGGTTACAACTCGGTTCTCGGTTCTAGTGACGGTTCTATCCAGAACCGACCCGACCCGACCCGAACTCACCCCTTAATAAAACATTAAAATTTAAAATAATAAAACCCCAAACCCTAAGCCTTTACGCGTCCCACCGTCCCGATGTGTTCTTTCATCAGCGCCCAGCCCGTCAGTTCTCCGACTCCCAAACGATCTCGGCAGTCGGCACTCGACGGGACTCGACGCCGCTCCGGCCCGCCTCCAGATCTTCCGGTGACCATCACTTCAATTAATATTGACTAATGACTATGATGTTATTTGGATTTTGGCAATTGTCATCTGTTTATTTTTATTCTTTTCCTTTTTGTGTGGCATTATATGGTATGCTTTTAAATAATAAATTATTACAGTTGCTAATGATTTGATGAATATCTGACTAATTGTTAATATTTAGGAACCGAAACTAGAACCGGAACCGAGAATACGGTTCTGGTTCTTGGTGAGAAATACTCGGTTCGGTTCTGGTTCCAAATATTTAGAACCGAACCTATATGGTTCGGTTCTCGGTTCTGGGCAGAACTGAACCGAACCGACCCATGCACAGCCCACCGCTCTCAGAGTTAAGTATTTCTTCGCGAGCGTTGGGCAGCAATGCACTGGCCACGCTTTGAAGTCTTTTGTTGATGCTCGAAAATGGGGACGACTTGCTAGTGGGGGCCGGGCAGGACTCGAGCAACTACGTCGGCGGTGGCGAACCCTTCACGATTGAGACCTCCGCCGCCGGCGGGCTCGCCGGGGTCCGGCGACCCCGCCGGGGGTTGTCCATCGAGGAGCGGGCAGGGACACCGTGGGAGGTGGCCCTACCCGCTTGCCATCAGACAACCCCCAACGGGTTCTTCGAGGTCTGGCGAACCCGTCGATGGGCGCCGCGAGCAGGCCCCCGACGGCTCTCCCGGTGGCGGCGGAGGCTACCCTGTGAGGCCCACCTGAGTTTTTTTATTTTAATTTTTTTTTATTTCTTTAAATTAAAAACATACTAGTAAGGCCTGTCCAAAAGGCCCGATCGGGCCGGCCCGGACCGGGCCTGATCGGGCCCGGGCTTTTGCAAACCGGGCCGAGCCCGGGCCCTTTCTTTATCGGGCTCGGGCCGGGCTCGGGCTTTGACCCCATGAAGGGGCCCGAGTCGGCCCCCCGGGCCGGGCAGGGCCCGGCCCGTGCCCTCATAAAAAAACATGTTAGTAAAAAAAAATTGAAATAAAAAAAAATAAAATATTTATTAATATTGAAATTTTAAAAAACAAAATTACACTTTTAAAAAATAAAATTAGAAAAAAATGGAATTCATTATTTTTAATGTAATAAAAAAATTTACATTTTTACAAATTCAGTTTGTCCATCTACTCTTCAATTTCCTCGGAGCTCTCCTCCAACGCTGAAATGTATTGCTTCTTATTCGTAGCATCCAAATAATCCTTGTAGCGGATACATAGTTCTAGTGATTATTCATTTAGTCGGCTCCTCCGCGTGTTCAAAATCCTGCCACTAAGAGAAAAAACAGACTCCGAAGCTACTGTACTACTTTGAATTGTTAGTAAATCACGGGTCATATAGGCCAAAATATGATATGTATTAGCTTTACCTTTCCACCACTTTAAGATATCAAAGTTTTCGATCTCTTTCGTAGTCATAAAATCACGAAATTGCGTTTTCGTATTCAGTCCTAATTCGTTTAAACTACTCGATGTGCGTGCTTTTTTTTCCTGAAAGCTAATTCTAAAATTTTATTTGTAAAAGAATCTTTTGTCATAGGTTGCGTTATTTCTTCTCGGGGTCGTGAGTCATATAAGTTGTCGTAATAATTAAAACATTCGGTAAAAATAGAATTAAATTTAGTAGTATTAACGTCGTCAACGTCATCGAAACTTATATTTATGTCTAAGTTAACGTTAATTTCATCTATTAAATTTTCTACGCCGTCTATAGCGAATAACGGGTTTAAAGCGGCGGCGCATGAAAATGCAGGAGACATTTCTCTATAATATTTTTTTTTTAAAAAATTCTTCTATTACTTCAATTAAAAACGCACCAGATAAAAAATTTCTTCTATTTCTCTATAAGTTTTTGTGCGATATTTACAAAATTTTCAACTACTAACGAGCTAGTGGGATAATACACACCAGATAAAAAAAACAGTCGCCCTATAAAAACATTTTAATAAATCCATATAATGAAATAGTACATCATAATCGTTATGAGTTAAATTATGATTATTTGTCAAAGTGTAATATTACATAAGAAGTGTTTTTTGTTGAAACGCTTTTTTTAACATTTTTTTATGTTGAGTTCCATCTTACAATCATATCAAATTGAGGTTTCAAATATTTTTGACCTTGTGCGATCACAAATTTTTGAAAATCTTGACTTTGTTGTTTGGTACAATAAATAAATCTAAGAATAGTACGAATTTTTTCAACATATTGTTCTATAGCTTCTAAACTATCTTGTACCACTAAGTTTAAAACGTGGCACACACATCGAGTGTGAAAAAACACACCGTTGAGAATTGGTTTTAATTCACGTTTTAACCACTCTACTGCGGTGTTGTTATTACTAGCGTTATCAAAAGAAATACTCATTATTTTATCTTTTATTTTAAATTCATACAAACATTTAATAATTACCGAATATATAGCCTTACCCGTGTGCGGAAATTCAAAACCTTCAAAACATATTACGCGGTTATTTAACTCTCATGAAACGGGACCGATCCAATGAGTCGTGATACAAATATAAGATAACCCTACCCTTACGCTACTCCTCCAAACGTCGATCGTTAAACTCGCACGTCCCTCGAAAGTTTCAAAAAAATTTATTAAATCTTTTTTTGCGTCAAAATATAATTTAAGTGTGTCGTGTATAATAGTGGATCTACTTACCTGTTGATATTTGGGCTGAAGCCCTTCGTGTATGTACTCCGTCGTCTCATCGTTGTCATAGTGACTGAATGGCAACCCACGTCTGATGACGTTTTTCACCTGATGCTGATATTTGTCCTTGACTGGACTCGGGAGCTTGCTTCGCAAAACACGACTTAACATGTCTCGCTAGTGTTGAGTTGCCGGTAAGAGTTAGCAATTTTGAGCACAACTTGCACCGCGCCTTGAATTTGTCGACGACTTTAACCTTATCGAAATGCTCCCAGTCTGGCGCTCTCCGATTATACTTCATCACTTCAGTCGTGCTTTGAGTCGACGACGCCGGCGTTGAGGAGGACGATGCCATGCAGCGAAAGAGAGTAAGAGAGGGAGAGAGTAAGTGAGAGAGAGAGAGAAAGTGAGTGGAAGAGAGAGAGAGAGAAAGTGAGTGGAAGAGAGAGATAGAAAATGAGTGGAAGAGAGAGAGAGAAAGTGAGAGAGAGTGAAGGGGAGAGAGAGAGGAACGGGTAGGGGGGATTTATATAAAAAAAATTAAAAAAAAAATATATATATATTTTTAATATGGCCTAGGGCCTAGGCTGTTTCCTAGGCCCTAGGCCACATTACTGCAGCCAGCAGGGCTGTCAGCAGAAGCCCTGCTGGCTGCAGTTCCAACGGCTCTTGATTTCCAACGGCTCTTAGAGTCGTTGGCCAGCAGGTCCGGGTCGGCCTATGGGCCCGGTCCGGGCTTCGTCCGGGCCCGGGTCCGGACCCAGGCCGACCCGACTTTCGGGCTTTGCTAGTAACCATATACTTATTGTTTAATAATATATATTAATAATTTAAAAAATTAATTTTAAAACATGTTTTAATAATTAAAAAATCAGTTTAAAAACATGTTTTAATAATTAAAAATATAAAAATATAATACTTTTACAATTTTAATAATCAATACAAAATATAAATATTAAAAACCTACACTCTTACCACATGCATCTATACTATATATTAAAAGAGAAATACATTTTGATTAAACATGCAATTTCCGATTTTACTCTCTTTATTTAAATAATTTCAATTTTCGATATCTATATGTTTTTCATTTATTTGTAAAAAAATGCTCTCATATAAACAAAATCCTCTAACTACAAAAAAATGTGCTCTCCTCATTGATCGCAAACACTGGTGCACACCGCAAAAATGAGCTACGAGCGAAATATAACAGTCAGAGGTTTGCAAGCGATGGGAGCGACGTCGTGACGGGACAATGTCATTGCCGGGATAATGTCGTACGAGCATGACCCCCCATGCCCTATCACAGTTAAGGCATTGTCGCTACTTGCCATACGGGCGGAACCCCGTGACTCTCACTCGTATATGTTACGGGCAAATACGACATAATAATTATTAATTAGACTTTATTTGGTTAATTTTTACCAATTATTATATATTTTATTATAGCCCAGCACAAGCATACTCGGTCTAATTTGTAATTGTTATATTAATAGATTGGTATTTATTAAGATTTATATTACTATTTTAATAGAAAAACTCAATTTGCCTGACAAGAATAATATCATTACCTATTTTTGAATGATAAAAAATAATTTTAACCATCTGCACGGCAATAATAATAGCTTGGAACTGGCGATAATCAAATATTCTAGATAATTTTTTAAAATAATTTAGGAAAATATTAATCTGTACAATAGTGTACATATCATCAACCGGTGATCAAAATTAGATTATTTATCACAATAAAGATAATAAAAAGTGTGACCACCTAAATTAGATAAATTTTTTGTGATAGTTTATCCTTGGGTCCCCCAAAACGAAAATATATATAGATAAGCACTCCCTCAGCGGAGAGAACCTCACTCTCTGTGTTTGTGTGAGCAATCATGTGGAGTAGGCCATGCGCCCGAGCGGCATTACTAGTGCCGGCGCATGACAAACGGTCATACGCCCGTGTGGCAGCAGCCAGGCGCTTGCGCGGCAACCAAGACACGAGCAACACACTTTTTGCGCGGCAGGTACGGCATCGGCCGCACCGCCGGCGCGAGCCCATGCACGCGAGATCACCCCCCCCCCCCCCCCCCCCCGTGCGTGGGATCACTTACGCGCTCGCCCCCGCGCGTGTGAACTCGCACACTCATCTCTCGTTGCTCACCAAACTTGCAGTTGCTATCACCTCCCAACATCGTACGTCGTCGCTTCTTAACGCCTCCGGACACAGCCAAACTCTCGTCATCGCCGTCTCCTCTCGACGCAGCTATACTCATGTTGCCGTCTTCTCCTCCTGTCGCCGCCGCCGCCTCCTATCGCTGCCAACTTCACTGCCGTCAACGTCGGTCATGCCAGAATGCCCCCCCCCCCCCCCCCCCTCCGGAGGGGGGTGTTGAAATTTGTGAAGTGGAAGTGGATGATGGGACAGGCCGGGCGGCCTGGGCGGACTGCAGCCTAGTGTTAAGTGTTGGAGTGCTCGAAGCATCCGCGTGACCATCTAGTTTTGGAATGGCCTACCCGTTGCCCCCAGCGGGGTATTTATAGGCGAAACCCCAAATCCCCGACTACGGGTTTGGATTCCTATCGGATCCTAACCAACCCGTTAAGTAGCCCATTAAACACTAATATAAATATACCTCAACAATCTCCTCCTATATTGTATATAAGTGTTAGCATAAGAAAGGTGCTACTTATCCAAAAGTTAATAATGACCAAACAAACAAGAGTTTTTCCAGAAAAACAAATATGAGTTTTAGATGACAAAATACTAAACTCAAACCAAATGTTCCAAACATGAAAAAGCAATAAACTGGAAATCTCAAACCGATAATTGATCTAAGCGAAAAGCAGATCATCATCATCTGGGTCAAAATCAACTGTCTCTCCTCCAATCTCCACTTTTCCTGCAAACAATTACAACAAGAATGTCATGAGACAAATCTCAATGAATTCAAACATTTGCAGAAATAAAGTGATTAGTTCTAACAGCGGGTGAACTTAATACTCTAACTGGGAGGAAAGAATCCCAAAAAACAGCATCTCTATCTAATTTACACAAAATTAGATTAATTGATTTCATAGAATCAAACCATGTTCCTTCGATTATTAAGATTATTATTAACGTTCCACAGTTGTGCTATATCATCAAGTTTGGAATGATACAACAAGCTGTGACTATTATATCATCAAGTTTGGAATGATATAACTAATAATCATAATATCAGGACACATATCAGCAACCTCAGTACTCCTTTTTGGAATGATACCCAATTCAGCCTTTGGCAAAGAATAGTTACGTAAGTCATCAAGTTTGGAATGACTGGCAACTATCTCACCTCTAGCTTTCATCAGATAGCATCTGAAATACTTTAGTGTGCTCAACGTAGACGCTTGAATGTAAGCAGACAACGGTTCTTAAATTTAAAACATAAGCTAGGTATTAAGTCCTCCTAAATGGACGTTAATCCCATCTCCCCCGATGTTTTAGATGTGAGAACCTTACATAAGCCCTTAGTAAGGACATCTGCGACATTATCTTTTGATCTCACGTCCAATAGGGAGATTATCCCCTGACTGGTGAGATAGGTCAACCAGGCCTGTTTCATCCTAAGTTGCCTTCGCTTGCCATTGAACAACGTATTTGTAGCAATGGTCTTTGTGGCCTGATTGTCACAATAAATCGAAATAGAGTGCATTTTCAGACTCGTCATTGGAATGTCCAATATCAGATCTCTTATCCACTCTGCTTCTTCTCCAGCTGAAGCGAGAGCATAGAGTTCTGATTCCATAGAGGATAGTGCAATGCACGTTTGCCTCTTAGACTTCCAAGCTACTGCAGCTCCTCCTAGTGTAAACACAAAACCACTAGTGGATCGACAATCAGCGATTTCCGAGCACCAAGATGCGTCGGAGTACCCTTCAAGCACTGGAGGATGCCCACTGTAACATAAAGCATACTTCTCAGTATACTTTAAGTATCTCATTAGCCTGTCTAAGGCGTCCCAGTGGTCCTTCCCAGGGTTACTGGTGAATCTACTCAACATGCCGACCGTAAAGGCTATGTCAGGTCTAGTGCAGGTAGTAGCGTACATGAGACTTCCTATGAGTTTGGAATAATCCAACTGTCTGATAGCTGAACCTTCATTCGGTTTCAGTCTACTGTTATAATCGTATGGAGTCTCAGCCTTTTTGCTCTTATCATAACCCCACTTTTCCAGTAGATTCCTAATGTAGTGACTCTGACTCAGGGTAATACCCCTTTTTGTGAAGTTCACTTCCATTCCTAGGATGGTTTTCACCTCACCTAGGTCTTTCATGCTAAATTGTGCCGTCAAGGCAACTTTCACGTCTTTCACCTCAGACTGATCAGTGCCCAGAATTAGCATGTCATCAACGTACAAGCATATGATGGCTACTTTATTTGCACTTGTTCTAACGTACAGACATTTATCTGATAGACTGGATTTGAAACCCAAGCCTTTTACACAGGTGTCAAATTTTTCATGCCACATTTTGGGTGCTTGTTTCAATCCGTATAGTGACTTAATCAACTTACAGACTTTATTTTCTAGACCTTCTATGACGAACCCTTCAGGCTGGTGCATGTAGATCTCCTCAGTCAGATCTCCATTCAGAAATGCAGTCTTGACATCCATCTGATGAACAGTGAAATGTTCAATAGATGCTAGTGCGAGAAGAATCCTAATAGTCGCATAGTGACATACAGGTGAGTATATATCAAAGTAGTCTACACCACTCACTTGAGTGAAGCCTTTGGCAACTAGACGTGCTTTGTATTTTGCGATACTCCCATCAGGATTTAGCTTCTTCCTCAGAACCCACTTATTGCCAATGGTTTTAGCCCCTTTGGGCAGATCAACCAAAGTCCATGTGTTGTTCTGCATGAGAGAGTTCATCTCTTCGTCTATGGCTTCTTTCCATAATAGAGAGTCTCTAGATCGCATCGCTTCCTTATAAGTGGATGGATCAGCTTCAACGTGGTAAGTCACGAAGTCTGTACCGAAGCTTTTAGGCATTTTCTCTCTACTAGATAGCCTTCTGGTATCTAAACCACTCGTGTCTACAGGCTCAGTGTCAGAGTTACGTTGTCCTGGCTCAACTAAAGGCTCAGTACTAGTGGCTGGCAGACCTGACAGTGTCAGGTTCTTGTCCTTAAGGAACTTATCCTCAAAGAAGACAGCGTCTCTGGATTCTATTACAGTATTAGTGGAGAGATCCAGAAACCTGTCCGCAGCACTATCATCTGCACATCCTAGGTAGACGCAGGTATTAGTCCTGGGTCCAATCTTAGCTCTTCTAGAGTCTGGTATCCTAATATAAGCGATACAGCCCCAGGTCTTAAGATTGTCAAATCTAGGAGGCCTCTTAAACCAAAGCTCGTAGGGTGTCTTAGTCAACTTTGCATGGGGAACTTTATTAAGAATATGATTTGACGTGAGGACGGCTTCACCCCAATAGGCCGCAGGCATGCCAGCAGTCAACAGCATGGAGTTCAACATTTCTGTTAAAGTCCTATTTTTCCTTTCAGCGATGCCGTTGGATTGTGGGGAATATGGAGCGGTGGTTTCAGGGATTATACCATTACTGGCAAGGAAATCTCTGAACTCCCCCGAGACGTATTCTCCTCCTCTATCACTTCTTAGTCTTTTTATTTTCATGTCAAGTTGATTTTCGACCCTATTTTTGAAAATACGAAATTTTTCAAATGCTTCATCTTTGGTTTTAAGAAGGTAAATGTGACTGAATCTAGAGTAGTCGTCGATAAATGTTATCAAATACTTCCGACCGCCTCGAGTGACAAAACTTTTGTAGTCACAGATATCGGAATGTATTAACTCTAGCAATTGTGTGCTCCTAGAAACCTGACTAAAAGGTGTTCTAGTTATCTTAGTTTGAGCACAAATTTCACATTTTTCAAATTTGGTTTTTGTGTCGAGGGGTATGTTGTGAGTTCTAGCTAGCAGGAGAAGTTTTCTGTAATTGACGTGTCCTAGTCTTGCATGTAAAGTCTTAGGATCTATCAGATTAGAATTAACCTGATTAACTACCTCGTGTGCTAGACTCAGCCTATACATCCCATTAACGACATATGCGCAACCAAAGTAATGTGAGTGAACCATAAGGGTTACCCGACCACCACTAATGTTAAAAGACATACCCGCATCGCACAACAGACTAATTGAAATTAAATTAGCAGCTAATGTCGGTATAAATTTAACATTTTTCAAAGTAAGAGTTTTACCTGAGGAGAGAGTCAAGGTAGCGTTGCCGACCTTCAGCACGTCAGCTACAGCTCCATTTGCAACAGTGATAGTCTCTTGCACCTCTTGTGCATCCTCCAGAAGCTTTGGATTGTGACAGACGTGGCAGGTAGCACCTGAATCGAGCCACCACTCTGAACTGGTCGTCCCGTTACCGACCATGGCAACAAAGTCGGTAGGCGCAGTCTGATGAACCATGTTGGCTTGATTATTGGTTCTTGGTGTGCTGGATTCGCCCCGTTTGGGCTGACGGCACTCGGAAGCGCAGTGACCCCACTTATTGCAGTTGTAGCACTTGCCTTTGAATTTCTTCTTAATTTGTTTGCTGGTGGCAGCAACTGCGGGTGCACTGGTCGGTGGGCGAGTCTTGCCAGGCTTAGGCTTCCGCTTAGGGTGCGTGATCATGTTAGCAGTGGAAGACTGCTTGCTGATCGTCTCTATAGCGTGTCTAGTCCGGTTCTCATCCTCAATGCAGATGAAGCGCTTGAGGTCTTTAAGACTCACCTGCGTCTTCTTCCGGTACATCTCAGTCTTGAAAGAATACCAGGCCGAGGGCAATTTGAAAATGATCGCCCCTGCAACAAATCCATCTGGCAGAGGGATGTTTTCACTGTTGAGCTTGTCCACCAGATTTTCAAACTCAGCAACCTGTGGCAGAATTTCCCTTTCCTCAGTGAAGGTGAATGCCATGAACTTGTCCACCAGGTGCGTCTTGGACATGTTCTCCTCCTCCTTGAACTGCTCCTCTAAGGCTTCCCAGATCTCCTTGGCCCTTTGCATCTTGCCGTACGTCTCGGCAAGCCTGTTGGAGAGGCAGTTCAGGATGTAGTCTCTGCAGAAATCCTCGTCGTTGACCCATTGATTTTCATCTTCGCTTCCTTTGAATTCTTCAAAGACAGTCTGCACTGTGTAGAAGATGTTCAGGTACTTCATGCCGAACTGTGTGTTGCGCTTCCAGGCACTGAATTCGGCGTTGGAGAATTTTTCCAGCTTGATCATCGGCACAGGAGACGCGAGATTGCTTGGTTTCGACATTGTGGGTTCCTAACAATATACTTGGAGCGCCACTAGCAGTCTAAACAAGAGCAGTAAAACCAAGAAAGAAATCACCTGAGCCGCGGAGACGATGACAGTCTTCGGATCCAATCCAGAAAATTAAGAAATAGCTTGCTCCTCTCCGGCGAAGCACAATTGCGAACGGAGTAATTATTTCTCCAACTCAAACTTGCAATAGTGAAGAAGTATCCAGAAGCCACCACTCTGCACTGTGTACTGAAATTCTTCTTGGTTCAGAGGCGACAGAGAGAGAAGAACCACTCCAGATCTGAATGGATTTGATGTAGATCTGTCCACCAAAGAGATTTGTTGTTCTTCTGGATCAGAGGCAAAGAACTACTCTAGAAGATAGGTTCCTCTTTCCTCTGGATTAAAGGGCTATTGAGAAGACAAATCATGAAGCAAGAGAGGACCAATAGCTTATCCTTGCAGCAGAGACACAAGTCCTTCTGTCGGCAAGATGAACCGGAAGTGCAATATCTGGAGAGGAGACGGTCAGATCCGGCGAGATCTGAAAAAAAAAATTTTCTTTCCTTCTTCCCAGTCGGCGGGAGCTGCGACGGGACCGAACCGCCGAGCTTTCTTCTTTGCGACAAACCCCGACGCGGAATCTCGATCGGCAACGTTGGCTCCACCCCGTGCCCGTGATCTAGCGATATCGGGAGAAAGATTTGTGGAGCGGCGACGGAGGCAGGGAAATCGCGAGCAACAGCGGCACGGTTCTTCACGATCTACTTCTCCGATCGATGAAAGCAGCGGGAGAGGACGGCGATTCCTTCGTGATCGACGGAGAGCGGCTAGGTTTTTTTCCGATCGACGAGAAACCGCGATCCAGGAGAATCGCGATCGGCTACCGGCGATGGCAAAGAAGATCTTCTTCTTCAATGGGGGCGGCACACTCGATCGACTGGAGCAGTGCAGAAGAAATCGCGAAGGGGGGGTGATTTCGCAGCGGCTATCGCTGATCGATGGCGAAGTGCAGAGAAATCGCGATCGAAGGAGCGGCGGGATCGGTCACGGGACAGGAGCGGGGCTAGGGCAACCTTCGAGAATGTTGGAGTGCTCGAAGCATCCGCGTGACCATCTAGTTTTGGAATGGCCTACCCGTTGCCCCCAGCGGGGTATTTATAGGCGAAACCCTAAATCCCCGACTACGGGTTTGGATTCCTATCGGATCCTAACCAACCCGTTAAGTAGCCCATTAAACACTAATATAAATATACCTCAACATTAAGTCTAGTGGAAGCCGGCTGTTCTAAGCGGGTTGTATGCATGTAGTCCGCGGACTGTGCGGCCTGGTTTCTGCGGATAGGGCGTTGGTTGATTGGTTTAGCCAAGGAGCGGCCTGAGCGGATAGGGGCTTGCGGACTGGTGCATTGCTCAGTGGCCGCGTTACAAGCTTGTGCATTGGCGGTTTGGCTCATGTCCGCGGGAAGCTTGCGGACTGGCGTGTCCGCGGTTATGCTGTTGCGAACTGGGCTTAGAGCTTGGCTGAGGCCTTGTCGAGCTCTGGTGATACAGCATGTGCTTTGCTGTGGAGGTCGTTGGCGGACTGGTGTGTGGAGTCTGGGAGATGGCTGCTGCGTTGTGCAGGTGTGCGAGTAGCTTACGGACTGCTGGCGATCTGTGTGCTCGGGTGTTTGGCGGACGGAAGTTTATGTCCATCATGCTCGCATTGGCCTTTGATGGTTTTGGACTTGGTCACACTCTGTGCCAAGACCATGGTGTCCCCCGTATCCGCCAAGTCCGCTATTGACCGGGCGGACTGTTGATATCTGCTTTTGGTCGTGGACTTGTGGCGGATTGAGGTTTGAGTCTTGCGGACTGCCTCGGGTTTGTGCCATTGAAGGGGGTTGCTGTCCTGCAGTGGTTGAAGGCTTTGCGGGCTGGTGCCTTGTCCGCATAGCTTGGGCGGACTGATGAGGATTCGCCACAGTTGCCTTACTCCTGACGGTTTTCCTTTGTATCCGGCTAAGTCCTTGCGGACTCGGCGGACGGTGTTTTGCTATTGCGCGGGCTAGGGCGGTGTCGCTATCTCTAGGGCGGTGACCACACTCCTCACCTCGTCTATAAATAGGACCCCACTAGCACATCTACAGTAACTTGAGTGAACAGTAAGTTGGGTTCGACGAAGTGTTGCGGTCTCAGTTTTCTGTCCACGCGTATTGATTCAGAGTTAACTGTATGCTGTGTGCAGGTCGCGCGGGTATCTTCAAGGAGGCAGGAGTTTGGCTGTGACTTCGGTCAAGTACTTGGAAGTTGTGCGGTCTCTGCGGATTCAGCAGGAGGTCACTCTGCGGCTTGTCAGCTCTGTTTCAACTTTGCCAGCTTCAATAACCTATCTGCCGGCTTCAGGCGGGTAGGCGGTTTGTTCCTCAGTTCATCTTCAGCAGGAGGCGAATAACGGTGTGTCCGCGCGGCCTCGCGGCTTCGGCGGACTTCGTGGCTATTCGGTGGATTGCAGCTTAAGTTCATGCGATCTCAGCAAGCTCAGCGACCTCGGCGGTCTCAGCGGATTTCGGTGCTGTCCGCCCGGCTTGGTTTTTGGTGTTTTCTGTTTACAGCTGTTTATACTGGCGAAATCATGTCTCGCTACGTATACCTCGCATTATAAAAAAGTGTAATGAATATAAGATCTGGTTGTTCTTCCATGTGCTTGGTGTGTTGAGCCTGCTCCCTGGGTTTCCGCTGGTTCAAGGTGTGAACTGGGTAGTCTCAAAGATATTAATTTGACGTTTGGGCTATCTTGCTGACCATCTTGAGAAAATTTAATAGGGGGGATCGTCACTTTCTCAAAAAATAGCGATCTGTGTTCTCCAGATCGAGAGATTTTATTCATCTGTCTGGTAGTTATAGTGGCGCAATTATTGGGATGCCCTTCTCAAAGGCTATAAAAACGGCTATGAGCCTTTATTTTTGAAGACACCTTACCATGAGCGACAGAGAGAGCTCCCTGATATTGACTTGTGGATTTACTAGAGATCTTTTTTGGTGTTTGAAGATTCCTTCAAAAAGCACTTTTGACTTTTGAAGATATCCTTCAGAGCTCGAAGGTCCCATCAAAGACAGTTCGAATATCCCCTTTAGCTTCGTGCTTCGAGTCCAAAGACAGGATTGCTGAGTTCATCCTTCCAGATTGCTCCCCAGCACGCTTCCCATCACTCCGCTTCGAGTGACTCTCATGATGCAGAAAACTTATTGTAATGAGCGGTTACATGTCGCTCTCGAGACAATTTATTGTAACACACTGAAAGATAGTAAACTTTGTCAGTACCTGTTGCGTGTCGCTTGAGGCTCTTGCTAGATCAGACTAAATTGAACCGCCTTATCTTGTAAAGCGGTCGAGCGCGCAAACACTCGTAGAAAAAAGAGAGTTGACAAGACAATTTATTTTACGTGAAAAACCCATGAATAGAGTGAAAAATCACGTGGCCGGATTGGTGACCACCAAACTTCACTATATTGCTTTACTGAGAATGTGAGTGCTACATGTAGCTCCTCGTTACAACTTGGGGGGAGAGAGAGAGGTGCGTTCAGAGGGTGACAGGCCACTGCTCACGAAGCTAAGTTTTTTGATCTTGCCTGCGGGGGAGAATACGTGTTTTGGAAATTTGATGGATTTCTTCTCGTGCTCGAGGACTAAAGCGGTGGATGCTTGCAACCGACGTTCCGACATCTGGAGCTGGGAGCATTGCACGCAAAAGGCTTGTTGAAGGAGACTTGGTGACGGGTAGAGATCTTCACGCAATCTTTGAAGTGCTTGAAAATCTTCAAGGTAATCTTCGAAGGCGAAGGGGGTCTCATTGGAGATCTGAAGCACGTAGGAAGAGAGACAGAGAGAGAAAAAGTAAGAATAAAGTAGGGTCTGTGGTCCTATTTATAAGCTTCAAGGGTGGTTACGGTGGTTATGCGATTATCCGTAGACCATATATACCATTATGGGTGGTTATGTCGGTGGTTATGATGGTGGTTACCTGTACAATTGATGGTGGAGATCGCATGGGGACGATCAGCCGGTCAACATGGTATTAGAGGGAGGTTCAGTTGCTTGAGCGGTGTTCAACCAGTGTTGTTGCTCTGTGCTTGAGTGGTGGTCAACCTGTGTTGGTGCTCTGTGCTTTTGAAGGCTTATCCAAGCGGTTGTTGCAATGAAAGGGAGCTATGCAAGGGGTCTGGGCATTGAAATCTTGACCTCGACTAACTTCAAGAAGTGGAAGTCGTGTATGAAGAGTTTTCTTCTTGGCGAGGAGCTGTGGGAGGTCGTCGATGGTGACGACAGATAGGAAGTTACAGCTGCGTTTGGTACTGCTGAGCAGGTGAGGCTCTGGAGGAAAACAAATGCGAAAGCGGAGTTTGTTCTCGAGAGAGTCATTTCACCAGAACTGTTTGATCACATCATTGGATGTGAGTCTGCTGCTGATATTTGAACAACTATCGATGAGTTGTTCAATAGGAAGAATGTGGCTAGACTGCATTTTTTGAAGAATGAGTTGGCCAGAACAACTGAAGGAGACCTTACTATCTCAAAGTTCTTCTTGAAGATGAAAAGCTTGTGCGCAGAGATATCAACGCTTGATCCTGATGAGCCTATCTCAGAGGCTAAGTAGAAAAGACACATTATCCGCGGCTTGCGGAAGGAATATGTTGCCTTTGTAACTTCTGTTCAGGGGTGGGCAATTCAATCATCCTTGCTAGAGCTTGAGAACCTGCTTGCTTCGCAGGAAAGTCTGACAAGGCAGATGACAGGAGTGACTATTGCTGAAGGTGGCAGTGAAGCGCTGTTCACAAGCAAGAAGAAGAAGAGATGGGAAGGGAAGAAGAAGAAGCAAGTCGCTGCTGAGAATGAGCCTTCAACTTCTTATCAGCTAGAGAGGGGTGCTTCTCCGAAGATGGACTGGAAGAAGAATTTGAAGTGCTACAGGTGCCATCAGCGAGGGCACTTCAAGCGGGACTACGAGGTCAAGCTGCAGCCTGGGCATGCTGCAGGCAAGGAGGAAGCTTGCTCTAAGAGCGAGGAAGCAGAGTGGGGTGGTGCCTCCATGACGGGCACTTGTGGCCGTGCCTTGTCTGCTGAGTACTTCAATGACGAGTGGATCGTGGACTCCGAGTGTGGTCATCACCTCACCGGAGACAAGTCGAAGTTCTCCTCCATGCAAGAATACTCAGGTAATGAAGCTATTATCACTGCTGATAATACTATTTATGCAGTAGAGAAAGAGGGGGTTGTGTATTTGGGTAGTGATCAGGGGCCACTCACATTAAGGAGTGTGTATCACGTGTCGGGCATGAAGAAGAACCTCTTCTCTGTGACCAATACAGTAGATGCTGGTTATCACGTTCTGTTTGAGCCAACAGACGTGAGGTTCCTTCGCAATGTGTTAGCGGTTAAGCCTGATGTTGCTCATGTAGAAAGGAGGGTTAAAAACTTGTTTGTTCTTGCAACCAATTCTTATGTTGATCGTATGAGAGCCAACGATAGCGCTGCTATCTGGCATGAGAGGCTGGGGCATGTAGGTATGGACAATCTAAAGGCAATGACTAGTAGAAGTTTGGTGTGAATGCTTTGGGAGTTCCCGGGATTTAGCGAAGTGACTTTGCTCGCTTTTGCCTGGGTAGGACCAAAAGACGTCTGTGCGGTAGCGGTGAAGAACCTTTGTTTGATCGCTCAGGCAAGGTGACCGGAGGCGGCGACGGCGGAGGCGGTCGGGGTCACCGGCGGCGGCAGCGGCCGCCGCGAGTGTGCGAGGTGTGTGCGCGCGGAGCGCGGCTGCGGATGGACCAGTCCCCTCGGGACGCATCCCTGCATCCGCGCGCGCGTAGGCCTCACGGGGTTCGACCCGAGTCTGGTTGGTTTGACTTAGAAATTTCAGGGGGAATCTCATCAATGATTTTGATTTTCATGATATTTTCACAATTTCACCATTAGATTTTTTAGATCTAAACCATTACATTTAATAAATTATTTTTAGATTTTATCATAGGTTTCTAAAGATATTATTGCTCTAAATAATATCATCTATTAAATTGTGTACTGCATCGTTTGATTGAGTACACTGTTCACTGTTTAATGTTCGATCCTCACTACAGTGATACTTTAAGAATTTTCTGAAAAAAGTGCTCATTCAATTTAAAAAGATATCATAAACGTTCGTGCTATTTTATTAAAAAAAATATTTTGTGCACCCCCATTATCAATTTCCTGGATCCGCCACTAACCCGCCCCAAGGAAGGGAACCGACCGAGGGGCAGTCGTCCCTGTGCTGTGGGGGGACCAGCCTCGTGCCTTTCAGCCTTGCGCCGGCCTCCTTGGAGGCGGTTGGCCTAGGGGTGGCCGGCCGAGCGCGGCGGGAGCGTGGCCGGCCGAGCGTTGCGGGAGGCAGTTAGCGTAGTGGAGGGATCGCACGCGTGAGGATTGGATGTGTCGATCGTGTGTGGGGTGATTTCTCACATAACCCCCATTAAATTAGTGGAAGTTATGGAATTCCGGTTAATTACATCCCGGAATTCCTATAAATTATGGAAGATGATCCCGTGACTTTTTCCTATCTCGGCTGAACACAAAAATCTCTACCAATTTAGGTGGCAAAACCTTATTCAAATATTAAATTCCCCAACCATAACTAGCTACTGAATTATCAAAAAAATGCTGAAGAAATAGGGTGAGGTAAGGTTTGTGCTCCATTTCGCGGGCTAGTGGAACGGTGAGAATGCGAGCGATAATAATTGGCGGTGAGAAATAGAGGGGATGATCGCGGTCTAACTTAGGGCTAAAATGATGTTTTAGAACTATGATAGTGACAATTGAAGGATCACCAAATTTTTATATGATTAATATTTCCCTCATTGAAAATGGAGCAAAAATGCCCAAATAAATAGGGAAATTTTATGTACATTTAACGCACTATGAGCATTATATATATTTATATATTTTCAAAATAAATTATAAAAATATAAATTATAAATTATGATATTTTTAACTTTTAAGATCATTTAAAATACTCACGTCTATATATTTTACAATACAATAGAGATTAGTAAAAATACACTTGATTTACAATTGTAAATTTGAACTTTAATTTTCAGATAAAAATGAGTGGGAAAAATATTTAAAGTGTAATTTTCGTATCATAATTTAAACCATAAAAAAGATGTTTATATTGGTAGACTTCTATATGACTGTTGGCAGCTCAAAAATTGCTATTAGCAGCCCGATGAATACTGACAGTACAAAAATTAAGTTTTTAAAATGACGCGACACTGGGCATTTTTAGGAAAAGTGTTCAACATGAAGGTTGTAGATCTCGACGAGAACTACAACTTTCATGTTGAAAACTTTTTCTAAAAATGTCATATAGTAATCTATTTTCAAAAGGCGCGGCACCGGGCAGAACAATTGCGAATCTCGTACCTCCGCTCGAGTTCGGCGTCTTTTCAAAATAGGTCTATTATATGACATTTTTAGAAAAATTGTTTAACATAAAAGTTGTATATCTCGTCGAGATCTGCAATTTTCATGTTGAACACTTTTTCTAAAAATATCTTATAATAAAGGCCTATTTTCAAAAGACGCGTGTTTTGAATTTTGAGATGCTATTAACGGTCATACTATGTGTGTTTTTTTATTATTTTTCCGGGCTGCCAATAATCAATATTCGAACTTGGGCTGTCAATATAAACGCCCTAAAAAACGTCCATAAACCATACTTAATTATGTGTACGTCCATAAACCATACTTAATTATGTGTACGTCCATAAACCATACTTAATTATGTGTCTAGGGTATAGAAATTTCCCCAAGTAAAATAGAGCAGAAGACAAATGTCAATAGTATCGACTCCCGGAAAAGAAGTAGTTAGCTATTTTCTATCCATATTTTTGGCGATTGTTAACCCTCCCCCACCTTGTTTTTGGCTATCCGCACCTCAAAATGTTTTAAAAAAAACCTTTACCAAAAATTTAATCGCAACCCTAACTATTCCCCTTCTTCTCTCCCGGTTCACGGAAGCAGCCGTCCCCCCAACTCGCGAAATCCGCAACTCGCGAAATCCGCCTCCCGTTTCCGTACTCGCCGTGTCGCTCCTCTTTTCGGCAACCGTTCGCGGCAGCCGCTCCCATCTCCGGCAGTAGATCGAGGAAGCAGCCATCTCCCCAACTTGCGAACTCCCACCTCCTGTTTCCGTACTCGCCGAGCCGCTCCCCTTTCCAGCAACCGATCGCAACAACCGCTCCAGTCTACGACATTAGATCGCGGAAGCCCCCAGATCTTCAGACATTTCGGCGTCCCTCCCCTCTTCCCGAGTTCGTCCCGGAAGTTTCTTCTTGACGAAATCCCTTCTCTAGATACGCGGTTACAGCTTTGGCATGGATAAAGGGGATGTCTCCGACGGTGACTCGTCGGCGTCGCTGGAGGAGATCACGACGGAGGAATTTAGGCCGGACATCAGAAGATCTAGGGTTTGGGATGACGGTAGAATGAGTTATTCTGTAGCGAGCAGCTTTAGCCCAAATTTGTAGGGCTTCGCGTGGGCTCAAGCAGTTCAGAATAAACCACTTGACCTTGAAATGAAGCTGGTGGAGGACACTGTCGGGAAACGAGAAAAGATGGAGACGATGTGGTTATTCTAGATGGTAGTGAGGATTCGCCAGGCGATTAATAATGAGGTCAGACAATCCAAATATCGGGATGCGATTATAATTTTGAATTGCGGTTAACAATGAGATGCGGATAGCCAAAACCGAATTGCGGTTAACAATTGCCTATTTTTTTTTCATTTTTTTACTGATTAATCTGTTTGAAAAGGTGAGAGTTGCAATGCCCCGAACCGAAGAAGACGAATGCCCCGAGAAGCAGTATAGATCTATCATCTAGGGCATGGATATGAGTCGAGCAACACGAAGGTGAGGGTTTATATGTTACTTTCAGGTGGCACGCGTTCTCTTTTTGAGCCCATATTTCTTCCGACCGTTGCTGATTTTTTAACACAGTTCAACAAAGACGAGCCGGAGCGCCGCGTCTTTAGGGAAACTGGAGAAGAAGACCACGTTAGAGGTCGAGAAGAAGGATTCGATGGTCGTTATCTTTCATGCACATTTCTTTTGTGTTTTTTTGCTAATATTTGTTCACTGTTCACTCATTGTGTAAAAATGATGCATGTTGGTGGCAGTGTGATGAGGAAGAAGTGGAAGCTGGGATTATGTCGTCAGTAAGGAAACATAGAAGCTCGCATGTTGCTGAAAAAGTTAAGAATTTGGTGATGACCTACCTCTTTACTCTGGCTTATTCCCTTTCTTTCTGATTTTTCCATAGATGAAGGTTAACTAATATTTTGTTGATTGCGATTACAGGGTCCCAAGAAAAAGTTTCTGAAGGGTGAAAATGCACTAATGTGCCATCAATGCCAAAGAAATGACAAGGGTAAAGTAGTGGGATGCATGAACTGCAAAAGAAAACGATACTGCTTTCCTTGTATGAAGCGATGGTGCGTGGTTAATTCTGATATGTTTTGCTCTTTGCGGGTGGTGTATCTGTTAAATTACTTTCCATTGTTATTCTGCTCAATGAAAATGCTTACTTGAATTATGATGTTTAGTCTAGCTGTATCATTCCTTGTGTTGATCACCATTTACTTTGTTCCATTTCATTGATGACATTGTGTATGATTCAATGCTATTTAGATGTTAGCACTATAGGATGTACATCTTAATTTTATGCACTTCATTTGTTTGATGCAATGTGCATGTGTTAGTATTATCTTATTTAAAATATTCTATGCCATAGATATTAATATTTGTCTACATCTTGAGTTCACGTGTTTGAATCCTGGAAGCAGTCTCTTGCAAGAATGCAATGTAAGGTTTACCTACATTTCACCCTTGTGATGAGACTCTTCCCCGAACCCTCGCTGCACGGGGGTGCTTTGTGCACCGGGCTGCTCTATAGATATTAATATTTGTTTGATTAACCGCATAAACTTAAAAAGAAAGAAAGAATGAGAGAAAGACAAATGGAATTCTATCATGGATACAATTACACTCAAGAAACTTGATCCATTGAAAGAGAGATTACAGGGATGGTGAAAATAATGGATAAACCTTTGAAAAAAGTCGCTGGTGATTTCATCTTTATTAGCTTCTGTAGTTCATTTTGCTATTGCTGAGAAGTGTTGCGCAAGATTCATTGTCCTTAATAAATATTAGTAGTGCGGTCAAGCAATAGATGCTACAATGCATCGCAGTTCTTTGTGACAGAGCGAGAGAAGACAAATGCGTGCGCAAAAAAAAGCCTTTACTGTTAGCCTTTGTCATGAGAGGAAATACAACTCCAACCTGGACTGGAAATTTGCAAGAGGAGGATGTTTGAGGAACATGGAATCCATGGCTTACTTATGTGATGCTTAGAATAATTTATAACATTTAGTTCCTACTGGATTAGTAGAAAATAAATGGAACGAAGCTTTTATTATTCACTTAATTGCTGTACATCAACACACATCTCCCTTACATATACACACAAGAGGTAAACCCAAAAACAAATTTTGTGATGTGGGATTAATCCCAAAAGACGGATACCGCTAATGACACACCAATTTGCATTATATGCACACCAAATTCCCACACTCCCCCTCAAAGTGGGCGAAAAATATCCACTAAGCTCATCTTGTCACGCAGTCTACATAAATCCAGTGAGCTAAGTCATTTGGTTAGACAATCAACCACTTGTTATTTTGTAGTGATATGACTCAGCTTCAGTATCCCACCATCCAAATTTTCTTTAATGAAGAACCTATCGATCTTTATATGCCTGGTTTTATCATGTTGGACGAGATTGTTTGCTATGAGAAGGACAAAATCCCAGGTCGCTAGACTATCTCCAACTAGGCAACGAAGATGAGTTCCAAGACTACGGTTAACCACTTCAATTTGTCTGTTGGTCTGCTGGTGGTAGGCGGAGGAAAAATTCAAGGTCGTGCCCATCTTTTTCCATAAAGTCTTCCAAAAATAGCTCATGAATCGCACGTCGCGATCAAAGATTATGGAGGTGGGGAGACCATGGTACTTAAATACTTTTTTAAAGAATAACGCTGCTACGTGCGAGGCGTCAGTGGTCTTTCCGCAAGGAATGAAATGCGCCATCTTGGAGAAACGTTCTACTACAACAAATATTGAATCGAGCTTCCTCAGAGTGCGATGGAGCCCGAGAACAAAATCCATACTAATATCAGACCAGAGTCTCTCAGGGACGGGAAGTGGAGTGTATAGCCCCGTGGGCTGGCAAGACCTCTTTGCCGTCTGGCAAACTCTACATTGCCTCACCACTCTGGTGATATCTTTCTTTAGGCCGCGCCAAAAGAAACGGTTCTCAACCAACACAATAATCTTATCTCTACCAAAGTGCCACGCAGCTCCGCCTGCGTGTAACTCCCAGATAAGGAAATCTCGGAGGGATGACTGAGGAATGCAGAGGCGAGAACCCATAAATAAATACCTATCAGATATCAAATAATCCACCCGAAGGTCGGGCGAGTCCTTCGAGAGCGCGGAATAAATATCCCCAAAATCAGGGCACTCTAGGTAAGCGTGAACTAGTTGTTCAAACCCTACTACTCGGGTGCTCATGGTGTGGAGGATGCTAACTCGGCGACTCAATGCGTCTGTCGGTTTGTTCTCAACACCTGCACGTGCTTAAAAACATAGTGAAATTCTTGCATATACTTCACCCATTTGATGTGACAGTGACCCAATTTATTTTGAGAATCGATATATCTCAGAGCCTGTTGGTCAGAATATAAATGAACTCCGTGTGCAAAAATTAATGCCGCCAATATCGCAGTGCCTGCATAATGGCATAGAACTCCCTATCATAGTTTGAATATTTCTGTCGGGCTTCGTTCAACTTCTCGCTAAAGTAGGCTACAGGGTGACCTTCCTGACTAAGGACTGCGCCGATACCAACTCTCGACGCATCACAAGCAACCTCAAAGGGTTTGGAGGTATGCGTAAAACAGGAGCAATAGACAGTTTCTCCTTGATATCCTCAAAAGCTCGAGTGACAGCCTTTGTCCAAACGAAATCACCCATACGAAGACAGCTCGTAATGGGGACCATGACCGAACTGAAGGCTCCGACAAACCTCCTATAAAAGGTGTCAAGTCCATGAAAGCTACGGGCCTCATGAATGTTTGTAGGGATGACCACTCTGGAATCGCCCTGACCTTCTCAGGATCGACAAAAATACCAGATGCTGATACAACATAACCCAAGAAATGAATGTATGTGGATAGGAACGAGCACTTCTTCAAGTTGATGTATAGATCTTCCTTTCTTGAAGAAGCTCAAACACTAGGCGAATGTAGCGTAAATGTTCAGTGCGACCCTGGCTGTATATCAAAATATCATCGAAATATACGACCAAGAATTTGCCCATATAGGGCCGCAGGACCCGAGTCATCACTCTCATATATGTACTGGGTGCGTTCAATAATCCGAACGACATCACCAACCACTCGTACAAGCCGTCCTTCGTCTTAAAGGTCGTCTTCCACTCATCCCCCTCTCTAACTCTAATTTGTCCACTATTTGTATCCCCTGAAGATGAACCTAATAAATTCTCCAATGATTCTACATCAATTCCAATGAGTTTGCTTTGTTGCAGCATAATCTTAAGGACACTTTTTAGAGTATTAAATGTATCTTTCACATTTTGCACTTTTTCATTCAATAAAGTCATCTCTTCATTATGTACTTTCTTCAAAGCCGCAATGTATTCCTTTTGCTTCAAAGCAGTTTGTGTAATCTCGACCTCGCTAGGGGTCTCGTCCGCCAACGTGACCGCTACAATAAACATGATCCCAGTCTCTAGGCTCTCTCTCAGGAAATCACCCCTTCTCAAGATATGCAGGGGTCTCGACGATCCCGCGCTAACTGACGAGTCAACCTTACCCTTGGGAGGATCCCTGGGCTGAATCGGGTAAGAGTAATCTTTCGACCCTTGTCAAAGAACACACACGTGTTGGAACGACCATAACACGTGGCGTCACGATCGTAAAACCAAGGTCTCCCTAAAAAAATGTGAGCGACATCCATAGGGATAATGCCACACCAAACCCGGTCCTCAGTAGATGCTAATCGGATCGGCAACAGACACCGCTGTGTAACTTGAATGGTGGACTTGTCCACCCATAAGACACGATACGGATGAGGACGAGGCTCAGCAGTAAGCTGCATCCTCTCCAACCCTTTCTTAGCAATAATATTTACGGAGCTACCACTATCGATGGAGAGCTTGCAGGGCCCTCCTGCGCTCGGGAAATAAGTGAAAAATATAGTGGTGTGACGCTAATCCTCCTCAGCACGTGGGGGTGTGGAGGATGCGATGGAGGACTCCTACTTCTAGCGATCTCTCAACATCGCTCTCCCATCCATCCTTAACAACATCAGTAACCTCCTCAGTGGCGACGTCCTCAGCCTCAGCGCTGGGCTCGCCAGAATCCTCAATCAGCAAGTTCCTAGTAGGGCATTGTGCTGCAAAATGCCCCCTGCCGGAACAACAATAACATTGGATGCTCTCAGGCTTGGGGCCTCTTGGAACAATAGCTTTCCCCGTCGCATCTGTGGGAGCGCGAGGGGTGGCAGAAGTCGTGGCAGGGACGGGCTTCTTAAATGTGGAAGCATCAGGTCCAAGTGGAAGCCTCTCTCGGGCCGGCTGAGCGCAAATACTGCTCGTATTTGAGGGCAAGCTGAAAGACCTATTCAACCGACTACATCCTATGGGGAATTGGTTCCCTTCGGATGTCTGATCTAAGACCCGCACGAAAGCGCGAGGCAGTGACAATAAGCTCCTCCATAATGTCGCTACGAACTACGAGTTCGTCAAATCGAGACATGTAATCAACAACAGAAAGAGTACCCCGACGTAGCGCGTACAACTGATCTAAAAGCTGATCTCGATAGGAAGCAGGAGGATACTTATCCTGTAATCGTTGCTTCATCTCATCCCATCGGGTAATGGGGTAGCAACCATCACGCTCCAAAGATCTCTCCAGACTCGACCAATATATCTTTGCTTGGCCAAGTAGTTTCATCTTCGCGAACCTTACTCGCTTCTCGTTGCTCATCTCGAACCAGTCAAAGTAGTGGTCCATGTCCATGAGCTAATCACTGAACGCCTCCGGGTCCAGGTGACCATCGAAGGTGGGAGCATCAATACGGATTCGTCGGGTGATGTCATCCTCCTTTGGAGTCATCCCACGACGGGGCTCACAGAAGTCACCGTAATCGTCATCATCGTCATATTCATATCGGGGTCTATTTCTACGACGAGGTGGTGGAGGACGGGGTTCATACAAAGGACGATCTCGTTGAAACCCGTAACCGCAACGATAGTCTCGTCTCTCTCTGGTGGGAGTGGGAGATCTCTTTAGGTGTCTCTAACTGGTCTACTCTCGTGCTAACCCTCGCAATATCACCTCGACACTCATTCGATCAAATCGATCGAGGACAAGCCTGTGGAATTCGCGGGTGTTATGTCCGTTTGAGAGCTAGCGGTCCTGTCATCGGGGTGATTGTGACTCGACATGGACTGACGATATTCCCTACCACTACGTAACATGCAACGACCCTAACCTTCATTGATACCTGCAGTGGTAAGGTAGAAGGTCAATGTTGTGTAGTGAAATGCAAGAGTGGTCTTAAGAGAGGCTGGCGACCTCATGATAGAGACACTAATAGTTTCAAGCGACAGGCCCTGCAAATTTTCGTTAACATGATCTCTAGGTGTCTCTAATTGGTCTACTCTCGTGATCCGGGTGGGGAATAAAAGGTTGGGGGCTCAGAAGTCAAGCTGGAGTGGGGAAAATAAGGTTTTCAGTGGGCTGGTGGATGAAGCGGGAGGAGTGAAGATTGGGCGGCGGGGTGTTGACTGGAGTGGGGAGTATCAGGACAGGAGGAAAGGGTGGAGGAAGAGGGTGGGGTGGGTGAATACCTGGAGGAGGAGGAGGGGAGACAGGCTTACCGGCGTCGGGCGGTTGCTAAGGAGGCGGGAAGGGCTTCGATCAGAATGCAAGAAGCAGGCGCAGGCTCGAGGACAAGGCTTGGGTCCTGGAGGAGGAGAGGCTGATCAGAGAGAAGGGGAAGCTTGCCGGCGTCACGCCCAGCGTCACATCGCTTTACCGTGGAAATTATGTTCTCCAAACTCACGATGCTCTTCCGAACCGCCCGCCGCCTCTATAAATAGACCTAATATCAAAACTGCCTGTTGTAACTGCAACCCTAATCAGAAAATAAACCTCCCGATCGCGACGACCAATATTGTTTTGGTTCGATCGGGGCTAAATACACGTCAAAATAAAAAACATAAAACATGAAAGTGACTAGAAACGATCATGCTCCGATCACCCGTCCAGGCAGCGGACCGCCTCCTGCGAATATACGCGCGTCGGCCGTCGTCACAAGTTACATGCAATACGATGCGGATCTCCCGTCGTCTGCACAACTAGCACTGTCAGAGTCACAATAACCCTCTATATTTAGATGTCCATTCTTCCTGAGATCAGTCTCTTTCCTGTGCACTCTTTAAGTATCTAAGAATTCTATACTGCATCTAAGTGCCCCTCCCTGGGATCGTGCATATAACGGACTACTACGCTCACAACAAAAGATATGTCGGGATGGGTGTGACTCAAATAGATCAAGCGACCTACAAACCTTTAATACCTCTCTTTATCGATTGGCTCTCCTGCCTCAGCGTTGAATTTTGACTTCTGATCAATAGGTGTGACCACAAGCCTGTATCCCAACATACCCGTCTCTTTGTACAGATCTAACACATGTTTTCGTTGGGATAAAATAATTCCCTCTGCACTGCGGGTCACTTTCATCCCAAGAAAGTATTTCATCTGTTCCAAATCCTTCACCTCAAATCTCTTGCCCAGTCTCGTCTTTAGCTGAGTGAGTTTCTTATCGTCATTGTCTGTAATAATCATATCGTCCACGTACACAACAAGCATCGTAGTGTGTTCTCCATTCTTCCTAAAGAACATGGTATGATCAACATTAGTCTGCCAATATCCTATGTTAACCATCGCTTTCCTAAACCTGTCAAACTAGGCTCGAGGATATTGCTTTAGCCCATACAGTGATTTCTTGTGTCTATACACCTTGCCAACCGTTTGTTTTATTTCAAAGCCCGATGTCACCTCCATGTATACTTCTTCGAGTAGATCCCCATGAAGAAAGATATTTTTTACGTCAAGCTGGTGTAGTTTCCATCCCCCATTTGCCGCCAAAGATATTAGTGTCCGTACCCTGCTCATTTTGGCAACGGGTGTGTAACGCCCCTAGCCTATCCAACGTGACAATGTCACGGCTCCGCTCTAGGCGACGCTACCGGGCTGCAGCCCAAGCACCCCAACCCCTCTCCCTCCACAAGCGAGTTGTTGGTGGCCACAACCTCCCTTTGATGAGCGAACTCGACAGTTAAGCTGGGCCGTACGGGGACTTCCCAGGAGGTCACCAATCCCAGTACTACTCTCGCCCAAGCACGCTTAACTATGAAGTTCCTTAACTTCTCATCACCAATTGAGCCAGCTCAATTGGTGATGAGAAGTTAAGGAACTCCATAGTTAAACGTGCTTGGGCGAGAGTAGTACTGGGATGGGTGACCTCCTGGGAAGTTCCCGTACGGCCGCTTAACTGTCGAGTTCGCTCATCAAAAGGAGGTTGTGGCCACCATGAGCCCGCCTGTGGAGGGAGAGTGGTTGGGTGCTTGGGCTGCAGCCCGGTAGCGTCGCCTAAAGCGGAGCCGTGACATTGTCACATTGGATCGGCTAGGGGCGTTACAATAAAAGTGCAGCTCAGTTGATGATGAGAGTTGAAAGAACTCCATAGTTAAGCGTGCTTGGGCGAGAGTAGTACTGGTATAGGTGACCTCCTGGGAAGTCCCCGTGGTGCCCGCTTAATAGGAGATTTTCGCTCATCAAAGGGAGGCTGTGGTCACCAACAACCCGCCTGTGGAGGGAGAGGGGTTGGGGTGCTTGGGCTGCAGCCCGGTAGCGTCGCCTAGAGCGGAGCCGTGACGTTGTCACGTTGTATCGACTAGAGGCTTTACAGGGTGCAAAGGTCTCGTCGCAGTCAATGTCATAAGTTTGACTGTAACCCTTTGCTACCAATAGTGCCTTTTAGCGCTCGATTTGATCCTCTGGGTTTTGCTTCACAGCGAACACCCACTTGCACCCAACTGTCTTTTTCCCTGGTGGTAGTGACACAAGATTCCAGGTTTTGTTCTTCTCTAATGTGCCAAGGTCTTCTAGCTTTGCAGCTTTGCAGCTTTTCATCGAGGATCCTTCTTAGCAACCTGTCAACACTTATGAATAAAAACAATGTCCAGAGATGTAATGAATGCTCCATGTGTAGGAGATATATGAGAGTAGGAAACAAATTGGACAATGCCATGTGGAAAGCCATATCGGTCAGGTGAGACTTCCACATTCTTGCGAGAACTTCGTCTTATTGGCAAGGGAGTGCGAGTAAAGAGATGAGAGGTTATCTTACCTAGGATGTCTGAACTTGTGGTGGATGATGCAGATGTCTTAAGGATCAGAGTAGGCAGAGGCAAGGGACTAGACACGTGACAATGTAGGCATTGTAGTCTCGCTCGACTGCCTTATTCTCGTATACTGGTATACACTTTTAACTCCCCCTGAATCCGAGGTCCATCATCAACAGATTCTCTCTCCTCAAGAACTGACACCTCAACTAACTCTGATTCCTTTGGCACAGGTGCCAACAAGATATTCACTATCCGCCTCTCACCACCCCAACTATCCTCTCCCTCTTGTCTCATATTCTCTACACTGAGTGGTCCTCCAAGAGGCGTGTCAATCGAAGAGGTGTAATATGACTCAAGCTCTCTGAACGTGACATCCATGCTGACGAATGATTTTCTCTCCAATCTCTATCGGACTTTCAACATACATACCCCTTTTGGGTAGCTGAATACTTAACAAAAACACACTTCAGGATCTTTAGATCCCATTTTTGCACATTTGGTCTTTTATCATTCCCAAAACACACACAACCGAAGGTCTTGATGGAAAGAATATCTTCACTCTTCCCTCGCAGCATCTCAATCAGAGACTTCTGATTCAATACTTGTGAGGACATCCGATTGATTAAGTAGGCTGCTATTAGCACGACTTATCTCTACAAGTACTTTGTCACCTTCATTGTTATCATCATACTTCAATTCATTTCCAAAAGATGTCTGTTCTTCCGTTCTGCTACTCTATTATGCTCTGATGTGTATGGACAAGTAGTTTGATGTTAGATTTCCTGTGAGGACAAGTACTATTCAAACACCCCGTTGATGTTCTCTGTCTCATTGTCAGATCTCAACACCTTTATGACCGTACCATATTGAGTTTGAACCCATTTATGAAAGTCCTTAAAGCAATCAAACACATTACTTTTGTTTTTCATTAAATAGAGTCAAGTCACACGTGAGATGCAGTCAATAAAAGACACAAAATACCGAAATCCATTTATAGTGAGCGTGGATCATGGTCCCCAAACATCAGAATGTATCCGATTAAATGAATAAGAACTCCTACTTCCAGAGCTAGATTAAGAATTTCTGGTGTGTTTTCCTAGTTCACACACATCACATGAAAGTTTGTCTTTATTTGCCTTTTAAAAAAAGAAAGGGATACATCTGACTCAAAACAGCAAAAGAAGGATGACCCATATGTCGATGATGAAGTAGTAATATGCCCTCCACACTCTTTCCCACTTCTGCAGCTTCTTCAATAATGGTTGAAAGGGTTGAGCTCATATTTTCTCTATCCAAGTACCGCAAGCCACTATACTTTGCGTCAGTCCCAAGTCTTCTGCTGGTCTTCTTCTCCTTGAAGATCACCTTCGAAATATCAAACAAAACAACACATTTTAGTTGAGATATGATAACACTAATGGATAAGAGATTTACGGGAAAGGAATGAGCATGCAAAACATTGGACATAGTCCAAGTGTTGGTACATTGCACGGTACCCTTATCAACCACTGGCCGAGTTGTGCCATCAATAGTTTGGATGTGCTTTGGGACTATTGGGGGAGTATACAGAAGGAATTCCCTAGCGTCCCCTGTGACATGTCGAGAAGCATCTGAATCGACTATCCAATCTGGGGATCTAGTGTTGGATATATATGCGAGGGCAAGTACCTGTGGTTGAATGAGCGAACGAGGCAATATTACATCTTGATGAAGCTGGCATTGGTACATTATCAATCACTCCCTTCTGTTTTCTCGACATTAGTTGAAAGTAAGCGTTAACAATTTCCTATTCCTTTGAGTTACCTATCTCATCCCTACTTTCGTCTGCCTCATCCTCGGACATCATAAGGTTTGCTCGGTAGCCTCCTCTTCCACAATCTCTGCGACCCCCACGACAGTGAAAATTTATGGAACGCGAAAAACGGGAACTAGGTCGTAGGAACACTCAACCGAACCGAGTCAAATAAACCAGATGCAAATGAAAGAACAAGAAAATCTTGTACTAAAAATTTTCTTTACAATGCGAGACATACATGACGAGATATGATTCGCCGATGTACCCGATGGAAGCAAAAACATACAAGGCAAAAAGCTATCCAAGCAGACAAAAATAGTAACCGCCAACTCTGCCGAACTGCACCATGGAGTCTGCTGAAACGTCAGCAAACCGCAACCTAACCGCGCGAACACCCCGTTATTCCAAACTGAAGAACTTTGTCCGCAATCTGCAAGCTGCCTAACTGCGAGGTCGCCTAGCCGCCAGATAACTGCGAACAACTACTGCCAAACTGAACAGACAGACCGCCAGAAGCAGACAACCTTATTGAACTTTGAAATATTGCCAATGAGAAGACCTCATGGTCGCAAGTCGCGAGCTGCTGCAAACCGCCGATTATATTCACAACTATCCGCATTGATCCCTGACGCAAGTCAGAACCAAGTCTCTGGCTTATCAGCGTTAGTTGCACAATCTGCAATAACAAAATCGGTTAACTTCTCAAACCGCGCTAATACAAAAACCTGTCCACTGCAATCAACCCGAGCTCACTTACTGTTCACTTGTTCGATGATTATGATGTGATAAAGGGTCCTATTTATAGGCGCGAAGAATAGTGTGGTCACCGCCTTAGCCGATAGGATCACCACCCATCTCGTAGGTAGCACAACTGTATCCGCACAGAGCGGACACCAAGACTTTTCGCCAAGGTCGCACTAACAAGGCCAGACAAAAAGCCTATCCGTCTTGAACACCGAAGCCAGAACCGACCTGTCCGCCACACCTGCGGACACTGCGGATACAACCAGTCTGCAACACCCTACGAACACTGCTCCAGTCCGCACATCCACAGCCCGAGACTAAGGCACAATCCCGCTTAGTCGAGCTGTCGGATAAACAACCATGTCCGCACACTCGAGCCCGTGACGAGCACAGACCAAACTGTCAAGCTGCCGAACTCGGCGGACTCAAACACCAGTTCGCACTAACTGGCGAACTCTGCGGACTGAGCACAACCAGACTTGGTATAAAACGTGACCAAGTCCATATCACCAAGAGTCCACAACACCAACTCCAAACAGGCGGACTCAAACACCAGTCCGCACGAACCGGCGAACTCTGCGGTCTCCACCAAACCGCACCACCAGAGAACAAGACCACGTCACAACACTATGCCAATCTCGCGACCTCCAGAAGAGTCCGCAACAGTCAGACTCAGCGAACTCCAGATGAGTCCGCAGCTCCCGCGGATAAACATTCTATCCGCCCGGTTACATCCCGGGAACAAGCAGACGCTGAAACTTGCCGAACTGGCTAGTCACCACTCTTATCCGCGCAGTCTGCGCGAACAGTCCGCACAGGCCGCCACTTTCATTTCAAAAATTCCAACATTCCCCCATGAAGTGAGAAGTGAAAACCAGCCCAAACAGTTCCCGTAACCGTACAAATGACCCCTTCGACAACGGCTTTGTGAAGATATCCACAATATTGTTCTCACTCCGCACATGCTCAATCATAAGAGACCCCTCCAATACCTTCTCCCGAATGAAGTGATACTCAATCTCAATATGATTGGTCCAGGCGTGACAAATTGGATTGTTAACTAGTTTAAGAGAACTTTCGTTGTCACCGCGGAGCAGAGTGAGACCTCGCACTTCTTCATGGACGTCCTCTACTAGTCTCCTAAGCCAGATGACTTCCCGAGCTGTTAAGGCCAAAGCCTTGTACTCCACTTTCGTAGTAAAGACAGACACATAATCTTTCGTTTTGCTGCACCACGAGATACATGCTGATCCGCATGTGAAAACATAACCAGACGTCGACTTCCGATCATCTAAGTCTCCCCCATAATCAACATCTGTGTAATCGTTCAGGTTGAATCCGTGTCACTCCCATAAAGGAGCCCCATATCCGATGTAGTCTTCACGTACTTCAAGATATTCTTTGCCGCTACCAGATTAGGCTTCCGAGGCTCCGTCATATATCGACTTACTCGGTCTACAACATAAGCAATATTCAGCCTCGTAATTGTCAAGTATATAAGGCTCTCAACCAGAGCCCGAAACACCAAGAGAACTGAAAGAACCCTCCCCTCATCTCGTTGAAGCTTGAGATCAACATCCAGAGGAGTTGAACAACTTTTTTCCTCCCGCATGCCGAATCGTTGAACGATCCGTTTTGCATAGCCTCTTTGGGAAACAAGTACGCCGTTTTTTCTCCTCTCCACCTCGAGTACAAGGAAGTGATGGAGCTTACCCAAATCATTCATCTCAACATGAACAGCTAGCTCTGCCCTGAGCCTAGCTACCTTCTCCTCAGAGTTCCCCGTGATGATCATGTCGTCAACGTACAATAGTACCAAGACATGAAGCTCTCCCTTTATCTTTATGAACAAGCTTGAATCTGAATCAGAGACAAAATAACCGCAGAACTGGAAGTATTCTGCGATCTTTCCGTACCATGCCCGTGGTGTCTGCTTCAAGCCATTAATGACCTTCCAGAGCTTGCAGACCTATCCTGGATGATCTTCAGACACGTAACCAGGTGGCTGTATCATGAAGATGTCTTTATCAATTTCTCCATAAAGAAAGACATTCTTTAAGTCAAACTGCCACATCTTTCATCCTTAGCAAGCCGTCAAGGCAATCACCACCCGTACTGAAGTCATTTTGGCAACAAGACTAAACGTCTCCTCATAGTCCTCTCCGTACTGCTGGGAGAACCCTCGAGCTACAAGGCGAGCCTTGTATCGCTCGATGCTTCCATCCATCTTCTTCTTTAGCTTATACGCCCACTTGCATTTCACAGGAGTAACGTCATCGACCTTGGACACAAGGTTCCAAGTCTCGTTTCTTCTGAGGTCAGTCATCTCCTCATACATGACATTATCCCACTCCTTAACATTGCAACTGCTAGAGAATGGAACGACTCTTAAATTGTGTGCTGAAGACACTTATTTTACTTTTTCATGGGTAGTTCATTGCCATAAAATGTATGTTTTCTTTTTTGCTTTTCTATTTAAACAGTAAAAGCTACAGTGATATTTAGATGCATAGTTTTTGTTTGTATAATCATGCTACTACTTATGCTTCTTGGTGGTTCATAGGTATCCACAGTTAACATCTGATGACTTTGCCACTATGTGCCCAGTTTGCCAAGGCAATTGCAATTGTAAATCATGCTTACGCATGAGAGGAATTAAGGAGGTCAAGGGCTTTTTTAACCTTGTTATTTTTTTCTTTCTATCCATTCTTTTGTTTGAAGTAACAGTTTACCTCTTTATATCAGCGTCCTAAAAGAAAGATTGGAACGGAGGACAAATTACGTAATTATTTATATACATTACATTTGCTGCTTCCATGGTTCAAAGAACTTCGGAAGGAACAACACTTGGAAAAGGAAGTTGAGGCTCGGGTAAAAGGTAACGATATATAAGTTGTCCTTAAATTTCTGCTTATTGAGTTATTATTGCTCCACCTACTCATTAATGTGTCTCATTTCCTATTTCTAGGTCTGTCATTGACAGAAATAAAGGTACAAGTAGCTCGTTGTGGTAAAGATGGACGTGTATTCTGGTTTGTTTTCGCTCTGCTACAGCTTATATATTCTTGATACTTTAATGTTAAACTTTTTTCTTAACTTAACAAGCACTTGTATTTTGGCAGTAATTACTGCAGCACATCAATTGCAGATTACCATAGAAGCTGTCCCAATTGCTCTTATGACTTATGCTTGTCTTGCTGCAAAGGGCTTCGTGAATGCTCTTTGCCTGGACACAAAGGACAGTTTGGAATAAATGCTGATACCCCTGAAATTCTGAATGCACTTATGCAATGGAGAGCAAGTGCTGATGGTAGTATTCGCTGTCCACCTGAAGCGTTGGATGGTTGTGGTAATTCTCTATTGCAGCTCAAGTGTATTAATCCTGAAGATTTGTTTGTGGAGTTGGAAGAGAAGGTTAAAACCATTGTTGCACATACAAGCTCTGAAGCTGTAGAATCGCATGAGAACTCTGGGAATTGTACCTGTTTCTTTATGCCAGGAAAATTTAATTCCGGGGGTTGTGAGGTGAGAAAATCAGCATCTAGAGAAGGTTGTGATGATAATCTGTTATATTGCCCCAGGGCTCGATATATTAACGAGGGTGAAGTGGAGCATTTCCAAAAGCATTGGGTTAAAGGTGAACCAGTTATTGTTCGCGATGTTCTTGATTTATCATCTGGATTGAGCTGGGAACCAATGGTCATGTGGCGTGCGCTGCGTGAGAAGAAAGTGAAAAAGGTTAAATCTGAAAATTTTGAAGTAAAGGCGATTGATTGTCTGGACTGGTGTGAGGTTAGTTATTGTATACGGTACATTGCTCATGAATTTGTCATTTTCTTTCGTGCTTCAGTCTTGTTGGCAGACATATTTCTATAGCCATACCAGTGAATTGATTACTTTATCTATTCCTTCTCTTAGCGTTGTGATGTCAAATTATGTTTAAGATTCAAAATTTACGGCTGTGCTGTTAAATTAACATTTTTCGCTACATATATCTTTTCATTTCCCCCCTATCTTTGCAGTGCGTACCCCCACCCCCACCAACACAAAATCACATGCGCGCGCGCACACCCACACACATACACCCCCCCTCTAACCCTTACCAATCACCCTGTCACCCAAAGAGGAAAGAAAAAAGGGATGAACTTTTCGTACTGTCACTCTATGTTTGTTTTGGCCTTATATGATTTGGAACATTGTAATTTATTTCCATGTTTTCATTCTTGTATTGTTCAATGAGGAATAGTGATGCAAGGTTGGGTAGTGAATGCACGACTCTAGATATATTAATTCTAGGTTAGTTCCTCGAAAAATCTTAGCTAACCTAGGAAGATGCATGTATGTGTGGTAATCCAACAAAGCATTTCAGACAATAAAAAATGCACGTATTTTATACAATTAACACAATCGATTACAAAAATTAAGGAGCAAGCAAATTCGTCTTTCCTCCAATTGGATTACTTTAATCAAATGCACAATTAGAATAAGCTTTTCAAATCAATGAGTAATCACAGAACAAAACGATTAAGAAGCACAAACAGCCATAAACATATCAACAACTCATTCCTTACAATCATAAAAGGAAAAGAAACACCAAAATGATGTACTCACTCTCAAAGGGACTGTGCATAATGTTGGAGATGGAGATTCGATGGTCGTAGGAGTGGTAGTGGCTATTTGTATGTCGAGCTCAAAATGGTTTACTTCGATCCCCCTCATAATCGTATAGGGTCCCATTCACGTGACATTCAATTTTTTAGCAGGTTCTTTTGGGAGTCTCTTTGCATGAATGATGACCATCACTTACTCAGTTACTTGTTCTCTTGAAATTTTTGCTCCCCTCATGACTATCTATGTAAGCTTTATACGATTCATTATTATTAACAATTTTCCATTGGACTCATTTAATTCATGCAGATGATGGACAAAAGAATCGGTACATAACAATTCAAAAGCCTGTACGACACTTGTGAAATGAAGCAAACTAAGCAATATTGTATAAATCAGTACATAACAAGTAATATCTAAAGTACACAATGAAAATTTTATAACTGGAGTTAGTGTTAAAGAAATATCTCAAAATTTGATTCGCAAAGACAACTAAAAATGAAATGTGCATTAGTCTGAAATATTGAAATTTAAAAGAATCTGATACATTTAAAGTCATAATTAAATGATAAAACAATTCAAAGGAAACAAACTAAAATTAGGCATCCCCGTGAGCTTATCGTAGACGTATCTCCCGGCCCATGACCCCTGAAAAAATGTCCCATGATAGGGTCAACCCAACTGGTGAGTAAGAAAAACTATCCCTATTAGTGACACTAAAAACAACTTGAATAAAAATTTGCATATTTGCTTTTAAATTAACATTTTATACTAAAATAAATGTATGTTGTTGTTCTATGTATGATTTTCTATAAAAGTACTTTGAAGATAAATGTCTTTTTTTATTATGTGGCCATAAACTGAATTTTCTTTCCAATTTCAAAATGTTTAAACTATAGGGATTCTAGATTTCATCTTGTATTTGGAATTGAGATGTCTTATATCTTCTTTCCTTCTCTTTCTTAGTTAAGTAGATTTTTATGCACATTCTATGTTTTGAGTCCCTATTAGCGAACATAGGTGCCCTAATGTCTCTCGGTCACGAATATACTCGTATTTAATTATCTTTTATATGGGTCGTGGATTCCCCAACTTGAGGCTTATATGATTTGCTAAGTCCTATGAGTATGATAGTGTGCTTCTATCAATCACCAGAGAAAACCTCGACCGTGCCTATTAATTATTTTCTATTAATGGCTGGCGCCGCACACAAAAAGGAACACTCGCTTAAAGCCACTAATTTTAAATTTAGCGTTCCATTAATCCTTTAACTTTATATTGTTGATGACATGATTAATCTCAAGGAAACACCTACTTACGCCACTTTAAATTTGTGGATTACATACTCATTTATCCTTGCATCTTAGATCGTGTCTCATAATAATTATACGTATTACATACATATTCTTGTGTTTTCATATTGTTTTACATTTATAAAGAAGTACGTGATCACATATAATTTTCTAGTTCACAAGATTCATAAGATGTTTAACTGAAAAGAAACACATTTCTTACGTTCTGGCATGTCTTGTTCGTATTATTTTGACGTAATGATGAATTTATAATTTCTTATTCTCATCCACGATTTAAGTTTAATACATTCAATTTCATATTTTTTCCATATCTTTTCCTAACTATATGAGGAAAAACTCTTACATTGAACTATAAAAGAATAAAATTTCTTAATTCGGTGTTGTGACGACATATCTGGCTATGTTACTCTAGAAACATGTACCATTCTCCTCCGATTAACCATGAGGCTCTCTTTCTCCAATTCTCCTTAAGGACCCTAAAAGAGGAAAAATTAAACACACTTTAATTCTCCTAAAATTCAAGGAATATTATTTCACGATGAAGGAGAATGATCATTAAGCGAAATGACTCGGGAAAGGATAAACCTCACCTTGCCCTAGGTATAGAGGAAAAGACAATTGTTGTTTGCCGATGACGGATGAGTTGTCACCCCTCAATCTACCCAAACAATTGTCGATCCAAACCATGACTGTCACTGGAGATCAACTGTCAACCTCATACGATTTAATCGGAAGCTCTGAACGAAAGTGGCACAAGGGTAATGACTGGAATGAAAGAGGGGAACGCCAGTTATTTGGATAGGACCACCAAAAAAATCAGTCGTGTCTCGAGGAATCGGGCTCAACAGGAGGTTGTCGTGGAAGGAAAAGAGTGATCCTCGATTCCTGAATTTGAGGAAGGAGGAAACATAAAAACCACACAAATTCACTGCAAGATTCAACATGGTAGATACCTGGCCAAGCAGTTGATGGGGGAGAATGACCGGCCTTTACGATTGGACGATGAACTGCGACCTGGGATGCTGGAACTTCACGATTATGATCGAAAACACGAACCCTATTTTGAGTTCTCGTTCCAGACAACTTTATTAAGATGGGGTTACAACAAAATGAAAATTAAGGATTTACCTTAATTACAACAATGTCATTGCACTTCAACAATTGCTATTTAAGCGTGCTTTGGTTCTCGTGCACCATAGGCAATCGCGCCGAAATCAAGTCTTATTACATGACGATATTTTGATTACCGTTTGATGCATAAAATTAATCATACAGGGAATAAATACCTCAATTTGCCACTGACTCCGATCCTAGTCATTCATGATCGGATCCTGCAATTATGATACAACCCGAGTCACATATGTTTATTATTATCGTGTTTCTTGTCTATTATTTGTGCAGCGCATGCCTTTGCGCTTATTTGGATCGTCATGTTTTGTTTCGCGTCTGTTATTTGCGCTTGTTTGTTTTGCTTGTTGGCATGACCAACCAACGAGACCCTCAATGCAAAAGTTCGTTAATTTAGGAGATAGGGTAATTAGGGCATGCTTGAAAAAGTTTTCTATTTTAAATAAAATTTTTCCTATGCTTACAACCAGCCCCACCTTTGAAAGTCCCCTTTCACATTTCCTTTAAGTGAAATCACCTACCTAAATTATTAAAGCCCACTCCAAATTATTAAAACCTCTATTTACTCCTAAAATGAAAACCCTAAACCTATCTTATAAAAGCAACCCCTCCTCTGCCTATTACGGCTGCTGGGAAAAAGAACAAACAAAGGCTTGTTTTCTCTATTTCGTTCCCTCATGCGCCATCACGTCCCTACCCGACGAGACCTCCCGTGAAGCCCTCGCTCGCCGCTTTACCTTTTCGCTCGACGCCACTTTTCCCTCGCTCAACCTGCACCGCCAACTCTGGGGTCCTTCCAAGGCTCCGTCGACCTATTGTTCCGCCTCCTGAAGTCTGGGGCTGCTTCCTCACCGCCCGTCTTTCCATCCAGACCGCCAAAATTACACTTCCTGGGTCGCTCCTTGCTTGACACAAATATTTACTCTACAAGTCGTGATACTCTTGGTTGGAAAGACGGTGAGTGAGGATAGCATGGTTGTTTCATGGAGGCACAATGGATGGGTGAGGTAGAGGTGATAGTGTTGGAGGTTTAGAGTATGGCTGGCAGGAGCTTGGTGGGAGTGCCAGTAGAAGGGGGGTCTATGGATGTCACAAGGAATTTGACCACCACTAATAGAGAGAGGTCTGGGGCTTGGTTGATGGTGGGTGAATGAGGTTGCAAAGGCGAGCTCAGATGTGAGACTATAAACCATGTATAAATCAGTCCAAATAGTGGTTGGTTGGAAAACCCATAACATGCATGACTAGCTCGATAAATTCATTCACGTAAAAGTAGATGGTCTGGCGGACTACACACGTGTTTGATCGTGTTGTTAGATTAACATTGATCATAACACTGAATAAGTGCCTTAATGAGAGACGGCTAGGTGAGACAGTAGAGAAAAATGCTTAATAGATTAATAGAAAGAGGGCTCCCTATATAAATATATGAAGGGAGAAAAAGTACAAAGGACCAAACTACCCTTATGGGTAAAATACAATAAACGGGAAGAAAGTGACTTGATTTCAACTCTCACCCTCAAGTCGAACAGTATATATCCGTCATTCCGAGTCTATGAGTGTCATCAGTGAAGACATCAGAACCTAAACTCTTGGTGAAGATGTCAGCCAACTGATCTCTGGAATGAACGAAGTGTGTGACTAAGTTTCCTTTTTCATGATGATCTTTGATGAAGTGACGATCCACCTCAATGTGTTTAGTCCTGTCATGCTGAACTGGATTGTGTGCTATGCTAATGACAACTTTGTTATCGCAGTACAGGGATATGGGAGCTTCCTCCTGAAGCCCTAGATCATGCAGTAGGGTACGCAACCACAGGCCTTCACAGAGGCCTTGGGACATTGCCCGGTACTCAGCCTCGGCACTTGATCTGGCCACCACATTCTGTTTCTTACTACGCCAAGTGACCAGGTTTCCTCCAATGAATGTGCAATAGCCTGTTGTAGATTTCCGGTCATCGTGGCATCCAGCCCAGTCTGCGTCAGTGAAAACATCAATCCGCAAGTGATTGTTCTTAGAGAACATTAGCCCCCGTCCAACGGACTTCTTCAAATTCCGGAGGACACGGTAAGCTGCCTCCTGTTGTCTAACTCTTGGAGCATGCATGTATCTACTCAGGATTCCAACAACATATGTAATGTCGGGGCGAGTATGCGAGAGATATAAGAGCTTTCCCACTAATCTTTGATAACTGGAGGGATCTGTCCGATCACCATTGCTATCCTCATCAATCTTATGGTTCTCCTCCATAGGAGTGTTTGCAGGGGCACAACCAAGCAGACCGGTCTCCGTTAGTAGGTCTAACACATACTTGCGTTGAGAGATAAAGATTCCTTTGTCAGAGCGGGTTACTTCAATTCCGAGGAAGTAGCGTAGCCTTCCCAGGTCTTTAACTTCAAACTCAGCTGAGAGACGAGCCTTCAATTTGGAGATTTCATCTGTGTCATTTCCTGTGATCACAATATCATCAACATAGACTATCAGAACAACGATTTTCTTTTCATTCCTCCTGACAAATAGGGTATGATCAGAGTATCCCTGCAGGTAGCCAAACTGGATCATGGCCTTGTGGAATCTACCGAACCAAGCCCTCGGGGACTGCTTCAGCCCATACAAGGACTTTCGTAAGCGACATACAAGGTTCTCTTGTCCCTTACTCACAAAGCCTGGAGGAAAGACCATGTGGACCTCTTCTTTGAGGTCCCCGTGCAAGAATGCATTTTTGACGTCCAATTGATGAAACTCCCAGTCTAAAATCACAGCACATGATATGATTACACGAATAGAGTCCATCTTTGCAACCGGTGCAAAGGTCTCTTGGTAATCAATCCCCTGAGTCTAGATATAACCACGAGCAACCAATCGAGCTTTACAGCGCTCGACTTTCCCATCAGGATTCTGCTTGACAGAGAAGACCCATCTAGAACCAATGGGTTTCTTGCCAGGTGGAAGAGGGGTGACATCCCATGTATGATTCTTCTCCAAAGCGGACATTTCTTCCTCCATTGCTTGGGCCCATACTGGAATGCCAAGTGCTTCCTGCCATGTCTTAGGAATAGAAATCTCGGACAAAGAGGATATAAAAGACTGGTGAGGCTTAGAGAGGTGATTATAAGCAACATGATTAGAAATGGGGTATTCGGTACACCGGGCCTTACCTTTTAATTGAGCAATGGGAACATGCAAATCAGCATCAGGATCTGAGTCCAAAGGCAGCACTGGCAGCGGTGGAACAATGATGGGCTGGTCACCTGTTTTTCGACGATGATAAACATGAGGTAGCGGCGTGATGAGAGATGGATGATGAGAGATATCTGTAGTGGATGACATAGTGGAAGGAGGAGTGGATGGCATAGTGAAAGGAGTGCTACTGCGCCTGGGGGGGGGATAACAGGAAGAGGAACACCACTAACATCATTATCTTCCTCCCCCTGACGAGGAGTCGAAGGTAAGTAATATGATTCATCTTCGCGAAACGTCACATCCATGGTACAGTAAGTACGTCAATAAGGTGGGTGATAGCACCGATACCCCTTGGTGGTGGTAGAATAGCCAAGAAAAACACAACGGAGAGCTCTAGGATCGAGCTTGTCACGGAGTGGTTGATGAACATGAACGAAACAGACACACCCAAACACGCGGGGTGGAAGCGAAGAGGTATGAACAACGATCGTAGAAGAAAGGCGCGCTAGAGGGGTAACATACTCTAGAACCCGAGAGGGAAGACGGTTGATGAGATGAGTAGCCGTCATGATGACATCACCCCAATAGGGTTTCAGAAGGTGCATGGAGGTGAGGAGACAACGGGCAACATCAAGAAGATGTCTGTTCTTCCGTTCAACCACACCATTTTGGGTGGAAGTATAGACACACGTGGTTTGGTGGAGGATGCCATTGCTTGAGAGATAGGCCCCAAAGACACCACGATCATCATATTCCCCGCCGTTGTCGCTACGAAGGACACGAATTGTGCCATTGAACTGCGTTTGTACCATCTTATGAAATGTTTGAAAAACAGAAGCAACTTCTCCTTTTTTCTTTAAAAGATAAACCCACGTAGTACGAGAAAAACAATCAATAAAGGTAACAAACCATCTATAGCCAGTTAAAGACACAATTGGGGAGGGTCCCCAGACATCAGAATGTATAACAGCAAAATGTGTACTACTAGGAGAAGATACATGAGATGTCGAATGACGAACATGTTTAGACATTACACATACATCACATTTTAAACTAGGAATAAACTGAGATAAAGCATGAAAGAGTTTTTGAAGATAAACAGGAGACCGATGACCAAGACGCAAGTGCCAGCGACGAGCGTCAGTAGCAGTAGCAGGAGCAGCCGAAGAGGAAAGAGCAAGGGATGATGGTGTAGTATCCAGGTAGTACAGACCACCACGATTCCTACCACTGCCAAGTATCCGCTTCGTACACAGTTCCTGAAAGATACAAGAATCAGAGAAAAAGGTTACAGAACAGTTAAGAGATTTAGTAAGGTTGCTAATAGAAAGTAAACTGCGGGGAAATGAAGGAACATGCAAGACAAAAGAGAGAGTAAGAGAGGAGGAACATGAAAAAAACCCCTTGCCGACAATAGGAGACAAAGTACCATTAACAGAGACAACCTTGTCCTTACTAGACAAGGGAGTGTAGGAGGAAAAACCGGTAGAGGACCCGGCCATATGATTAGTGGCTCCGGAGTCAATGATCCACTCAGACGGAGAAGGCATAGCGGCATGGGCACTGGGCATCGCAGCAGTAGCAAACAACGAAGAAGTGCCACTGGGAGTCGGATCAGACTGAGAGTGAAGCAGGCGTCGTAGAGCATCCAATTCTGATGTGGTGAGGTGATCCAGGGGCTGGCTGTGACGTGCCTCCTGCATCTCTGTGGAATAAGCAGCATCATGAGAGCGGGTACCAGTCGGGCGGGATCCTCCACGTCCAGGGTCACGACCACGTCCACGGCCACAGACATATCCAGGTGGAGCAAGTTGAGGATGAAGCTTGAAGCACACTTCACGGGAATGACCCCGACGACCACAATGAGCGCACGTAGGAATCGTGCTGGTATGTCTGGAACCACCACGTCCAGTACTAGTAAAGGCAGAACGGTCAGGAAGAGGAGCTATATTGCTGAGAGAACGACGACGATCTTCATCGCCAAGAACCATACTGAAGGCCTCACGAAGAGATGGAAGAGGAGACCGGTGAAGAATATTGGTACGAACCATATCAAGCTCCATTCCTAACCCCATCAGGAACACATGTAGGCGGAATCGTTCATCGCGCTTCTGCAACAGGACTGCATCGACAATGCAGGCGGGAGTGAACTGATCAAAGTAATCCAACTCCTGAGATATGCGCTCAAACTTGGAGTAGTAGGTAGACACCGTCATAGATCCCTGCCGGAGCTCTAACATCCGGCAGGTAAGCTCATAGACCTGAGTGGAGTTCCCAATCTGAGAGTAAGTCTCCCGCGCTCGAGTCCAAATCTCATAAGCTGAGTCCATTAACATATAACTGCGATACACTTTGGGTGACATAGAATGGAGAAGCCATGTGACCACTAGTGAATTTTCTGAGTCCCATCGTGGCCAAGAAGAATCATCCCTAGACGGTGTCACCTTAGTCCCATCAATGTATCAAAACAACTGGTGGCTGTGGATAACATGCTGTACTGCACGAGACCATTCAAGGTAGTTTGTTCCATCCAGTGGTACAATGGTAATTTTCAAGGAGCCAGCGTGGCCAGAGGGCCGCTGAGATTCACCCATCGGGGGAGCCATAACCATCGAGGATGTAGAATCAACTGCAGCGGAGGAATCATCCATGACGAAGGCACAGAACGACAATGAGAGAAAAAAAAGGAGCACCCGACAAGATCAGAGGGACAAGAGCTGGATCATACTGGATGCAACAGGAGGAGGAACCAGATCTAGATCTGGATCAGGAAGTAGCAGAAGAGGTGTGACCTCATGAGGGGAAGCAACGTCGGCAAGGAGAAGCAGCGTCGGCTGGGAGAAGCAGCGTCGGTCTGATCTGGATCGGGATCAGGAAGCAGCGTCGGCATGGGAAGACGGAGAAGCAGCGTCTGCCGAATATAGCGGGAAACACAGCGCCAGATGCAGCGTCAGGCGAGGAAGGGACCGGCGATGGCCGGCGAAGCAGCTACAGGCGGCGTTGGCAGAAATCAGGCGATGCGTCATGAGGAGACAGCCGGTTCCTTCAGCATGCCCCGCTGCCAGCGATAGAGCCGTGAGGCTCCATTCACAATGTCGGCGACAAAACAGCTGGAAGATGAGGAAGCGGCAGCGAGCGAGAAGGACGGCGAGCGGAAGGCGGGCGGCGACACGAGGAGGATTAGGGTTCGGGCGTTTTCGTCCTCTGATACCAAGTAGAGAAAAATGCTTAATAAATTAATAAAAAGAGGGCTCCCCATATAAATATATGAAGGGAGAAAAAATACAAAGGACCAAACTACCCTTATGGGTAAAATACAATAAACGGGAAGAAAGTGACTTGATTTCAACTGAGACTTGAAGAGGACTGACAACCAGCAGACTCAGTGGAGTGCAGACCCTTTCATGCCAATGAAGGCCCGAGAGACCTTTTTTGTCTATATGATCTGGTACTGAAAGAAGACCTCCATTCACACACCGTTAAGGAACTAAACTTTCTTTGGGTCTTTTGAAGGCTTACTGTGAGTTATTAGAGAGATTACTAGGGTCCTAATAATTTCATTGAGATTTATTGCTTCGAAGTAATCATGTCGAGGAAAATCAGGCCTCCGGGCCAGTCCGAAAAAAGCCCGTATAGGCCCGACCTAGTAAAAGCCCGACCTGGGCCTAGGCTGGGCTTGGGAGCCTTACAGGGCCCCCGTATGGCTGATTTGCCCGACTCGGTGCCTTACCCGGATGGGTCGGGCAAAGCCTAATTTTTCAGGCCGGCTCTAGCCCAGACCCAGGCAAAGCCCGAGCCAGGCGAGAGCGCAACGACTCTTAGAGCCATTGGATCAACACCTCTAATTAGAGCCGTTGGTTACTTGGTTGGCAATGACATGGCAGCTGCCATGCCATTGCCAACGGCCCGTACAAGCAGGCTGCCTTTTGGCAGCCTACGAGTACCAAGTTTAGGGCCTATGCTTATTTTAAAATATTTTTTTTAAATAAAAAATTATAAAATATCGGCCCCTCCTCTCTCGCTCTCTCACACACACTCTCTCATTCTTCCCAACGCACACACACGCACATACTCTCTCAATATTAATAAAAATTAAAATTAAAATTTATTTAACATTGCATCCTCATCCTCAACACCAGTTTTGTCTACTCAAACTACGCATGAAGTGGTGGAGCACAAGTGTACGACGCCAGTTTGTGAGTATTTCGATAAAGTTAAAGTCGGCACCGAATACAAGGCGTGGTGCAAATAATGATCGAAGTTGTCGACCTTCAGCGTCAACTCGACACTAGCATGACACCTCAAGTCTTACGTTTCGAGACAAGCTCTCAAGTCCAGTCAGACACAAATATTAGGAGCGGGGCAAATTTGGACGTACGATCAACTCCGAAAACGAGAGCTGCAGCTTAAGGACGTCATCAGACGCGGGTTGCCGTTCAGCCACAACAACAACGTTGAGGTGGCCGAATACATACATGAATGATTTCAGCCAAAATATCAACGGGTAGTAAATCCTCTCTTAGGCGTGACGCCCTCAAATTTTATTTAAAAGCAAAACAATCGATAATAAATTATTTTGAAACTTTCGAAGGGCGTGCGAGTTTAACAAGCTACGTTTGTAGTATTAGCATAAAATTAGGACTATCGTATATTTGTATCACTTGTCATTGGGTCGATTCCGTTTCATGGGAGCTAAATAAACATATAATATGTTTTGAAGGTTTCAAAGTCTTGTACACATGTCTAGCTATATATCAAATAATTATTAAATGTATGCGAGAAAATAAAATTAAAGATAAAATTATGAGTATTTCTTTTGATAACACCACTAATAATACTGTCGCAATTGAGTGGTTAAAACACGATTTAAAATTAATGCTAAACAGTGCGCTTTTTCACACTCGATGCGTTTGCCATGTTTTAAATTTAGTGGTATAAGATAGCTTATCTGCTATGAAACCATATATTGCTAAAATTCGCCTTTTGTTACAAGCTATTTATAGTTCTAGGCAACAAAGACAAAATTTAAAAAATTTGTAAACACCTAAGGTTAAAAATATTTGAAACCTCAGTTTGATATGCCTATAAGATGAAACTCAACATTCAAAATGTTAAAAATAACATTTCAACAAAAATCACGAACATTATATCATGCTAAATATTTATGATTTGAATGATGCCGATTAAGACGTATTAGAAATATATATGGATTTATTAAGATATTTTTATATGGTTACGATTTTTTTATCTAACGTGTATTATCCGACTAGCTCTCTAGTAATTCAAAATTTTCTAAATATCTCACAAAAAAGTTAACTATTATAAGCAACACGAAGGGTGACTTCTTTTAATTGAAATAATGAAAGCAAAATTTTTAAAATATTATAGGGAAATGTCTGCCATGTTTTCATGCACCGCCGCTTTAAATTTGCTATTCAGTGTAGACGACGTAGAAAATTTGATAGAAAAAATAAATATTAATTTAAACTTACATAAAAATTTTGATGATTTTGATGACGTTAGTATTTCAAAATTTTATTATATTTTTCCCGAATTTTATAATTATTAAAATAATTTATACGGCGCGCGTCCCCAAGAAGAAATATCGCGACCCAGAACAAATGATACTTTTAAAAATAAAATTTTAGAATTAGCTTCTAGGAAAAAAGCCGTACATCTAGTTTAGTAGTTTAAATGAATTAAGATTGTATACTAAACACAATTCCACAATTTTACGAGTACAGAAGAGATTGAAAACTTCAATCTCTTAAAATGGTGTAAAGGTAAAATTAATACATATTCTATTATGGCCTATATTAGGGCTGTAACGGTTCGGTTTGGTTTGGTTTTTGATCAAAACTATTAACCAAACCAACCGCGCGTGGTTCCAAAAATCCAAAACCGAATCATTCGGTTTGAGTGGTGCAAAGAAATTTGCTTATTAATAATTTAATATAATATTCAATAGACTGACAATGCTAGTCTTGTTGTGTTCACTCTTTGGTTTACCGGTATGCTATGGAAATGACAGATCAATTATTGTTATACTTATGAAGGAAAATCGAACAAGGTGCGCCCGTCTTTCAATAATATGAAACTAATAAAAAACACCTTATGATTCATCACACTTACCATTAAAGTAGAAGAACAAATCAAGAAAATCTTTGGAGGCTGCACTAATCGTGAACAACAACAAATAACAAGAAAATCTGGAAAAAACACATTTGGGTAAACACAAATAAAAAAAATCTGGGCTGGTAAACAAATTTGGAAGTACAAATCAAGTAAATTTGTTTATCATTCACTAATGTAGAAACAATTGTGTGGTTTTTGGTAACGGTAAGACTTATGAATGCTATCAAATTTTATATAAAGTTGAGAAAGGGATGTGAAAGAGCAGTGGATATTTACTCCTTCAACCCACAAGTGACAAGAACATCAGGAAACAATAAAAAAAATCTGAATCAACATATATGTTGAAGAAACAAAGTTCTGAAAATAAAATAATCTGGACAAAAAGAGTGATCGGCGAGGATACCTCACAGGTATGTTGAAGAAATCAGGAAAAAGTAGTCAAGTCAAGCCTAAAAACATGAAACAACACGATTATTAGGCTTTGTAGTCGGCAATAAATATGGAAAAAGGAAGAAGAACGACAGGAGAAGGAAAACCTACAAGAGTTTCTTCGTCTGCTTCATCGTCGGCGACAGGGCCGCTGGAAGAGGACGTCGGATTTGTGGAGATTGCTCGCGGTGGGAGATGTTATCATCAATAGCCGCTGGAAGAGGACCCCATAGATAGCCGCTGGAAGAGGACCCCATAGATAGCCGCTGAAAGAGAGAGGATGAGATGTCACGAAGGCCAGTCGCACGCTTAGGGCAGAACAATAATTGGGGCGGTCAATCGGTCATAAGTAAAAAGAATTGCTGCGTTTTTTTATTAGCCCGCCCATAACCCCTGTTTCGCTCGACGCTCAGTCATAAGTAATAACATTTAGTCTTTACAATTAATATATCGTTTATGCTTAACCGTTTATGAAATAAATTATCCCTAATAGAATAAAATATCATTAAATTTAATATGACTTGGTTCGGTTTGACATTTCGAACCATGAACCGAACTGAGCCACACAATTTTTCAAAAAATCGAACCATGACCGAACCGTGGGCTACTAAAACTGAACCGAACCGTGTGGTTTGGTTTTGTTCGGTTTGGTTCAGTGGTTCAGCTAGTTCCGGCTTACGCCCCTAGCCTATATAACTCGTGATTTACTAACAATGTAAGCTAGTACGGTAGCTTCGAATTCTACATTTTCACTTAGTGACAGGGTTTTGAACGAGCGGAAGAGCCGCCTCAACGAAGAACCATTGGAAATCTGTATCCGCTACAAGGACCACTTGTATGTTATGAAGAGGAAACCACACATTTCAGCCATAGAAGATAGCTCGAAGGAGATAGAAGACAAGATGGACGCAATCAATTTAAGAGATGATTAAACGCTCGCACATTCGTCCGTCACACCCGATAAAATATTTATTTTGTTAAGTTATTGAATTTGATAATTTTTTTTAAAGTTAATAATAATAATAAATTTCAATTTTTGTACTTTTTTCAATTAATGTAAAAGTGTAATTTAGAAAAGAAGAATTTTAGGTTGAGCAGGACAAAGACGGAGTATATGTAGCTTAAATTTAGCAGCACAAGAAAGACTGATGACTTCATTATTAAGTTGAGTGATCAAGATATTTCACGTAGTGAGTGTTTTAAATATCTTGGATCGATAGTTCAAAAAGATGGAAGTAATGATAAAGATGTGACACATAGAATCCAAGCAAGTTGGTTGAAGTGGAGACGCGCGTCAGGGATCTTATGTGATCATAAATTTACCGTACTGTAATTAGACCAGCAATGCTCTATGGTTTTGAGTGTTGGGCAGTGAATTGTGTACATGAGGAAAAATGGGAGTTCCGGAGATGAGAATGCTTTGGTGGATTTGTGGACACACGAAACTGAATAAAATTAGGAATGAATGTATCCGGGATAAGACATGAGTAGCACCAATTCCAGAGAAGATGCGAGAACCTCGACTAAGATGGTTTGGACACGTACAAAGGAGATCATTAGAGGCACATGTTAGGCGTTGTGAGAGTCTAGTCACTAAGCATGTTAAAGACTTGGAATGGAACTATAAGGAAAGACATGATGTACCTAGGCATTAGTGAGATTATAACAAAAGATAGGGCACAATGACGTCCAAAGATCCATATAGCCGACCCCACTATAGTGGGGGATAAAGGCTCGAGTATAATGTAAAAGTGTAATTTATCTTTTTTTTTTCAATATTAATAAATATTCATTTTTATTGTCCATGTGGACCATCTCAAATAATTTCATTTATAGTATAGTTTTTTTTTTTTTTTGAAATAGAGGAATTATTAAAAAGAAAAAAGAAAGCTGGGTCCGGCCCGGCCCGGCCCGGCCTTGGGGGCCGGATCAGGCCCCTTCCCGGGCTGGTGCCCGTGCCTGGCCCGAGCCCGAGCCCGAGCCCTAGCCCAAATAAAGGAAATCCCGGGCTCGAGCCGGGTGACTAAAGCCCGGGCCCGTAGGGCCCGGTACCAGCCCGGCCTGACCCGACCGGACTTTTTGGACACGACTAGTTCGAAGTAATGGGGAAAGAAAAGAGAATCTCTTCTACACTTATTGTCTCCACGGCTCGTGAAAAAGAAGAGTCTGGCGTCACATCCACAAGGAAGAACAATTGGAGATGAAGTTGAGGAGAAGATAGCTCGTTTGATTGAGCCCGGGTTGGAGAACAGGGAAAAGAATTGAGAATTAAAGGCTTTCCCTGATCTACCATGTTAAATTTGTATAAAATACATGTGTAAGTGTTATGTATTATATATATATATATACTTAAATGATAGAAGTTTGTCTGCTACAGCAAAATTGGTTTCCACTACTAGGTTTTTTTGTTACCTGCAGTGGATTGCTTCACATACTGTTAAGTCTTTTTCTGTTGCAATGTGAGGTATTTTTTTGTTACTGCATACCGAATTATCTAATCAACATCACTTTTCTTAGCTCATTATATCTTATATGTATTCATTCACTATATGTATTCATTCATTATATGTGGTCATCTTATGCCTGATATACAACATGTTGTTTGAAGGCATCAGCACTGCAGAATTACATGGTTGCTTGAATATATTGAAATCGGTATTTTAATATTTTAATATTTACACTGTTGTGCTGAGTTGGTCGATTTCATTGGTTACAGGTTGAGATAAATATCAGTACATTTTTCCGAGGATACTCTAATGGGCGGTTTCATCGAGATGGTTGGCCTGAAATGCTTAAACTAAAAGATTGGCCTTCATCCAGTTCCTTTGAGGAGCGTCTACCACGTCATGGTGCTGAGTTCATTGCTGCTTTACCACTTCAGGAATATACAAATCCTCGGGATGGTAGTCTTAATCTTGCTGTTATGCTTCCTAAAGATGTTTTGAGGCCTGACCTGGCTCCAAAAACCTACATAGCTTATGGATTTGCTGAAGAGTTGGGCTCTGGAGATTCTGTCACCAAACTTCATTGTGATATGTCTGATGCGGTAGTGCAGTCTTTCTATTAGTTGATAGCGTTCATACTTATTGGTTAGTTAGTTGGTCATGGAAATGAATAAGGAATCTACATCATTTCTAGCATGACTTGGTTAGTTTTGTTTAGGATTGAAATATCTGTTGAAGAGGTGTATGCCTCCTTTCATGAATGCTACTTGTTTTTCTATTATTTAGTATTTGTAATTAAGTTTTGTCCATGGAAATCATGAATATCAGTTTCTTCTGTTAATTTGCTATTATAATAAGCACTTATGACACATGGTAGAATGTGAGTGGACTATAAGCAATGCAAAACCTCGGTACAGTTTCAGAGTAGTGATTTCTGTCCATCCCTAGGTTGACGCATGCATACAATTAGTGATCCAATAATAAATGACAAGTATTAATAAAAGATAGAATCCACATTAGGTAATCACAGTGTGAATCAAATAGATTTGCAAAGCAATTAGGTTCAACTTTCCTCTACTCGGAGGGCTCTTAATTAATTGAAAAAAGAAAATGAATCTTACAAGGTGTGATCAATCACAAGCAAGGTTGCAGATGTCGGATGTCGAAGACACATCAGTTTGAGTTTTCATGTTGTTTTTTATATATCGGGGGAGATATTGAAGATATTTCATTTATCAGGTTTTAATATTTAATTAATTATGTATATAATTAAATGTTAATTTTTTTTATACACGTCATTATACTAACTATTTTACAACCTATTGAGTTTTTAAATATTAAAAACTCTATGAAACATTTAACATACAATATTTTAATGTTAAAAAATATGTAAAACTAGTAATTTTAAGAAGTTTGCAGCTATATATTGTTTCTATGACATCAAAATTTTATAAATTAAATTTCAAACATACATCATTATTCAATCTTCATCGCTTATAGACTAATCTATAGTCGGCAGAGTAGATAGAATATAGTCATCATCTGATGAACTCTCTAGATCTGCCTCGTACACCTCAGATATTTTTCTCTTTCTCTTTATTTGATAACTAATTGTCACTTCTTTGCTTGTAGTTAGTCTAGGACGCCTCCTTTTATCATGATCAATGTCGACTATATTTCCAATATACATGCATCATCGATTGCAAAATGAAGTTGGATAAATAACTGCTAATATGAGTATTTCAAATCATTTGTTGACCATCAAAACCATAAACCGAATAAAAATAACGAACACATACAACCACCAAGCAAGGAGCAATACAACCACCAATCCACAGTCAACTGGCTACACCCACTAGCAAGGAGCAATACAGCCACCAATCCACGACCAACTGGCTACAACCACCAGCAAGGCTGCAACACAGCAATAAGGCAGGATAATAAGGTTGCAAGGCAACCTATTTTAAGGCAGGGCAAGTGTTGAAATCAAAATTCGGTCTCCTGTGGAGTTCACCCTTGGGGAAGGGGTGGTCTCGCGCCTACTTTACTTCTGCAAGCAAAACAACAAAGAAAACAAGGAAAGACCGACCCAAGGGCTCAGCGGGGAGGTCCCACCACACACCCGAAAGATCTCAGAGCGCTTCCCCTCCTTAGCCAGAGGCCGAGCTAAGGTACCCTCAGAAAAGCACTTGAAAACTGGAGCAGGAAAGCACAGGAAGCCTGACTTCTGGGGTACCCCTTGGGTCCTATTTATAGTTTTTAGAATCTGAACTGTCAATAATCAAAAGAACTGACCTGAAATTACCATAAAACCCTTGGCTGGGTCTGCCAACAGCCAAACTCCGCTGTTCTGAAAGGCTATGGGCAGACCAGCGGGGGTAAGACAGTAAAAAGTATCTCATAGATCCATGCGAGCTGGGGAGCTTGATCACCTTGGCAGGTCCTGCTCGTCTGCTGTTGCTGAGCTCCGTTCTTAGGGCGCGAGCTGGGACGGTGAGCTCGCCCATCCTTTGGTCGCCGTCAGTTGTCCTGGGCCAGCTCGGCGAATGCCGAACTCGGGGTCGACGAAAGCTGATCTTTGGTCGACGAATGCCGATCTCTGGTCGACGAATGCCGATCTCTGGTCGACGAATGCCGAGCTCGGGCTCGGCTTCTCCACTGCCGAGCTCGCTCGCCATCTTCTGCCCTATCTGTTTAGTTCCTGGCGACCTTGCTCGCCGGACACGGGGTTGTACATAATCCCCGCACTTTTTGAGCTTGGCAAAGCTCGGAAAGAAACATCTAACCCTAAGTGTGCGGCGAGCGCAGGGTGGCGAGTTGGAGGGAATCTTTGGGTGGGGTCCACCTGCGGCTATATATATACCTGCATACCTGCTTGACTCTTGCCATTCCCTTTGCTTTAACCCTGCCAAGATGCCGCTTCCCAAGGAGCTTCAAGAGCGCTTAGACCGAGCTCGCCAGGTTTCTGCAGCTCGCGTAGCCGCCCTGACGGCGGTTCCTGCCAACGTTCCTCAAATTGATTCTGCCGAGCCCAGCTCAAAGAGGTCGAAGTCATTTCCCGAGGTGGCCGAGCCAATTTATGAAGATCTGAGGACCACCCTGGAGATGGGGACCGACTCTTCCACTCGGACAGTTCGTGAGAAGGATAAAGAGATTGTCGTAGTCGGCGACGACCCGGACGGTCAACCTGATGACATGGGGGGTGCCACGCTGCGAGAGCCCACACCGCGAGGCGAGGCCGTTCTCGCAGACTCGCAGTTCACGACATCGGATATCCATCCCCTGGACACAACTCTTCTCTTCGGGATACTGCCAGTGAGCTCGCAGAGGCCGAACACGCCGGTGCGCGCCCCCTCTCCTCGGCAAACTGACGTGGCCGCGGGGGCGGGTCTGGGAACCATCCCCACCCCAGGATTCGAGCTCCTCTCTCCGGGGACTCGTGGCCCAGGTCGTGGGAAGGATCTGAGGTTCATCCCTCCGCGCATCTCCTTTGAGCTGCCGAGCTCGTCAGGTCAATTTTGCTTGGACTCTTGCCCCATGAACTTTTCCTGCATTTCCCTTCTTGCTGATACTTGTCTTCACAGCTCCACCCAGCCAATCCGTTGCCGAGGAGTCTTCACGGGCAGCCCACTACTCTCCCCTCCCTTCCCCAAGCTCGTTGGACTCTTACCTGGGTCCTGAAGTGGATCAAAGCGAGCTGACGAGGAGGGAGGTCAAGCTTCTCAAGAAGCTGGTGTGCGGGCTGCGCGAGGTGCAGGGGGTTAACGAGACGCTACAGCGCGACTACGCGCGTCTCGCGGACGAGGTGCGAAGCGGCCAGGCTGGCGAGCTGATGTCCCCTTCCCGGCTTCTGGACGAGATCGATGACGACCTCTCAGTGGCGCAGAGGAATTCGGGGAGGATCCTCGAGCTGCTCCGCGCGCGGCAGTCTGGGGGGCGGGAGCCGCGAGGCCGGGGTAGGTAAGAGGGCGGCTCCTTTGCCGAGCCGACTGGAACTCGCACCCCGATGCTCCCCCTGCTTGCGCGCCCCGCTCTTTTATTCCTGAACTTGATCTGTAATAAGTAGTTTTTAGAATATTGTTGAACATGCGTTATTCAAATAATATACTGCAATGTTTGACTTAGCCTTGGTTGGGACGTGCCGGAAGTCGGCGAGCTAGGGAGGCGAGTTGGGGTGGCGAGCTGGGGTGGCGAGCTGAGTTGATTGGACAGCCTGACGCCAGATTTCTTTTCTTATAAATAGCCCCCCCCCTCACCAACCCCCGTACTTGTGCTTTTATTGCTCTCTTTCTGCGCTTTTCTCCTTTTCTGCTCGCGCTCTGCTCCTTTCTCTGCGAATATGGGCAAGACCAACCCTGATGCCGACGGCCGCTCCAAGTGCGCGCAACACTTCACCGACTACTGCTTCTTCGAGGGGCACACCAGCGAGGAGGAGCTCGCGGAGTTCAAGGCTGGGTATGTGCCGCCGGGTTTCGAGGCGCGCAGGCCGAGGGAGGGGAGGCTATCAACACTTTCTACGAGGACGAGCTCGCCTTCCCCATCTCGCATTTCGAGGTGAGGTTGTGCCTCCCCCTCTGGCCGGAGATCCGGCAAATCCTGAAATACTATGGCGCGGTACCCGCGCAGTTGAATTCCAACGCCGTTGCGATGATGGTGGCGTTCGCGAGCTACCTCCGGCTGGAGAGGATTGAGTTCAACCTGACAGTGTTCAGGAAGCTTTTTTCTTACAAGGCGACGCCGGATGAGGTCGCCTACTTCGGCGGCTCGCGAACAAGCATCACATTTGGATGACCAAGATCGCCTTTATCAAGGGTGATCTCGGCAACATCCCCTACTCGCCCCAGCAGAAGGGCGAGGAGGTCTACCGTCCCCCTGTCGTGTCCGACAACGATGCCGAGCTCCACAAGTACTTTCTCCACAAGGACTTCGAGGTCGCCTTCCTGCGAAGGGGCCTTGACTCGCTCCCCCCCGTTCTACCTGGCAAAGGTATTGTTCTCTTCTCTTCCTGCCGAGCTCACCCGATGACCGAGCTTGCCACATTGCTGCTGGGTTTCTTCTAACCTTTTCCAAGTATTTTCTTGCAGGGGAGCGGATAATTCCTGTGAACCCGCCGTTTGTGGATCCGGGGTCGCACCCGGACCCCTTTGCTCGCGAGAAGGCGGCGGCGGCGGCCTGCCGAGATGAGGCGGCCCTCTCCCAACCCTCTTCCAGCAAGAGGCGACCTGAGGATGCGGGGCCGAACCCGCCACACCGCCAGCGGCCGCCAAAGAAGATGAGGAGAGCCATGCTGGCTCCGCGGGGGCAACAACAACAACAACATCAGCAGCCCAGCCCCAAATACATAAGCTCATCTGAGACTCCTCCCGACGCGTCGCCGGAGAGCCCGCTGAAGGAGATTACCAGCAAGGGCCGGAAAGGTGGCGAGGGTCCTTCCGCGGCGGCGATCTCTCCTCCCCCTTCGGCGAAGAGGGCGGCCCGCGAGCGCGCGACGCCAAAACAACATTCCCTCTTCAATTTCGGGGGGCGGTGGAAGGAATCGGCGGGGGAGCCCATGGTGCAGTGGGATGAGCTGGCCCATCGGGTCTCCATCTCCACCCTGCATCCGTCCTGGCATGACCGCGAGCCCGCCACGGGCCATGCTTATGCCCTCGGCTTCGGCCTCTATTGCCGCGAGGACGCCGAGGCCTACAAGAATATGACCCTCCGGCAGCTCGGCCATGAGGGTCTTCAGGCCCACCTGCGGACCATGGAGCTCCACCACATGCTGACCCGCCGCAGCTTTGCCCTCAGCAATCAACTTCTAAAAGCCGAGCAGACCCGTGATGTCGCCAAGGATAAGGTTGTTGATCAGGCGAAGCAGCTCGGCATCGCTGAGGGCCTCCTCGCCCAGGCCGCCGGCGGACTGGTAAGTGTCAATCCCTCCTCTGCTCTTTTACTTAGAAAATCTTTCGCTGCCGCTAACCGGGTTTCCTCTTCACCAGGATGCCAATGCCGCAGGGGAGCTGCGGGCTTGCAATGCCGAGCAAGGGGAGGAGATTGGCCAGCTGCGCGCTCGCCTTGCCGAGCTGGAGTGGGCGAACGTGAAGCTGAAAGAGGAGAATCAGCACCTCCACCGCGAGGTCCGCCGCCAGGCGGAGATCTTCTTCCCGGCCAGCAGCTCCGATCCTTCCCTCCCTTACAAGAGACCGCGGATCTTCGGCGAGGCCGATCTCGCCGAGAGGCTGCAGATTAACTCCATCCAGGCCGCCGAATGCACCCTCCAGATGATGAAGGATTCTGGAGTGCTGGTGGAGGGGTGCGAGGAGATCTCGGCCCGGGACCTGATGCCGAGCCTGTTCCCGGCGACTCCGCCCAGCGAGAAGGTAGATAGCTTGGACGCGATGTTCGGGAAGAGCTTCCCGGACCTGTCAGGCGAGGGAGGGGAGGACCGCCAATCTGACGGGGGGGGGGGGGTGGAGGCCTAGATGTATATAATCTGTAACCTCGCCGAGGCGAGCTCAGCATGTAAATATTGTCATTTAATGAAAGAATATTTTTGATACCTTTCGCTCTCCTCATTGCAATGTTATTTTGCACATTTTCTGGGTTTCCTTGTCGTGCCCTGTTCTCTTGCTCGCCTTTTCCTTAGCGACCTCGCATAGATAGATGTTGCGAGTAGGACTGTTGCTAGGACTCACCCTTGAGAGAGTATGTTTTCCGTGCATGCCAAGCTTCAGGTGATTCAGGAGCGGGCTGCTCTTTGCCCTGGTCACGCCACCTCAGCTCGCCCGCGAGTCATCTAGGTTGAACTCAAAAAGAAGAAAGAATCTTCTAAGTAAAACATGCACAGGGGTGAAGTGCCCATGCCTGGCTCGCCTTCCTTCAGCGAGGCCCGGGCTCGCCACCACTTTGTCGATGCCGAGCTGGGGTTGGCGAGTCCAAACTCGCCTGTGCAGAGCCTCTCCCCCTTATTCCTTGGCATTCAAAACTTCTTGGTCGTTACCTGGCGAGTTCAAGGCCGATACCATCGAGTGATTTCCAGCCCTGCCAGCTAGGTGAGAGCCTGACAGCGGGATCTGCTCGAGGCCCAAGGATGACACCGAGTGACTTCCAGCCCTGGCAGCTAGGTGAGAGCCTGACAACGGGATCTGCTCGGGGTCCACTACCAATACCATCGAGTGACTTCCAGCCCTGGCAGCTAGGTGAGAGCCTGACAGCGGGATCTGCTCGAGGCCCAAGGATGACACCAAGTGACTTCCAGCCCTGCCAGATAGGTGGGAGCCTGACAGCGGGATTTGCTCGGGGTCCACTACTACCACCATCGAGTGACTTCCAGCCCTGCCAGCTAGGTGAGAGCCTGACAGCGGGATCTGCTCGAGGCCCAAGAATGACACCGAGTGACTTCCAGCCCTGCCAGCTAGGTGGGAGTCCGACAGCGGGATCTGCTCGGGGTCCAAGTTCACTTCATTCCCTCATGCGGACTCACAGTAACAATGTTGGCATGTTAAAGAATTTTCATTAAAAATCAAGACATAACTTACAAGCTTCAAGAAAAAAAACGTTTTAAATCATCACCACTTCAGGTGAGACTTAGGGTCTCGCCTTCCACATTCTGGAGTCGATAACCTCCCAATTTTGAAGCCTCCTTTACAATAAACGGTCCTTCCCAGCTAGGGTTAAGCTTCCCTACGGACGCCGACCTCCCTGCTGCATCCACCTTCTTTAGTATCAGGTCCCCTTCCACAAATTGTTTGACTCTGACATGCTTGTCAAAGTACTTGGTCATTCTCCTTTTCACCTCTTCTTGCCGGAGGGTGGAGAGGTCCCGCAGTTCTTCCACCATGTCGAGGGAGAGCCTTAGCTCTTCCTCGTTCTCGGCCTGCCATTCTTCCCGATCTTCCTTGGCCGCAACCACTCGAGGTGTTTGGACTTCAAACTCCACGGGGAGCACTGCCTCGCACCCATGAGAGAGCTTGAAGGGGTCTCTCCAGTAGCCGTGTTGGGGGTGGTTCTCAGGGCCCAGAGAACCGCGGGAAGTTGCTCCACCCAGCTCCCCTTCAAATTCTCCACTTTCTTCTTGAGAAGGTTCACGATGATCTTGTTCGCAGCTTCCACCTGCCCGTTGCTCCTGGGGTGGTGAACCGAGGCGAACCTGAGGTTGATTCCCAGCTGTTCGCAGAAACTAGTGAACTCGGCGCTGGCGAACTGGGGCTCGTTGTCCGCGACAATGGCTTGGGGCAGCCCATGGCGGCAGATGATATCTCCCCAAACAAAGTTCCTGATAACCCGAGAGGTCACCTTGGCCAGCGCCTTCACTTCCAACCACTTGTAAAAGTAATCGATCATCACCAGGAGAAACCTCCTCTGCCCACTAGCCTGGGGGAACGACCCAACCAAATCCATTCCCCAAATGGCGAAGAGCCAGGGGGCCGTGATACTTTTGAGTTGCTGGGCTGGCTGTAGCTAGAGGGGGGCAAACAACTGACACTTATGGCACCTTCTTGCGAACTCCGTTGCATCATGGCCCAGGGTGGGCCAGAAGTACCCCTGCCTGACGATTCTTCCCTCCAGGGTCCGACTCCCGGAGTGGCTCCCACACTCTCCGGAGTGGACTTCCTCCAGGATTCTTTGTACCTCCTCCTCGGCCACGCAACGAGCTAACATCCCTGAGAGTGTCTTCTTGTACAGCTGCCCATCCTGGAGGAGGTAGTACGCCGACTAGTGCCTTAGCTTCTTCTTATCTGACCCCTCCGGATACTCTCCAGTGGAAAGGAAAGTTACAACTGGGTCCATCCATGAAGTCTGTTGATCAATCTCCATGAGCTCCCCCTCTTCGATGGAGGGGCGGAATAGGTCGGTGATGGTACCCCCCACCTGGGGACCATGCTTTGCTAGTTGGTCGACCTGTTCATTTTCTTCCCTGGGCACGTGTCAGATGGAGAAGGTTTGGAAAGTGCCTATGACCCCCTTCACTTTGGCTAAGTATAATCGCCGGGTGGGCTCCCTTGCCTCAATCTCCCCGTTGATCTGGGAAGCTACCACCATGGAGACGGTAAGGACCTCCACGTCCAACACCTCCAGCTCCCTGGCCAGGCGTAGCCCTGCTATCACGACTTCATACTCGGCTTGGTTGTTGGTAATGGGAAAGTGCACCACCACCGTCTGCTCAATTCTAGTCCCCTGAGGGCTCTCCAAGATCACCCCCACTTCTAGGGAATGCCTCCCTGAGGCGCCGTCTACCTTCACCTTCCAAGGAGCCGGACGGGTGAGCTCTTCCTCTGCCACTTTAATCACATAATCAGCCAAGAAGTCGGTCATCGCTTGAGCTTTGATCGAGAGGCGCGAAACGAATGAGATGTCGAACTCACTCAACTCCACCGATCACTTGGCCGGCCAGCCTGAATGCTCCACCCCCTCAAAGATGTTGCGGAGAGGATGATCAGCCACCACTCGGATTGAGTGTGCCTGGAAGTAAGGTCGCAGCCTTCGAGCTGAGATGATCAGGGCGAAATCCAGCTTCTCCAAAATCGGGTACCGGAGCTCGGTCTTCCTCAGGACCAGGCTCACGTAATAAATGGGGAGCTGTTTCTTCCCCTCTTCACGAACTAGGACGGAGCTCAAGGCCTCCGCCCCGACCCCGAGATATAAAAACAAGTCCTCCCCCTCCTTCGGCCCTTGGAGCAGCGGAGCCTGGGTCAACTGCACCTTGAGGGCTCGGAATGCCTCCTCGCACTCCTTGGTCCATTCGAACCTTTGTCCCCCCCTTAGAGTTTTGAAGAAGGGGGAGCACTTCTCCCCTGCCCGGGAGAGGAACCTACTCAACCCTGCCAGCTTCCCTGTCAGCCGTTGGACCTCCTTAGCATTCCGTGGCGACCCCAGCTCTAAGATAGCCTTGACCTTATCAGGATTTGGCTCGACCCCGGCAGGGGTGAGGAGGTGCCCCAAGAACTTTTCCCTGCTAGCCCCGAAGACACATTTTAGGGGGTTCAACCGCATCTTGTACTTGCGCAGGGTGGCAAAGGTCTCCTCTAGGTCCTAGAGGTGGGAGTCCACATCCCGACTTTTGATCATGAGGTCATCCATGTACACCTCCAAATTCCTCCCCTTTTGCTTCTTGAAGACCCTATCCATCATCTTCTGGTAGGTTGCCCCTGCATTCTTCAGCCCGAAGGGCATCATCTTGTAACAGTAGCATCCATCCCCCGTGATGAACGAGACATCCTTGATGTCCGGGGGTGCATCCTGATTTGATGATAACCTGAAAAAACATCTAGAAAACTCATTACAAAAAAACCAACGGTTGAGTCAACCAGCGCGTCGATCCGAGGCAAAAGATAACAGTCCTTTAAACAAGCTTTATTAAGTAAAGAAAAATCGATACACATCCTCCACCGGCCGTCTCCCTTTTTGACCATGACCACATTGGAGACCCAGCCGGGGTATTGGATCTCGGACACGAAGCCGGCCTTGAGGAGTTTTGCCACCTCCTCTCTGATGGGCTCTGCCAGCTTGTCCGCAGTGGACCTCTTCTTTTGTTGGACGGGGCGTGTTCCCGGGTCCAGGTTGAGGCGGTGCCAGGCCACATCCGCGTCAACCCCCGGCATCTCCGCGGCGTTCCAAGCGAAGATGTCCACATTCTTCTGGATGCACTCCAGCATCCTGCCTTGGTCCTCTGAGGTCAGCCCTCCGCTGACGCGGACCTTCTCCACCCTGCCTCCACAGGTGAGCACCTCTAACTCCACTTCCTCCGCAGCCTCCAACCTGGACTGCTCTCCCCATCCTTCAGCATCCCTCTCTTCCGAGACCGGGATCTCCACCTCCACCTCTTCTCCCACGGCCATCACTTCGGCCACCTCCTCCATGTCTCCTCCTGCCGCCGCCTCCTCTGCGCAGTTCTCCACCTCCAGCTCCTCCCTTCCTGCTTCCTGCTCAGCCTCCTCCATCCTTCGCCCCATCTCCTCGGCTCCCTCCTGCCAAGAGATGGTGTTCACAGCAGTGACATAGCATTCCCGCGCCACCTTTGGGTCTCCCCTGACACTGACCTGAATCCCCTCAGCGTTGAACTTCAAGCACTGATGGAATGATGAGGGGACGCAGCGGAAGGCGCTGATAAGGGGCCTCCCGAAGATGCCGCTGTAACTGCTGGGGGCGTCCACGATGACGAACCTGCAGTTTCTGGACTGACCCCCCAGGGTGACATGGAGGCCGACTCCTCCCTCCACTTTCTTCTTCTCCCCCGAAAACACGAACAAGGGTCCATCCGAGGCCAGCACCCTCTTTGCCTCCACCTTCATTGCGTCGAACGCCTTCTTGAAGATGACGTTGACGGAGTTCCCGTTGTCAACGAGGATTCGAGAGACGGTGAAATTTTCGATGGCTGCTTTGATGACCAGCGCATCACAGAATGGATCCTCGTGATCTGGCATGTCGTTTCTGGAGAAGGTGATCCTCTCCTCTGGGGGCGGGGTCTGGGATGTGGAAGCAACGCTCTGCCGGTACATGGTGTGAAGGCTCGCCTTGCGGGAAGCCTCGACCCCCACCCCCCCGTGGATCACTCCGATCCCTCCTCGGGTTCCAACATCCACCCGGTCTTCGCAACGGTCCTCCTCTGCCCGAGGCAGGACCTCCTCAATCCTCACTTCTTGCCGCCCCTGCTGCTGCTGCTGCTCCCTATTCCCTCTCATCTCAAGGAATTCCGGGCACGTGGCTGTGGCGTGCCCCTCCTCCTGTTGGAAGTCGCAATAGGGCAACTCCACCCTAACTTCTCTCCTACTCCTTGCTATTCTCCTTCTCACCCCCTTGGCTATGGACATGACCTCTTCTTGATCGGGGAGTCGGGGCCTCTGGGCCTGCCTCCAGCCCAGGGGGTGGAACTGATCTTGCCCCCCTTGATAGCGATCCCTTCCGTGGTATCCCTTTGTGGCCCCTTCCCTTGCCACTCAGGTCTCCAGCCCAGTCGACGGTCGGGCTCCTGACGCCCCCACCTCGGCTGCTGCTGCCTCTGGAGCTGCCTCTGCTCCCTCTGCCGGGGCTCTCCTCTCCTCTCCTCCTGTCCTCTTCCTCCTCTCGGTTCCTTCTCCTCCTCCGTGGCCCACCTGGCCAGCTTCCTTGCAAACTCCGGGTTTGCCGCCTCCCCGTCAACTTCTCTTGCCGCACTCTCCATCAGCTCCTCGTAGGTGAGGGGGGGAACTCTCTTCAGCTCCATCCTGAAGAACCCCTACTGCAGGCCCAGGATAAAAGCCATCATCAGACTATGGCCCGACATCTCCTGGACCTGAGTAACCTCCTCCTGGAACCGATCCACGTAGATCCCCAGGGTCTCATTTACCCCCTGCTTGATGTGGAACATGGACTCTAACTCCTTCCTCTTCTTCGAGGTAGTGAACCTCAGCATGAACCCCCGGCGCAGGTCCTCAAAGCAGTAGATGGAGCTGGCCGATAGCTGATGGAACCACTCTCTTGCCTTCTCCCTGAGGGTGATAGCGAAGAGTCGGCACTTGAACCCGTCCGACATCTGTCGGATGGAGACTACATCCTCGAACCATTGAACATGCTGGACCGGGTCTCCCTTCCCGGTATAGTAGGACATCTCGGGTTCCCTGAACCCATCTGGAACTGGAGCTGAAGAGACCAACTCGCTGAAGGGGCTACCTTCCCCTGTCTGGCGAGCTGGCGAATCTCGGGAGCCTAGCTCGCTGAACCGGCCTCGACCTGCCGAGCCGGGGAAGAGCTCGCGCCCGGGGAGCTCGCACCCCCGGCCACTTCCTTCCCAGCTCGCCTGCCGGGGGCGTCCTCGCCCAAAGAGGGGGCGACTGCGATCTGGACTGCTGGAGTCGAGCACTCGGCCCGCGTGCCGAGTGCGAACTTGACGAGGTTCAGCACCTCATTCCTGAAATCTTCAAACATCCCCACCGTGGCGAGAGGCGGAGGGGGGGGGGGGGGGGCGAGTTCGGCCTGTCAGATCCCTGTCCTCCTGTCATCGAACTCGCTGAAGCTTTTCTGCACTGACCACGCTCCACGCTCACTGCACCAAAATGTTGAAACCGAAATTCGGTCTCCTGTGGAGTTCACCCTTGGGGAAGGGGTGGTCTCGCGCCTACTTTACTCCTGCAAGCAAAACAACAAAGAAAACAAGCAAAGACCGACCCAAGGGCTCGGCGGGGAGGTCCCACCACACACCCGGAAGATCTCAGAGCGCTTCCCCTCCTTAGCCAGAGGCCGAGCTAAGGTACCCTTAGAAAAGCACTTGAAAACTGGAGCAGGAAAGCACAGGAAGCCTGCCTTCTGGGGTACCCCTTGGGTCATATTTATAGTTTTTAGAATCTGAACTGCCAATAACCAAAAGAACTGACCTGAAATTACCAGAAAACCCTTGGCTGGGTCTGCCAACAGCCAAACTCCGTTGTTCTGAAAGGCTATGGGCAGACAAGCGGGGGTAAGACAGTAAAAAGTACCTCATAGATCCAGGCGAGCCGGGGAGCTTGATCACCTCGGCAGGTCCTGCTCGCCTGCTGTTGCCGAGCTCCGTTCTTAGGGCGCGAGCTGGGACGGTGAGCTCGCCCATCCCTTGGTCGCCGTCAGTTGTCCTGGGCCAGCTCGGCGAATGCCGAGCTCGGGGTCGACGAAGGCTGATCTTTGGTCGACGAATGCCGATCTCTGGTCGACGAATGCCGATCTCTGGTCGACGAATGCCGAGCTCGGGCTCGGCTTCTCCACTGCCGAGCTCGCCCGCAAGCTGGAGCGTACAAGTCGTAGGCACCAAGCTTGGATAAAAACTAGTAGTATAGCGGTTGGGAGAGAGCTGTAGTCAGGATGTCAGCAACTTGATTTGTAGCGGGAACATGCTCCAAATCTATCTTCTTTGACTGTACTTTCTCCCGGATAAAGTGACTGTCAACTTCAATATGCGTTGTGCGTTCGTGAAAGATCGGATTCTTGGCAATATGTATTGTTGCTTGACTATCACAAAATAGGGTCGTCGGTGATGAGAGACGAACACCCAAGTCTCCCAGAAGGCTCTCAAGCCAGGTTAACTCGGAAACAACAACAGCCATAGCCCGGTACCCGGCTTCAGTAGAAGAGCGAGCAACCATAATCTATTTCTTGCTACGCCAGATTATGAGATGTTCACCGAAGTAGGTACAGAAACCAGGTGTGGAACGCCTATCATCAATGGATCCTGCATATTCAGCGTCAGAGTACGCGACAAGAGATAGAGATGTGGATGGCTTGTACACAAGCTCTTGTCCTGGAGCGATCTTGAGATATCGAAGAATGCGCTCGACAACTTGAAAATGAGATGTCCGAGGAGCATGCATAAAACGACTCATGAGTCCAACGACAAAAGAGATGTCTGGTCGAGTAACCGTAAGATAGATCAGCTTCCCAACCAAGCGTCTATAGTATTCCGTATTTGTAAGCAGCTTGTCGGAGTCAGAGCTGTGGGCTGAGAGCTTGTGATTGGCGTCCATAGGAGTATCCGGAGGTTTGCATCCAGAATAGCCGGCATCATGAAGGAGGTCCATACAATACTTCTTTTGGGATAACACAAGACTATCAGGGCGTCGTGCAACCTCAAGCCCAAGAAAATACCGAAGGTTGCCAAGATCTTTGGTCTGAAAGACGGAGTTTAACTGTTGCTTGATATGTTGTATCCCTGTAGTATCGTCGCCAGTAATGAGTATATCGTCAACATAGACAAGTAGGATCACAGTTCTGGTTGACTGGTGTCGGGTGAAGAGAGAAAAGTCAGCCGGACTTCGAATGAAGCCAATATCATTGACAATCTTGCTGAATTTTTCAAACCAAGCGCGCGGGGACTGTTTGAGAGCATAAATATGTTTCTGAAGATGACAAACTCGAGACTCCCCCGTGGTTTCAAACCCGGGAGGTTGGTGCATATAAACAGTCTTCTGCAGATCGTCGTTAAAGAAGACGTTCTTAATATACAGCTGATAATGAGGCCAATGACGATGAACAGCCAAGAAGAAAAGAACGCGGACCGTGTTCAATTTGGCCACCGGAGAGAAGGTTTCCTCATAATCAAGGTCATGTTGCCGAGTAAAACCCCGGGCCACGAGGCGGGCCTTTAGACGCTCAACGGTGTCATCTGCCGCATGTTTAATAACAAAGACTCATTTGCAGCTAACACGGAGTTGGCCTGCAGGAAGAGGAACCAGATCCCAAGTCCGGTTAGCGCAGAGAGCCCGCATTTCATCGTCCATGGCCGCCCGTCATCCCGGGTGTTGAAGCGCCTCCTGCACAGTGTTAGGAATAAAAATAGAGGAAAGAGAGGTGACAAAGGCGTAGAGAGGTGGAGTCAGCCGATGGAGAGAAACGTAGTTGGCCAAGGGATGAGCTGTAGAGGCGGGAGCTGGATCTGTCATTGCCGGGGTGTCGCTGGGAGCAGGGAGCTGGTGCAGGGAACCATCCTTGGAGCGATGACGAGTGTAGGCACGGTGAAGGGGCGTAGGAACTCGAGGGGGGCATGAAGAGAGGAGGAAAGAGATGGCAGAGAAGAGGGCGTGACATGTACGACAGGCCGGGGAAGAGGAGTGGAAGACGGGGTGGTGGAAGGTAAGTGGAAGGGCTGGTCTTCGCAGAAGTGACATCCGCCGAGACGACCAGCTTGCCATCAGAAGGAGAGTAGCAAACATACCCCTTTTAAGTACGAGAGTAGCCAACAAACATATATTTGGCCGCCCGAGGAGCAAGTTTGTCGGAGGGAGGGCCAAGAAGATGAATATAACAAACACACCCGAAGACCCGCAGGGTGAGAGAGGTGGGATTGGTGGAAGGATAGAGGAGTTGGATAGGTGAGGCACAAACAAGAATAAACAAGGGTAGGCGGTTGATGAGATGACAGGTTGTGGAGATGGCAAAATTCCAATATTCGATCGGAACTTGCATTTAAAACATGAGGAACCGAGCATCATCTAGAAGATGACGATTCTTCCGTTCGACCACCCCCGTTTTGTTGAGGGGTGTACACACACGAAGTTTGATGGATGACGCCAAATTCAGTGCAGAGATTGGAGAAGGTGCGACCAGTATAGTCACAAGCATTATCAATGTGGATGACTTTGAGGGGGGTGGCGAACTGCGTACGCATCTCAGTTAAAAAAGCACGAAAAACAGATGTAAGTTCAGTACGATCATGCAATAAATATAGCCACGTAATACGCGAGTAGTTATCAGTAAAGGTGACAAAATAGCGAAATCCAAAGATACTGGGGACTTTATAAGGACCCAATACATCAGAATGAACTAAAGATAAAGTACTACTCTTGGTACTGGCATGGGGGAAGGAAGAACGATGTTGTTTGTCGTAGAGGAAGCCGCAGCAGCATATGGGACAAGTAGAAAAGTCTCACTTTGTTCCATCCAGTCTCGATCAATGCTTAGTCAACTTTGGGATGAGACTTGTTTTGAGTGGGGGAGATACAAGATTCACAAGAGAACTCCCTCAAAGGTACATCAAGAAGATCCCGCTTGAGAATCGGAAGAGGAGCATGCGCAAGGCGGTGATGCCAATCGACAGTGGAGACAACAAAGAGAAGAGTGGGTGAGATATCCAAGATGTACAACCCAGTCAACAACTGCCCCTTACCAATGATACTCCAGGTGCGGCGATTCTGCATAAGAAAAGAAGAAGGAGAAAAGGTTATGCAACAATCAAGGTCGTGCTTCAGGCGACTAACCGAGAGTAAATTGAAAGGAGTCCCTGGAACGTGAAGAACCGGGGAAAGAGAAAGGGCCGGGGTAAGCTGGAGAGCAGTGGCGTCAGAGACCGGTAGGGTGTCACCATTGGCCGCAATGATACACGAAGGATGAGCCGTCTGAAGATACTGGGGGGGGGCTTTTGGCTGGTAATATGGTGAGTAACGTCGGAATCGACGATCCAACGGGGGCTATGAGAGAGACGAGTTATACCTTCCGCAGAGAAAGATGCAACCGAACCGGAGAAGCGGCCGAGGGCACCCTGTAGCTGATGGAGTTTGGTGCGGAGCTCATCTATATCTTGGCGGGTAGTGGACGCAGGATCTTGGGCAGAAGCCCCAGGCCCCCAGTGGGAGCAGGAACAACAAAGGAAGTAGCTGCAAAGTGGGGAGGTAAACCATGCTTGCGGTAACAGGTAGCCTCAAGATGACCATCCCGGCCACAATATGTGCATTTCATAGAAAACGACCACCACGTCCTCGTCCTCGAGTTGGAGGTCGGCCCCCTCGGGTGGAAGATCCACGAGCAGGAGGGGTCGGAAGGAGAGGTTGTTTAAGAAGAGCCGGTGCAAATCCGGGAGGAGCCTCAGTAGGAGGCGTAACTTTAAGCAGCATTGAGCAGACATCAGCCAACGAAGGAGTTGTCGTGGAAGAGAGGATCTGGGCCCGAACACTATGCAGGTGGGGAGAAATACGGGACATCATCATCGCGATGGTGACAGCCTCTTTCTGGGCCCGTTGAGTAGCTAGATCAGTAGTTGGAGGCTGATGTTGAATCCAAGCCTCGGCCAGGGTCTTGGCCTGGGCAATGAAAGAGATAATATCGCCGGGAGCACCAGGAGCAAGGTTCTGAAGGTTAGAGAGAATATCATAAGTGCTGAAGACTGTTGTGCCCAGAGTAAAAGGAGTGGAGCTCCTCCCACATGGCCTTGGCCGTGTCATGATACATGGTCATCTTGTAGGTGTCCATAGAGTTGAGGAGTCAGGACTGGACCCGACCATCATCGCGAAGCCAGTCATCAGAGGGAGCATTGGGGGTAGCTCGGTTCAAGTGGTGAAGAAGACCCTTTGTCTGCAGAACACGACGAACAGAGTGAACACATTCGACGAAATTCCGTTTCCCGGTAAGAGAAATGGTAGTAATCCTTAGCTCATCACGAAGTTCGGGAGCCGCAACAGGCGCGCGAGCAGGAGGAGGAGAGGTAGCAGCGAAATGTTCGGAAGCCATGCGGCTAGCAAAAGAGGCCGTGCGGCTAGCAAAGGAAGCCGGCGGTTAAGCAGAGAGAGGCCGGGCGGGTAGAGAAGGAGGCCGGGCTGCTAAGCAGAGGAGGCCAGGCGGTTAGATAAGGAGGCCGGACGGCTAAGAAAAGGAGGACGAGCGGCTAGAGAAGGAGGCCGGGCTGCTAGAGAGGAAGACCGGGCAGCTAGGCAGAGAGGTCGGGCGGCGAGAGAGAAAGAGGCCGAAGAGAGAGAGGAGGCCGGTCGGGAGGCTAGCAAAAGAAGCCCGAGCGGCTAAGCAGAGAAAGTAGGCGCACGGTCTCGGCGGACACACCAGCGACCAAGAAATGTCGCGACCAAGATGCGGCTAAGTAATGGGGAAGCAACACGGCTAGATAGAAGGCGAAGCCGACAGCGGAGAGAAGAAGGAAACCACACGGTTACAGTTGGGCACACCAGCGACAAGAATGGTCGCAACCAAAGATGCAGAGCCCGAAGAGAGGAAATAGGCCGCGACGATCACAAAGGCAGACCACATGACTAGCAAGCCGCGGTTAAGGAAACAAACCGCGCTGGAAAGGACAAATCTCGACAAGTAATGCCGCGGTTTAGGAGAGCAGGCTGCACAAACCGCAGCGAGCAGAACCAAAGCGGGGCCCACGGTACCGTTAGGGGAAGGCTATAAAAGGAGAGGAGAAGGAGTTGAGGAGGGTGGAGCCACGTAGTGAGATGCTGGTAGGGAGAGAGAGACCGCAGAAAGGCCGCGAGTAGGACGAGAGACCGCCAGAGGGGAGCTCGGAGACCGCCAGTAGGACGGGGAGCTCGGGGGAGTGTTAGAAAACAGACACTGTGGAGAGGCCGCGAACAGAAACCGGATATACCCCAAGGAGAAGACCGGTGCCTCTGATACCATGTAAAGAGAGGCCTCAAACCAAGGAGAAGACCGGTGCACTTTTGTTGAAAGTGGGCCCGCCGACCATAGAAAGGTCAAGGCCGACCATATAAAGGTCTAGACCCGGGCCCACAGCCCGACTGCAGTCGGTGCACCCCAACCCGCTCTCCGCCTTGGATATAAACCGTGCGGCGGGTTGTTGAGGCCGGGAATCGATCCCAGGACCTCCTTTATAAGAGGATTTTATCTTTTCCTCTCATACCCAACTGCGCTGCAGCTCAGTTGAAAGTGAGCCCGCCGACCATAGAAAGGTCAAGGCCGACCATATAAAGGTCAAGACCCGGGCCCACAGCCCGGCTGCAGTCGGTGCACCCCAACCCGCTCTCCGCCTTGGATATAAACCGTGCGGCGGGTTGTTGAGGCCGGGAATCGATCCCAAGACCTCCTTTATAAGAGGATTTTATCTACTCCTCTCATACCCAACTGAGCTGCAGCACAGTTGGGTATGAGAGGATAAGATAAAATCCTCTTATAAAGGAGGTCCTGGGATCGAATCCCGACTTCAACAACCCCCTGCACGGTTTATATCCAAGGCGGAGAGCGAGTTGGGGTGCACCGACTGTAGTCGGGCTGTGGGCCCGAGTCTTGACCTTTATATGGTCGTCCTTGACCTTTCTATGGCCGGCGGGCCCACTTTCAACAAAAGTGCACTTTTGTTGAAAGTGGGCCCGCCGGCCATAGAAAGGTCAAGGGCGACCATATAAAGGTCTAGACCCGGGGAGCGAGTACCGCGGTAGCGCAACGGAATTAAATCGAGCAAAAATAATCGCGCAAAATAAGATAACGGAGCGAGATTCCAAGCACGACAGACGACAAATAGAAATTTACGTGGTTCGGAGAGGAGCTCCTACATCCACAGGGAGAGCGCGCCGACAAACATTCCAATATAAAATGAGGAGTTACAGGAGTTGTTACAATGATCGCAGTAAACAGAAGTAACAAAATAATTAACTTTAATCCTCTTTGTTGTTCACCCGCCTGTGAACCTTGGGGGCGCCGCCGTCGCTGCAACAATATGATCGAACCCGCTGTCGCCGGAGTGTCGCTCGACCTGAGCAACCAGATGCACGCGCAGAACCTTGGCCGGAACAACCTCCAGACCGCCGCTGCTCTGCCTCTGCGTGCTTGCCGCCGCCGCCGCCGCTCCGCCTCTGATTTTTTTTTTTTTTGCTCACGGACGGTGGTGAAGGAGGGAATTCAGATGGGTGTACTAAACCATGAGATTGAGCCTCTTATATAGGCTGAAGATTCCCCTCTTAATAAGGAAGGAGGAGCCATTAGAGGAGAGTCATTCATCATGCCAGGCAGAAAATGAGAAAGAACCAGTCAGCCATTAATGGCTCTTGCCAAAACTTGAAGAAATGAGATCCTCAAAGATAATGAGTTTCCTAATTAACAATTAGCCTAGATTAGGAATAGCCCCTCCCACGGATTGGTGACATGGCGCGATCAAAATGGTCCAGACGAAAATGAGGTGTCACAATCTAACAATCTCCACCTTGACGCCTCACACGAACGTAACTCCTCCTGCAACCGAATCCTCCCTTCGGCGAACTACCCCCTCTCCCTGGGGTTACTACGATCATCACGCACAGATATGAGCCAAGTCAAGGCAGTGCTTGAACTTGTCTCCGGTCAACGGCTTGGTCAACATGTCTGCAATGTTGTCCTCAGTGTGCACCTTCAGTAACTGAACATCTCCGCCAGCAACGAACTCTCTCAACTTATGGAACCGCACATCAATGTGTTTTGTCCTGGCATGATAGACCGGGTCTTTGGCCAGACAAATCGCACTCTGACTGTCACAGTGTAGCTTCATCGCTTCCTGAGAAATCCTGAGTTCTTTGGCGAGACCTTTGAGCCAGATAGCTTCCTTCGCAGCTTCCACTGCAACAATGTACTCAGCCTCTGTCGTAGATAAAGCCACAATGTCCTGCAGAGTGGCTTTCCAACTGATGGGGCCCTCACCACAAAGGAAGATGTACCCGGAGGTAGATCTTCTTCGGTCGAGGTCGCCCGCATAGTCGGAATCAACGTAGCCGTCTAGGACTTTAGAGACTCTGCTCTTCTTAAACAGCAAGCCGACGTTTTTCGTTACGTTCAAATATCTTAGAATCCACTTGACTGCTTCCCAGTGTTGTCCCCCCGGATTCCCCATATATTTGCTGACTACGCTCACAGCCTGAGCGATATCTGGTCTCGTACAGATCATGACGTACATCAAACATCCTACCGCACTAGCGTACGACACCCCGAGCATCTTTTGTCGTTCTCCCTCGGTGTCTGGACACTGCTGTGACGATAATCTAAACTGTTGCCCGAGAGGGGTTGAAACGGGCTTAGATTCAGTCATATTGAACTTCTCAAGAACCTTCTGAATGTACCCTGTCTGAGAAAGCCAAAGCATGCCCCGCTTCCTATCTCGCTTGATTTCCATGCCAAGGATCTTCTGTGCTTGACCCAGATCATTCATTTCAAACTCAGCTTGTAGTTTCTGCTTCAAAGACTGGATCTTCTGAGCTGACTTGCACGCAATCAGCATGTCGTCGACGTATAGCATCAGAATCAGAACGTCGTCGTTTGCCAGAAACTTGTAGTAGCTGCAACTGTCGTACTGGCTCCTGCTGAATCCTTGTGAAACCATGAACGTATCAAATATCTTGTTTCACATTCTTGGAGCCTGCTTCAGACCGTAGAGGGATCTTCTTAGTTTACACAGCTTCTTCTCGTCACCGGGTTGTACAAACCCTTCAGGCTGCAAGATGTAGATCTCCTCTTCCAAGTTGCCGTGAAGAAACGCTGTTTTTACGTCCATCTGCTCTAGCTCCATGTCGTTCATTGACACCATCGCAAGAAGCACCCGTATGGAGCAGTGTTTTACCACGGGTGAGAATATTTCATCAAAATCGACACCCTTCTTCTGCGCGAACCCCTTGGCAACGAATCTGGCCTTGTATCTCCACTGGTCTTTGCCGGATGTAGATTCCTTCTTCCTGAATATCCATTTGGAGCTGATTGCCTTCGCCCCTTTAGGCAGACGAACCAAGTCCCACGTCTGGTTTTTGCGAAGGGACTCCATCTCTTCTTCCATAGCTGCTTTCCACTGAGAACTCTCTCTACTCTCTACGATGAAAGCTTCTGGCCCCACCAAGAGACGGCTTATCCCCAAACAAGTATATATTCCAGTGCCTGCTTGCTCCAGGAACTTCACTCTGTGCTCTCCCGAGAACGCAGGTGGAGATCAGGCCCTTCTTGTGAAGCTGAGTCCTCTCTCGCTCATGTGGCCAAGTGCCACAGCAGAGAGGTACGCTACCGCCGCGTCGCCCGTGTCCAGTTTGTAGAGAGTGCTCTCCTTTCATAGCGCCTTTCTTGCCTGAGAGGCACCCAGCCGTCTGACCTCTCTCCTTGCCCTTTCTCTATTGTTCCGTCGCAATAGAGTACGACTCTCAGAACGCGACCGCCGCTTCCGTAGATTGCACAACATCAATATTTTCTGGGTCAAAGGAAGCCGCCTGCTGTTGTTCACCGTGGTCGCCAGGTTGTTCTTCTTGTCGCTCCTTCCCAGCTCCACCTCTAGAACAAACCTTCGGGTGTGAGGTTTGCTCCGCGTTTCATTTGATAGTGGTGTCATCACCTCCTCTATTTTCTCCTCCACCTATTTAGACTGAGTCTTCCTCTTCTCAGATTGGGAGATCTTGAACATGTGTTCTAGCTTGTTGCTCTCGGACATTCTTAAGTATAACTGCCTAGAGCTTGTTTGTGAGAGATCGACATATAAGCTCCTCCAATCACCGGTGGTGTCGCGCGTTGTACTGACCTCCACCTTCTTTGTGTTCCTCCCATTCCGTCTTTCTTCACGGTTCCACTTGTGGAGTTTGAACGAGACCGCCTTGACCCCTAAGCCAAAATCGATCTTGCCGGAAATCTCTTTCATTGTTTTGTCCCAGATAGATGCTTGAGAAGGTAGGGAGTGGACCGTTTGGACTTAGAACCAGAACGCCCAGCGTCCAGCTTCGTCTTCTCAAATTCCAAAATAAGATAACAGAGCGAGTACGAGACAAACAGGTGTACACATCCACGGGGAGAGCGCGCCGACAACCAAAGATGTAACAAAATAATTAACTTTAATCCTCTTTGGATGTCAGCAACAATAGTAGTCAGTGTCGCTCGACCGACCTGCACGCGCCTGGCCGGAACAACCAACCGCCGCTGCTCTGCCTCTGAGTGCTTGCTGCCGCCGCCGCCGCTCCTGATTTTTTTTTTTTGTGGCGGTGGTGAAGGAGGGAATTCAGATGGGTGTACTAAACCATGAGATTGAGCCTCTTATATAGGCTGAAGATTCCCCTCTTAATAAGGAAGGAGGAGCCATTAGAGGAGAGTCATTCATCATGCCAGGCAGAAAATGAGAAAGAACCAGTCAGCCATTAATGGCTCTTGCCAAAACTTGAAGAAATGAGATCATCAAAGATAATGAGTTTCCTAATTAACAATTAGCCTAGATTAGGAATAGCCCCTCCCACGGATTGGTGACATGGCACGATCAAACTGGTCCAGACGAAAATGAGGTGTCACAATCTAACAATCTCCACCTTGACGCCTCACACGAACGTAACTCCTCCTGCAACCGAATCCTCCCTTCGGCGAACTACCCCCTCTCCCTGGGGTTACTACGATCATCACGCACAGATATGAGCCAAGTCAAGGCAGTGCTTGAACTTGTCTCCGGTCAACGGCTTGGTCAACATGTCTGCAATGTTGTCCTCAGTGTGCACCTTCAGTAACTGAACATCTCCGCCAGCAACGAACTCTCTCAACTTATGGAACCACACATCAATGTGTTTTGTCCTGGCATGATAGACCGGGTCTTTGGCCAGACAAATCGCACTCTCACTGTCACAGTGTAGCTTCACCGCTTCTTGAGAAATCCTGAGTTCTTTGGCGAGACCTTTGAGCCAGATAGCTTCCTTCGCAGCTTCCACTGCAGCAATGTACTCAGCTTCCACTGCAGCAATGTACTCAGCCTCTGTCGTAGATAAAGCCACAATGTCCTGCAGAGTGGCTTTCCAACTGATGGGGCCCTCACCACAAAGGAAGATGTACCCGGAGGTAGATCTTCTTCGGTCGAGGTCGCCCGCATAGTCGGAATCAACGTAGCCCTCTAGGACTTTAGAGACTCCGCTCTTCTTAAACAGCAAGCTGACGTTTTTCGTTCCGTTCAAATATCTTAGAATCCACTTGACTGCTTCCCAGTGTTGTCGCCCCGGATTCTCCATATATCTGCTGACTACGCTCACAACCTGAGCGATATCTGGTCTCGTACAGATCATGACGTACATCAAGCATCCTACCGCACTAGCGTACGACACCCCGAGCATCTTTTGTCGTTCTCCCTCGGTGTCTGGACACTGCTGTGACGATAATCTAAACTGTTGCCCGAGATGGGTTGAAACGGGCTTAGATTCAGTCATATTGAACTTCTCCAGAACCTTCTGAATGTACCATGTCTGAGAAAGCCAAAGCATGCCCCGCTTCCTATCTCGCTTGATTTCCATGCCAAGGATCTTCTGTGCTTGACCCAGATCCTTCATTTCAAACTCAGCTTGTAGTTTCTGCTTCAAACACTGGATCTCCTGAGCTGACTTGCACGCAATCAGCATGTTGTCGACGTATAGCATCAGAATCAGAACGTCGTCGTTTGCCAGAAACTTGTAGTAGCTGCAGCTCAGTTGGGTATGAGAGGATAAGATAAAATCCTCTTATAAAGGAGGTCCTGGGATCGAATCCCGGCCTCAACAACCCCCCGCACGGTTTATATCCAAGGCGGAGAGCGGGTTGGGGTGCACCGACTGCAGTCGGGCTGTGGGCCCGGGTATTGACCTTTATATGATCGGCTTTGACCTTTCTATGGTCGGCGGGCCCACTTTCAACACCAAGGACCACCAGCTGCAGGCGATGTGGGGCTAATCCATCCACGGGATGACGGGGATATTCCGCCACACGGGGGCCCACCGGGGTCAACACCCAGGCCTGGAACGCGATGGGGAAGCCCAAATATGCGGTCCCACACACACCCAATCCCGCTGGACCATTGTTTTCAACACACCCCCGCAGCGGGATGGCTCTGATACCATGTTGAAACCAACCGTCACCACACATCTTGCCAAAACCTCGAGGTAATGGTAAGGGGGGACGGGGGTACATAAACACCAAGGACCACCCGCTGCAAGCGATGTGGGACTAATCCATCCACGGGATGGCGGGGATATTCCGCCACACGGGGGCCCACCGGGGTCAACACCCAGACCTGGAACGCGATGGGGAAGCCCAAATATGCGGTCCCACACACACCCAATCCCGCTGGACCTTTGTTCTCAACACACCCCCGCAGCGGGATGGCTCTGATACCATGTTGAAACCTCCCGTCCCCCCTTACTGCTACCTCGGGATTTTGGGAAGATGTGTGATGACGGGTGGTTTCCACAAGCCCCATACATCTTATTTATACTAATTTTACTTAGGACACCCATCATGGACGACCAATGTGTCTGATCACGATAAATGTCTGATCTCAAAAAATAAAGCCCCCAAAATAAAAAAAATGTATAGGAAATGTCCAAATGGTGCTTCGGACACAATCGTGGACTTGGATCGTCTAAATCACGATCTGATGAGTGTCTCGTGCGAGAATAGACATGTGTGGGCTCCATTGGGCGATGGCAATTCCGGTTATTATTTGTTTTCAATTTTTTACCTTAATTTAGGTAGTATGTTACTTTTGTCCCCTACCTTTTACTTTAGAACCCCGGTTGTTCTTTCACCTTGCTTTTTTCCCAGGTTTAGCAAAGCCTGTTAATGTTCAGTTTAGGATTGACTTTGAGATTGAAATTAATTTCTGGAAAAGAAAGGATGGACCATTACTTCACTGACTTTAGATCAAATCATCTGAAAGGGAAATGTTTGAAACATTTTTCCTGGTCTACCCTTTTGATAGCAAAAAATCAAATGTTATTATTTTGCTACTATTGATAAATCTATTTGTAATATACATTGTTTTGATCAGGAGAATTTGTTGATTTATCTACCCATCCTTTTTCACGTCACAGAAGAGCCTACATGACAATCAGTCATTTATTTTGTGTGGATCGGCGATTAATGAGCATTAGTTATTTTTTATTTTTCTGAATTTTATTTTAATGTATTTTGGAGGTCGTCGTGATCGGAGAACCATGACCGTCCGTGACGACCCCTTAGTTTATAAATATGGATAGAAGACTCATTTAGGAAACGTTGAAAGTTTGAAAAGAAATTCCTCCTTTGGATCACAAATCACTGGTGCCGAAGTCGGAGTCTGAGGGTTCATTTGGTATCGTGTTTAGGCGCTGTTTCGTTTACCTGAAACACAACGCCGACGATTTTTCTGTTTGTTTTTCCGCCTCCCGTTCGGAACGCTGACGTTTTGCTTGTTAAGGAATTTCGGTTTTCGCCTACCCCGACCTCCAGTCAGCGGCGTATTAAGATTTTTTTTTTGAATTTTGCCGATCGCCCTCCCGCCGTTCCCTGCGCAGGAACCGCCCAACCGTACCATTTCTGAGAATTTTTTGGGTTGTCGGCGGCTTGCCCGGAGTCCACCGGCGGGTTTTCCGGGACCTGGCAAACCCGCTGGGGGTGTCCCGACGACGATCCGACGGGGCCACCGTCGGATCCCCGCCGGACTACACCCGACAGGTTCGCCGGGGTCCAGCGACCCCGTCGGTGGGCTCCATGCAGGCCACCAATAGTGGAACCACGCGGAGGCACGACAGAGGCACAATAGAGGCATGACGAGGCATGACGAGGCACGACAAGGCACGACGAGGCACGGCGGAGGCACGGCGGAGGCGCTAATTATCTATACTATAACTATATAGTATAAATTGTAACATTATGTTAATATTTATTTTTTTCCAATTAGTTATTTTCAACAATTTATATAATAGAAATTAGAAAATATATATAGATTAGGAAAAAATAATTTTAAAAAATATATTATTTTCAACATTTTATTAATATATATATATATATATTAGAAAAAATAATTAAATAAATTATATAATAGAAAATATTTTATAATAAAAAATATTTATAAATCGCCAACGTTGTTTTGTCAAATGGTTTTCTGTTCTGAACAGCTCTGCAAAACAGACTAAATAAATAGATCTCAAATTCCAGTAACCAGTTTACAACAGCTCAATTTACAAACCTGCATTTACAACAACTCTCTTTACAACCGCAGCCGCTCTCCCAAATGAAGCCTGAGTGCGACGCTGGGAAAATATCTCCTCTTCCCTCTCCCCTTGACTGACCCCCTCATAATCCACCACCTTAGCCGACCCTCCACAACCCCGCTCCGCTCTATTTTAGTTTTTGGTGACCACCACCACCTACCGTGCCCTCTCCACCTTTGGCCGGCCACCCCTCCACGACCCCACTTCTCCCTCAATTTCAGGTTTTCAGCGATTACCACCACCATCTCCGGCCACCACCACTGACTAGGCGACCACCCTTGGCAAGCCACCACTCCTCAGCCCATCACTTCATGACTCTCAAGCCACCTTCCCGCTACCCCCACCTTCCCACTCATAACCACCTAAAATTTAGTCTCAACACCCAAAATCACTCCCACCACTCATTCCCCACTCCTCAATTCCCTCTCATCTTCAGCCTTCAATCCCCAATTCTTACTCACGTCCAGTCGACCGCCTCCCTGCCGCACAACCCACTCCTAGAACTCCTTCTCTCATTCTTAATTACCTCCTAACTACTTGCTGCCCCTTCAATTTCCCATACAACAGCTGACCCGTGCGGCCCTCCCCCAATTCTTCCTCCCAGTCCACGGCGGTTCACTTTCCCCTCCTGCCTAGGCCCACCCGTGGTTTCAAAAAGTCCTACACTTCTCTTTCCCAAGTTTGGACAGCGCTATTCAGCATCCAGGGTACTTGATTCCTGCAGCCCTAGCATTTCTTTTGTGCTGTTACCCCTTCACAGCCTCTGGAATCCGAAATTCCAGCAGCCATGCAGTTTCACACATCCCCAAGCCTTCCTCCAACTGTTCCTCAGCCCCCATCACCTCTCCGACTACCAGCACCTTCACGGGCATTCTCGGAGCCTTCTACCCGCAAGTATTGTGAGTTATAGTTTGGTAACATTGAATTTTAGTGTCGAATGGTGTGGTTATTCCATGTTTTGAGTATATTTATTTGTAATAATTGCTGACAATTCTCTTGAGACTGATTCAGACTTATTTGCTTATGTAGTTTTTTTCCCGCACGCTCATATATATACCACATTACGTGTTTTCCCTATTTGAAACTCAATTCGATTATGACTTGTCTTTAATATTATTTATGTAGAGAATGACCCAAAAGCTTATATGTATTATTTCAGTATCAATACAAGGGGAGAATACAAATATATAGGAAAGAGGAGAGAAGAATAAATCCTATACAAGATGTGGGACTAAAGAAGGATGAGAGAGAAAGGAATAAAGAGGGCCAAATAATGAGCCCTTTACATGGGCGTTTCCAATACTCCCCCCCAAGCTGGAGCGTACAACTCGTATGCGCCAAGGTTGGATAGGCACAGATAGAAGAGGGTACTTGGTAGAGCTTTTGTGAGGATGTCCGCGACCTGTTCAGTACCCGGAACATGCTTGAGCTCGATCTTCTTCATGTGAGCTTTCTCTCGGATGAAATGACAATCTACCTCAACATGCTTCGTTCTTTCGTGAAAGACCGGGTTCTTGGCAATATGTATAGCTGCTTGACTGTCACATAGGAGGAGAGCTGGTGAAGATAGCCTTACACCAAGGTCGGCAAGGAGACTCTCAATCCATGTGAGTTCCGAGACCACAACAGCTATTGCCCGATATTCTGCTTCGGCTGAGGATCGAGCAACCACTGCTTGTTTCTTGCTCCACCAAGTAATTAGATGTCCTCCAAAATATGTGCAGAACCCGCTAGTGGATCGTCGATCATCAAGTGAGCCGGCGTAGTCGGCATCAAAGTATGCCACCAAAGTAGGGATTGAAGATGAGGTTTTGTATACAAGTCTTTGGCCAGGAGCTGTCTTGAGGTATCTGAGAATCCGTTCCACTGCCTGAAGATGAGAGCTTCGAGGAGAGTGCATATATCGACTAACAAGTCCCACAACGAAAGATATATCATGTCTTGTTACTGTTAGGTAGATTAGTTTCCCAACTAGACGACAGTAATATTCTGGATTTTATAGAAGAGTATCAGAATCCGAGCCCTGAGCACATAGTTTGTGATTTACATCCATGGGAGTGTTTACAGGTTTGCAGCCGGAGTAGCCTGCATCATGAAGAAGATCCAGACAATATTTGTGCTGAGAGAGAACCAGACCATTTGATCGTCTAGCCACCTCCAGACCTAGGAAGTACCGAAGATGTCTCAGATCTTTAGTTTGGAAGACGGAGCTCAGATGTTGCTTAACGGCCTGTATGTTGTCCAAGTCGTCTCCAGTAATGATGATGTCGTCGACATATACCAATAGGAGAACCGTACCCGTTGCCTTGTGGAGAGTAAATAATGAGAAGTCAGCTGAGCTCCGAGTGAAGCCAATGTCCCGGAGAGCTTTGCTGAACTTGTCGAACCATGCTCGAGGGGATTGTTTGAGACCATATAGCGATTTGAGAAGGTGACATACCCGAGACTCCCCCGTGGTCTCAAACCCGGGAGGTTGTTGCATGTAAACCGTTTCTTGAAGGTCGTCATTCAAAAAATCATTCTTGACGTCTAGTTGAAATGAGGGCCATTGGCGATGGACAGCCACTGAGATGAGAGCGCGAACTGTGTTGAGTTTAGCGACCGAAGAGAAAGTCTCGTTATAGTCGAGACCCTGTTGCTGGATGAAGCCACGAGCTACCAGACGAGCTTTGAGTCTGTCAATGGTCCCATCAGGAGCATGTTTGATGACAAATACTCATTGGCACCCAACGGGTTTCTGTCCGGGAGGAAGGGGCACCAGGGTCCAAGTCTGGTTTGCCCAAAGAGCAGCCATTTCTTCTTCCATTGCAGCGCGCCACCCAGGATGTTGAAGAGCCTCCTGAACGGAGGTAGGAATAGAGACCGAGGATAGTGAAGTAGCCAATGTCTGAAGAGGTGGAGAGAGGCGATGTAGAGAAACATAGTTAGCCATCGGATGAGCTGTAGGGGCGAGCACCGGAGCAGCAGAACACGGAGAAGCCGAGGTCGAAGCCGACTGCATAGAGGCAACGAGAGGAAGAGGGCGGCGAGAATAGACCCGAATGACGGGCGGCCGAGGAGGAGCAATAGTGGGAGGGAGCTGAGAGAGGGTTGGAGGCGAGTGGACGAGGATCACTGGCCGTGGGATGGAGGGTGGTAGAGTGGTGTGGGGTAGAAGAGGTGGTAAAGGAGTAGGGAAGAAGGGTTGATCCTCCCAGAAAGTAACATCAGCAGATACAGAGACCTTCCGGGTGGCCGGAGAATAAAACACATAGCCCTTTTGGGTGCGGGAGTAGCCGACGAAAATGTGTTTCACCGCACGGGGATCCAGTTTGTCTATAGTGGGGCCCAGGGTATGGAAAAAACAAGTACAGCCAAAGACCCTGGGTGTGAGAGGAAATGCGGGTGCAGAGGGAAAGAGAAGGATGAATGGAGTAGCATTTTGGAGAACCGGAGATGAGAGATGGTTGATAAGAAAACACGCAGTGGAGACCGCAAAGTTCCAGAATACTTTGGGAACATGCATGTGAAGCATGAGGGAGCGAGCAACATCAAGAAGGTGACGGTTCTTTCGTTCTGCGACCCCGTTTTGTTGAGGGGTGTAGGGACATGATGTCTGATGAACAATACCGAAGTCTGCGCAGAGATTGGCAAACTCGTGGCTACTGTACTCACGGGCATTATCAGAGCGAAATGTTTTGATAGTAGTAGAAAATTACGTGCGAGTCTCTAACACAAAAGCCTGAAAGACACGAGGAAGCTCGGAGCGATCACGAAGTAGATACAACCAGGTGGTGCGAGAGTAATCGTCAATAAACGTTATAAAGTAACGATAACCAAAGATGCTTGGAACCTTATACGGTCCCCAAATATCAGAATGTATTAAATCAAAAGGAGCAAAACTCCGAGTATAATGTGCGGGATAAGAAGAACGTGGCAGTTTGCGAAGAATATAAGAATCACATTTAAATGCAGGAAGGGAGACGTCAGGAAGCACCTTCTGGAGGATAGGTAGAGGGGCATGCCCAAGACGACAATGCCAATCAGTAGAGGATACAGAGGAAAAGGCGGTAGAAGAGACATCGGGGAGGTAGAGTCCGTTCTGCAGTCGACCCCTACCAATGGTAATCTGCGTCTGCCGATCCTGTATCAAAAAACCAGAATATGTGAAGGTGATATAACAGTTTATATCAGTAGTAAGACGGCCAACAAACAGTAATAGACGTGGGATGAGGAGCATCAGAGAACCGTGAAGGCAGCAGGGAGGTGATGTGGTGGGTTGCTCCCGAGTCCAGGATCCAACAGGAACCGGAGGAAAGACAGGCAGTACCTGTAGTGGAGGTGGTGGCAATACGTGCAGTAGAGGTGGAGGCAACTGAAGCAGACGGAGGGTTGAGTAGCCCCTGGAGTTGTTGCAGCTGAAGGCGAAGAGCCTCAAGGTCCGTACCGGTGGGTGGAGAGCTATCAGCAACAGTAGCAGTAGGCGGGAGTGGAGTGTAGCCATGTTTCTTGTGACAAACTGCTTCAGTGTGTCCATCCCGGCCACAGTATGTGCACTTGGGGCGACCTCGACCACCACGGCCCCGTCCGCGGGAGCCCGTACGGCCACCCCGAGTAAAAGATGGTGTGGGAAGTAAGGGAGGAAGGGCCTGTTGAAGAAGGGCCGGCGATGGTGATGTAGACGTCTCCAGGGGAGGTGGTACTCGAAGTAACATAGAGCAAACATCTGAGAAGGAGGGGGTAGCAGGTGATGCCAGAACCTGGGCCCGGATACTGTGAAGGTGTGGCGGGACTCGAGCCATAATCATAGCAATACAGTGCGCCTCCTTCTGGGCACGTTGAGCAGCGAGATCAGTGGTAGATGGTTGGTGCTGAATCCAGGCCTCCGTGAGAGTCTTGGCACGAGCCACAAAGGAGGTCATGTCCATAGCTTTGCCAACATCCAAAGCTTGAAGATTGGTGATGATGTCAAAAAGGTGTTGAAGGCTGTCCTTGCCCGAGTACAAAGAATGGAGTTCATGCCACATTGCTTTGGCGATCTCATGATACATGATCATCTGGTAAGGCTCACTCTCCAGAGAGTTCAGGATCCAGGTCTGGACGCGACCGTCATTTCGTATCCATTCGTCAGTAGGAGTCAGAGGTCCCTTGGTAAGGTGACGCGCAAGGCCCTTGGCTTGCAGGATCCTCCGAACGTAGTGAACCCACGGGATGAAGTTCGACTTTCCAGAGAGGGAAAGAGTAGTAATCTGAAGCTTATCGCGAAGTTCATGAGGAGGAGCCACGTGGTCTGCCGTGGGGTTAGCTGTAGTGGGGTCGCTAGAGGACATGGCGACCTGGAGGAGAGGAAGCGGGCAAAAACAACAGACTGGAGCAAAGCAGAAGGCAGGCCGCGGCGAGGACAGACACTCTAGGCAAGGTGCGGGCTATTGGAGGCCGCGGCGGACTGGATCAAGCCGCGGCGGACTGGAGCAGGCCGTGGCGAGTAGAGCACAACAGCTGGCCGAGAAGAGAGGACAGGCCGCGGCGAGAAGGAGAAGGAGAGGACAAGCGGGGTGGGGGGGTGGGGAGGGGGAGCTCGGCAAGTCGCGGTGATGTGCGGCGACTAGAGGGCGACCGCAGCGGGCTGGACCAGTCCGCAAGGCGGAAATCGCAGAGAGGAGGGAGCCCGCGGCGGACAGGGAAAAGAACTTGTCCGCCAGAAGAGGAAGGAGAACAGCCGCGGTCAGGGAAAGAAGCGCGGACAGAAGGAGACCGCTGAGCTCGCAGCGGACAGACGGAGACCGCCGAGCTCGCAGCGGACCAAAGAGAGCAAGAAGAGGAAGCGACTTCGCCAAGCTTGCAGCGGACAGAAGGAGACCGCGGAGATAGGGAGCGAGTTCGCCGAGCTCGCGACGGACAGAAGAGGCCGCAGCGGACTATGGGAAGCAGTGAACCCCACAGATCAGAGAGAGAGGGCTATAAAGGACCAAAAGAGGAGTGAAGAGGAGTGGTTCTACGGGAGGAGAGGGAGCGGATTGGACAAAGGCAAGCCGCAAAAGCAATGCGACTAGGAGGTGCGGACAAACAAAGTCAGGCCGAAGTCAGGCCGTGGAAACCGCAGGCCGCTGGGCGGATAGACGTCTGAATCCGCAGGCCGCAGGAACCTGGCTCTGATTCCATGTAGAGAATGACCCAAAAGCTTGTATGTATTATTTCAATATCAATACAAGGGGAGAATACAAATATATAGGAAAGAGCAGAGAAGAATAAATCTTATAGAAGATGTGGGACTAAAGAAGGATGAGAGAGAAAGGAATAAAGACGGCCAAATAATGGGCCCTTTAAATGGGCTTTTCCAGTAATTTATAAAATTTATTATTGCAAGTTTAGTTCACTGACTTAGCACTCTAATTCTTAGTCATCTTAGGACCTAGCCCTGCATCATACTTTTGGTCATTTCTGGACACTGTTTTTTTCCCTCCCTCATTTTGTTCACATATTGAGCTTTGTTTAAATTGTCCATTTTATCTAAATAAATATCTGTTGATTAGTACATATTTTATGGTTTATTTAGTGTTGGGAATAGCTTGTATTATTTGAAGCTTTTTTACCTATCCTGTCTTTGTTTTTCATTTTCCCTAGTCTTTTTCTATTAATTTGTGTAGCAGCATATAAAAAAGCCGGAAAGTGCAACTTCTTAAATACTTTTTGAGATGCAACTATCCTTTTTAAACCATCCTTGATCTCATTCTATTGAAACATCTTTACACAACTTTATATCAAATTTTTAGTGCCCATTTCCATTCGTATCTTTTGTATTCTTGATATCTCTGGTTGGGGCTTTCCATCAATTCTTCAGGTGAATGTACTAACACACATTACGGAGGTTCCCCACTTTGAGAAGTACCAGTTTTCTAAAATTAAAAAACCGAAACGAGAGAAACAAATGTCTGCTATCAAAATAGAACAAGATGTGGGAAGTCCTTTTTCCAAGTGCAATGACCAGCAAATATTCACTGGAAGTGTTAAATCTTGCTCTGATAATGAGGATATCGATCTTAAGATTCATGTGATGGATAATAAACCTTTATTCGAGCTTGATGGAATTAATTCAGATGCCCTTTATGAAGCAAAGCTTCATGATTCCACCAGCTCTTTAGGTGCAATTCATGAGAAAGAAGAGCTTTCTTATAGATCTGTTGACAAAGATGAACTTGGTGAAAAATATGATTCTACTGTTGTGCAGATGACATGTTCTCCAAAGCAATTAGTTGCTAAAACTGTCGGAGCACTACTAAAATCAGAACATCATGGTGATACAATTCCTGGTAGTAAAAGTGAATGTTATAGAATGCCGGAATCAAAATTAAAAAAAAGAAGTCAAGATATTGATGATAAAAGTGTTGCCCCTGATCGGAAAAGGGGCAGGCCTAGAGGATCATTTAAACAGCACGGTGGCGGACTGGCAGTATGTTCAGTTCGATCTAAAAATTTGGGAATTATGGACAGAGAGGAAAAGAGAAGCGAAAGTCCTATTCAGGAACTCTCTGAGAAAAATGTAAATGAGAAGATACAAAAGAAAAGGAGACTCATTAAAGCAAGTGATTCACCAATCAAGGCAATAGGACGCCATCCTACTTTTCCTTTTGATGTCATGGACAAAAAGCAGATAGAAGCTGGTGCTTTGTGGGATATCTTCCGTAGAGAAGATGTCCCTAAATTAGAAGAGTACATCAATCATCATTTCAGGGAGTTTAGACATATATATGACTCTCCAGTAGAGAAGGTAGCATGACTAGAGTATAAGTTTCTTATTAAAGGATGCAAGGCAATTATTCCACAAACCATGACAGAAATGTTGCTTCTTTCAGGTTTATCATCCTATACACGACCAGTCTTTCTATTTGTCTATGGATCATAAGAGGAAACTTAAGGAGGAATACGGTTTGTGTTCCTACCTAACTTGATTCTATGGCTGATAGTTTAGAAATGTTTCTTGTTCTTGTTATCATGATTGCATGCCCCTGAACTCGTTCTAGTGGGACTTGTTTAGGAATCGAGCCGTGGTCATTTGTACAGAATCTTGGAGAGGCTGTTTTTATCCCAGCTGGATGTCCACATCAGGTCAGAAACCTGAAGGTATGCTAATTTATTTTTTCTTTGACATTATATTAACATATGCATTTCTTTTTAATCATTCTTTAGAAGTATGCACTTGATTTTCATATACAGTTGATGTCTCTACAATCCGTTTTTATTAATACAAGATAGTTATGTAGTATGTAAGTGATTCATATTGGGCTTAAGTTTGTGTACATATGACAGTCTTGCATAAAGGTTGCTCTTGACTTTGTCTCACCTGAAAATATTCGTGAGTGTGTGCGGCTGACAGAAGAATTCCGTATGCTTCCACGGAATCACAGAGCTAAGGAAGATAAATTAGAGGCATGCTCTTATCTCATTTTCCCCTTAGATATTTTTTGCTTGGATGACTGACATGGTTAAAATTTCTAATGTGAAAAATAGTGTGCAAGTGATCTCATTGAATTGATTAAATGATGTAGGTGAGAAAAATAGCTCTTCATGCATTCATCTGTGTTGTGGAGACTTTATACAAGGACCAGCGCAAAGCACAGTGAGTTACTTAATTTATATATGCGGTGCATAACAAAATTCTCATTTTTGCTTGGTTATTTCACTTTTTTTAACTTCCTCATGTTTTAACATATCATTTTTTGTACACCACTCCATATTGGCCCTTTTCATGAAAAAATACATTATTTTTAATTTCTTTAATAAGGACAATAGTTTACTTCATTTTACGTGATGTTTGTCACCTGCCATATTTGATGGCATCTGATGGATGATCTGAAGCCTCAGTAGTATCCATAGTGACGTTTACATGTTTCTATGTATTTTTATGTATTCTTAAGTGTTTTAATTGAACCGGATCGGATAACTATCGTGAACAATCAATCATAGTCGTTCACAATGGTTGTCTTAGTCATGATATTATTATAAATAGAAGAAGGGAGGGGTTTGTTTTTACTGCCATTGCAGATTTTGGAGAAGACTCTTCTTGGAATCCGACGATCTCTCATGGTGCCGATTGTATGAAACCCCAAGGTACTAACTCATTGGCTTGCCCCCTTATGCTTTCTTGTTTCCCAAACCCTAGTCCCTCCCTCTCATCTCCCCCTTCTTGTTTCCCACAACCCCCTTATTCAGCTCATATATAGTTCGATCTTAATTTGTGATTTGTTGTAATTACATCTAGGGTTATTTATGACCGGTCATAATGATATTTTGACGCAATTTTACGATGATAGGTGTACAACCCATATTCGTCGAGGGTGGACCCCTCCAGAGTCGGGTCAGCAAGAGTCATAGTCAGCAAGTCAAGACAAATGTCAGAGTCAACGCGCAAAGATCGAACTATCCCTGTTTGGATTTGCCTATAATAAGACCCCCCCTCTTTGGATTTGCCTATAAATAAGACCCCAGAGGTACGAGGAGACGAACTTCGGAATCTCGCAAAGATCTCGAGAACTCTTTTTCTTAGGCAGCATGCTGAGCCTTTGGATCCCTTGTTCAGAGAGACAGACTGCGAGCTTGCGACTATCCCTGTTAATCGTCGCGACTTTGTTATCAGATAGTCTACCTGGTACCATGCTCGGTCATTTTTGGTTGTCGAGGGGTTGCTTCTTCTAAGTTTCCGGGTACGTGGGGGGTCCTCCCTGCCGCAGTGCCTGAGGTCCTTTTCGTTGTCCGACAGTTTCCGTGTCTTAGCCCGTTAGCCGTCGAGTCTAACCTCTGAACCGGAATCCTTAGAATGCCTTGATCTGAATTTTGAAGTACAGATTTTTCCGCCTTCAATACTTTGGTGCGATGAACGTGGATCGCAGCCGAGGAAGAAAATTCCGCAAGTAGGTGAAATGGTGCTTGCAGGCGAGCATGAGGAGATAGTCGGCAACTCGGCCGTAGTTGGTAACTCGGCACGAGGGAGCGACTTTGTGACGGTGGCAGCGTTTGAAGAGTTTGCGAGGTGGATAGAGAGGAGCATTCTCGCAGGATTCCATATTCTTCTCGATATCACTGCGACCTCGCCCCATCGCATGACACCGTCGGACGAGGAAGCGCCGCCTAGGCAACCAGGGAAGGAACGGGCTAAGGAGAGAGAGGAGCGACCGATGCAGTCGCGGTACCATCCAGCGAGCAGCTACGGGATCAGGTTCCGAGATGTAGAGCAACAGCCGAGATACCGTGATACTCGCTATGATATCTAGGATGACGAGGATACTCACGAGGATGAAACTCACCACCGCCAGGGAGGGAGGAGCCCCTTCCGTGACAAGATCCTCGCAGCCCCAGTCCCCGAGGGTTTTAGGGAGCCCGTCCTGATCTACTATTCTGGCAGATATAACCCGGTCAGGCATCTCCAGTAGTTCGAGGACGTGGTGTCCATCCGCAACATGACAAACTCCTTCAAGTGCAGATTCTTCTCCATTACCTTCAAGGGTAATGCGAGAGATTGGTTCCATCAGTTGCCTGTCGGTTCCATCTACTACTTTGAGGACCTGCGTCGGGGACTGATGGCAAGTTTTGCGACGTCCAAGAAGAGGAAGAAGAAGGCAACTGCTCTCTTCAAGATCGCGCAAGTACAGCGCAAAAGCCTTGGTCACTACATCGATCGTTTCCAGGAGGAGGTACTGGAAGTTGAGGAGGTGGACAACTTCACCCTGATGCTAGCCCTGAAGTTTGGCCTGAAGCTGGGTCTCTTCAGTCTGGAGTTCGGGTCCAAGCCCCCGAGGTCTTTTGAAGAGATGATCGAGCGGGTGAATACGTTCGTCCAGGGTGAGGAGAAGAATCCAGACTTCCTAGCGAGGCTGGATGGAGAAGAGCTCGGAGATAAGGACAAGGGAGGAATTTTGGAGGCTAGGTCTGGAGTGGTGGCAGAGAGGCAGGTGGAGAGGAGAAGAGAAGAGCAGAGGAGGAGAGAAGAGCCCTGGAGGGCAGTAGAGCGGAGGAAGCAGTAGGGGCCTTAGAGAGAAGAGGAGAGGAGGCCTGTAACGGCTCTGGAGAGGAGGGAAGAAGCGCGACCATTCCAGTATCCGGAGAATCGGCCCCAGTGGAGGTCACCTGTTAGGCCTCAGTTCCATCTGCAGGAGAGCAGCAACGACCACCAGCAGGGTGGGAGACAAGGAAGGGCTCAAGAAGAGGCGATGTCCATTGTCCAGCAGGGCAATAAGCATCGCAAGAATGCTCAGCAGGCGACGCGCTAGGAGGCAGAGATTCCCCTTTACTGCGATCTGCATCGAGTAGAGGGGCATGGGTAGAGCTGTCACTTAATAACGAAAACCACAAACCGAACCAGAACTGAATCGAAACCGCAAAACACCGGACCGAACCGTTCACAAATTATTCAGGTCCGTTTTGAATTTTGGAACCGTGAACAACATTGGTCGGGGTGTGGTTCTTACATTTTATTATCCGGGCCGGAACTAGAACCAGAACTGTAACATACAAGTCTCAAGCGGTTTCAAGATTTTTAGACTCAATCCGAACCGGACCGAAGTAGAACCGAACCGCAACTCGTTATTATTATTGTTATATTGTTATTATTTTATAATTTATCTATAATATTTATACTTACTATCACGAGTGAAGTTGGTGCAGTTTGAACTCAATCTGCAATTACATTAAAGGGATCGATTTTGGACGAAACAAAACTTCACCTCATAAAAACCGTGTGATATGATTTGACATTGGTGCGGTTTGAAGTCAATTTTTGCCGTGCATTTTTATTTTTATATAGTTATATAATGTATTTTCTTTTTAATTGCATATCGTTTTGAAATATTTTATTAAAAAAAAGATATACAACTACTATTTATTACTAATCGTGAAAGACAACTAATTGTAGCCGATTGTTACGGTTGAGCATGCCAACAAGACGTGAGCAAGCCAACTAGACATCGTGGCAAGTCGACGAGCGTAGGAAGGCGGTGGATACTATCCCACCGATCGTGGAAAAGACCATTGAGAAGTGCACAACATAAATTATTTCTATTTCGATGTTGTTTTGAATTTTACTATTTGCAACCCGCTTTTATTTCATTCCGCCAAATTTGATTTTTGTTTTAGTTGCAACCGATTGGAATTGGACCGAACCGCATGGAACCGGACCGAACCGTTAATGGTCGGTTTGGGTTTAGTTCTTGTTGAACCGTAACCGGAACTGTTGACACTACGGTTCTAAAAATTAAGCTGGAACCGGAACCAGAACCGGAACCGGTCAAACCAAATAATGTTTTGGTTCTAATTTGAAGAACCGTTACCGTAGTGATTTGGTTCCTGGTTTTAGTAGAATCGAAACCGAACCGAAACTGTGACAGCTCTAGGCATGGGACCATGGCCTGCCCAGATTTTTGGGAGGCCCAGAGGAGGTTGGAAGTCGGGGCGGCGGAGAGGGAGCAACCAAGGCCGGAAGCGCCAACAGGACCGGTAGCGTTCCGGCTCCTGGGCGGAGGAGGAACGAGGACCAGCTCGACCTGGGAGGTTGCGGAGAAGTGGTCCAAGGTCAGGAGGTGTGCAGGTTGGAGTGATCAACAACGGGGCCGGACTTGGAGCTTCCCACAAGGGAAGTCTCCATCAGATCTACCGGAAAAGCGTCGCCTCAACCTTTCAGGTTCCGTCGCCATTAGAAGAGATCACATTTTTCGAGGAAGACATGTTGGGGAATGAGAACCCCTTTCATGATGCCCTGGTCATCCAAGTCGCTATCGAAGACTTCACCGTCGATCGAATCCTTCCGGACAACGGGTGTTCGGTGAATGTCATTTTCAAGAGGACCTTCGTCGGGCTTCAGGTGGAGGTAACCAGAGTCCAAGCTTCGGACGGACCCCTCTTTGGCTTCTCTGGAGAGAAGAAAGAGGTGGAGGGAGGAGTGGATCTCCTGATGACCCTTGTGGGTACTTCGATCCGATGTCGGTTTGTCATCATCGACGACAGAAGTTGTTACAACGCCATCTTTGGGCAACCACTCATCAACTACTTCAAGGCAGTTCCATCGTCATATCATCAGTGCCTGAAGTCCTGCCGGGGTGATGTCCAAGTGCGGATCAGGAGTGATCCGAAGGCTGCCAGGGAGTGCTACCTGAACGCCGTCATTACTATCAGCTGGATGGAGGATGCGAAGAGGCTGGAGAAGGTTCTGGAGAAGAAGGAAGGGCTGAAAGCCGCAGGGGAGCTGGAGGTGATCTCCCGGGGAGGAGAGCCAAAGCTGTTGAAGATTGGAGGATCCCTGCCGCTGGAGGGGAAGTTGAAGATGGTCGCATGCCTGCAGGAGAATGCGGACATCTTTGCTTGGAGTGTCGCGGAGATGTCAGGGATTGATGCCGATGTTGTCTGTCATCGCCTAAACCTGGATCCCAAAGTTGCCCCCATCCGCCAGAAGCAGAGGAAGAGCGCCGTCGTGCTGGCCGAGCCGATCCGGGAGGAGGTAGAGAAGCTGCTGGAGGCAGGTTTTATTTTGGAGATCCAGTATCCTGACTGTGTCTCCAATGTTGTAATGGTTAAGAAGCCCAGAGGGGGTGGGAGACTTTGTATCGACTTTTCCATGTTAAATAAAGATTGTCTGAAGGATCGTTACCCCTTGTTTCAAATCGACGCGCTGGTTGATTCAGCCGTCGGATTTCCTGTGATGAGTTTCCTTGATGTTTTTTCAAGGTATCACCGGATTTGGATGCATCCTCCCGACTGTCGCGACGCCTCTTTCATCACGAGCGATGACTGTTATAGTTATAAGATGATGCTTTTTTGGCTTAAAAACGTGGGTGCAACCTATCAAAGGATGATGGATCAAGTCTTCAGAGAGCAGAAGGGGCAGAATCTAGAGGTGTACGTGGATGACCTCCTTGTTATGAGCAAAAGCATCGTGGAGCACGTAAAGGATCTGGTGGAGACCTTCGCAACCCTGCAAAAGTACAAGATGCGGCTCAACCCTGCTAAGTGCGTCTTCGGAGCAGGAAAGAGTAAATTCTTAGGTCACCTTCTTACTCCGAGAGGGGTGGAGCCCAACCCTGACAAAGTCAAGGCCATTCTGGAGATGGCCCCCAAAGAATCCATAAGAAGTCCAGAGGCTGACAGGAAGGCTGGCAGGCCTTAGCCGCTTGTTGTCCAAGGCTGGGGAGAAGTGCTCTCCTTTTTTCAAAGCTCTCCGGGAAAACCAGCAGTTTGAGTAGACCACGGAGTGTGATGAGGCTTTTTGAAAGCTCAAGCAGCAGCTAACTCAAGCTCTTTTACTCCAAGGCCCGCAGGGAAGTGGAGACCTCCTCCTCTATTTGGGAGTGGGAGCGGAAGCGGTTAGCTCGGTGTTGGTCAGGGAGGAAGCAGCTCCCCATCTACTATATGAGCAGAGTGTTGAGGCAGACAGAGACAAGATATCCCATCCTGGAGAAGTTAGTTTTTGCCTTAGTAGTTTCAGCTCGAAGGCTCCGCCCGTATTTTCAGGCTTACTCCATCAAGGTAGACTCTGATTATCCACTGCGAAGTATCTTTGATGGATTTGAGCATTCAGGCAGGTTGGCAAAGTGGGCGGTAGAGCTCAGCAAGTTCGACATCTCTTATTCGCCAAGGGTGGCGATCAAGGCCCAGGCAATGGCGGACTTTCTGGCCGACTTCTCGACCGTGGTGAGAGGAGACGAAGGCTCTTCCAGCCCAGTCTCTTGGAAGATGTTCGTGGATGGGACTTCAGGAAAATATTCTGTGGGAGCCGGAGTTGTGCTAGTAAGCCCGCAGGGAACTAGGATCGAGCAAGCTGTCGAGATCCTCTTCCCCATCACGAACAATCAGGCGGAGTACGAAGCCATGGTGGCAGGCTTGCGTCTTGCCAAGAAGTTAGGGATCCAGGATCTCAGGGCCTTCACCAACTTAATGGTGGTCGCGTCACAGATCAGAGGAGAGTTCGAGGTGCGCGAGCACATTTTGCAGAAGTACTTGGCAAAGGTTAAGGGCTTGATCAGAGGTTTTCAATCCTTCTTAGTCGAGCACATGCCTCGAGGAGAGAACTCGGAAGCGGACTATCTCGCCAAATACGGTCCCAGAGCTGGAGGGACATTGACGGAGTTGTTTCAACTGTCCATCAAGGAAGAGGAGATGATGGAGATCGAGTAAAGGGCTTCCTTAAAGGACCCATTCGTTACGTTCTTAACGACGGGTCGACTTCCTGCCAAGAGGAGATCAAGAGGCGATGACAAAGAACTTCGACAAAAATGTTCGCCTCAAGCATTTCCTTGCAGGAGATCTGGTCATGAAAAAGGTGGACGCGGCAGGAAGGGGAGCTGTCGTTGGCAAGCTGAATCTCAACTGGGAAGGACCTTTCATATTCCAGGAAGCTCTAGCCACTTGAGGCTATTGCCTACAAGATCAAGAAGGAGAGCTACTAGGAAGTACTTGGAGCGGGGATGACCTGAAAATGTTATATCCTTAGCGGTAACATGTATTGATTACCTGTAATATTGTTTTCATATTTATATACATTTCCTCACCCTCGGAGGCACGGGTGGTTGCAAGTTGTCTTCTTTGTGTTGGTAATTTCCAGTTTGCTAAAAACAGTGAAGTCCATCTCCTCGATCGACTTAGGAAACTTGTGTCCAACCTGATTCTCCAAAAAATCCCAGAGCGGACGATGAGATGAGGCATCAGGATTTAAGCGTCCTTGTAAGACCAAGCCCCTGCATTGACGGTCGAGATCAACTCCCCATTTGCATGTCGGCCTAGCTACCCCCGATTGCATCTCTCCTCCAACTGGAGGAACTATCAGGAACAGGTTTGGGCGTCAACCTCCTAAACTCGATAAATGATCGACCTCACAAAGGAATATCTTGTGTAAATGCGCCATCGGTCTTTGAGAAGACTAAAATGCCCGCTCTTAGATTGGTCCTGCAAAGCTCTGGTGTCCAACGCTAAGCTCTGAAGGCGACTTGAAGATCTCACTTGGATTCCAACGCCATGCTCAGAAGGTTATTTGAAGATCTCACTTAGCTTCCAATGCGAAGCTCAGAAGGTGACTTGAAAATCTCACTTGGCTTCCAACGCTAAGCTCAAAAGGTGACTCTAAGATCTAACTTGGCTTCCAACGTCAAGCACAGAAGGTGACTTGAAGATTTCACTTGGCTTCCAACACTAAGCTCAGAAGGTGACTTGAAGATCTTACTTGACTTCCAACCCCAAGCTCAGAAGGTGACTTGAAGATCTCACTTTGCTTCCAAGGCCATGCTCAGAAGGTGACTTGAAGATCTCACTTTGCTTCCAAGGCCATGCTTCGAAGACAACTTGAAGATCTCACTTGGCTTCCAACGCCAAGCTCAAAAGTTGACTTCAAGATCTCACTTGACTTCCAACACCAAGCTCAGAAAGGGACTTGTAGATCTCACTTGGCTTCCAACGCCAAGCTCAGAAGGCCACTGGAAGATCTCATTTATCTTCCAACGCCATGCTCATAAGGTGACTTGAAAATCTCACTTGGCTTCCAACGCCAAGCTGAGAAGGTGACTTGAAGATCTCACCTGGCTTCCAACCCCAAGCTCAGAATCTGACTTGAAGATCTCACTTGGCTTCCAACGCCAAACTCGGAAATTGACTTGATCTCACTTGGCTTCCAACTCTAAGCTCAGAAGGCGACTCGAAGATCTCACTCGGTTTTCAACACTAAGCTCAGAAGGCAACTCGAAGATTTTACTCGGCTTCATGTTCTGAGCCCAAAAGGCAACTCAAAAATCTTACTCGGCTTCAAGTTCTGAGCCCAGAAGGCGACTCGAAGATCTCACTCGGTGTTCGACCCCGAGCTGAGAATTCCAGTTGCTGCTTTCGTCACCCCAATGGCTTCAAACCCCGAGTCCAGAACTTCAGTTGCTGCGTTCGACATCTCAACAACTTTAGAGTGTGCTTTGTGTTCTACCCCTGGCAACTCTGACATTCTTTGAAATCTCATTTTAACAAGCGGTCGTCTGTCACCCCTGAGGACTACTACTTGTAACACCCAAAAAATTAATGAAACTTGGTCGGCACCTTTCTGACTCCGTAATTTTTTCCATTTCCGGATTTTTCCATGTCAAAAGCCTTGTTGTCAGCTAATCTTTGAATGTTTGCACGCTCGGCTTACTGTAGAGTTGAGACAGATGGTTCATTTCGACCGGACCGCAGGAGCGTCGAGCGACCCTCAACAATACCTAAGTGAAAATCACAGAAATAATTAGCTGACAACCCAAACCCCTAATTCCGCCAACTAAAATACTATTGCAACCCTCATTATAATTAACAACACTTATAGCTTCATTATAACAGTAATAGCAACACTAACAGCTTCATTATGACAATAACAACAACACTAACTGCCATATAGGAATAGCCACCTCAAAAACCACAAGCAGATAAGAGAAAATCCAAGTAGAAGGGGGAGAAAATGATGCTCACAGTGAAGTTACCAATTAGCCCAAATTAACAGAAAAAGAAGTTTCCAGTCCACTCTAAGAAGATAGAAGAAGCAGGAAGTGAACTTATACCAAGACAACCAAAGCCGCAAAGAATCAAAGCCGTAGAAGCAGTCAGCATCAAAAACTAGGGACAAGCTTGTGGTCGTCGAGGAAGAACACTTCTTGCTTCACTGACAATGATCGGTGGAGGGGGAGAAGGGAAATCAAAGCCTTAGCTTCACGTCGAAGCTTCAATGGAGAAGAAAGAACTACATGAGAGAAGTAGTGCTTGGCCCAGGATAGTAAAATTGACACCAAATTCTCTCGAAACAGCGAAAAATAATTAAATGAGTCGTTTCTCCTGTTGCCCCCTCATCTATAAGCCGATGGATTATCATCCAACACATATAACTGAACTACCTTGCATCCACTTATGGGTATATAAGGAATTTATTCATTCCACTTAAGCTAATCAGCCAGCACAATCCAACCGCCTAATTGAATGTATTCTAGCCTTTCCATTCATCCAGCCTTATAACCAGCCATTTCATGTGTGTGTGTGTGTAATTTATAATTATTATCTAGTAGAAGAGAGTGCGCCCCAGTCCCTCGACTCAGAGGAAGAGCGTGCTAAAATAGGGTTGGACGATCTCTTTCCGACCTCTGGCGAGCTCGCAAAGAACCGGAGATTGTGTACAACCCTGGTTTAGCGACCCCAGTACAGATTGCGCCCAATCGGGGGAGGTGAGCCCTTTATGGAAAGTTATGCTAGATTAGGCGACCTCGCACCCCATCATGGACAATAGCGAGTCGACCTCTCCACCCCGGTGCCAACTCGCCAAGCGAGCCCCAAGGCATGGGTGGCTGTGCGTCAAGGCACGCGTAGGCGAGCCGAGTCCCACCTGCTTCGTGAACTCGTCTAGGAAGTGAGCGCCAACGCACTTTTCACCTACTCGCAGGTTTGCCATGTCTGCCTTTAGCCATCTCAGACAACGGGACTTCGCTGTCCGCAGACCCATCAGGGGTGCTGATAGTAAAAACAAAAATGAGGAGGCCGCTATTAGCAGACCACAAAGACGATTTTGTCCCTGGTTTGGGATTTGCCTATAAATAGACCCTCAAAACACCTTGGAGAGGCAGACCTAACCTCCTAGAGCTTCGGATTTTCGGGGAACTCTCGCCCTGTGCCATCCAAGGCGTCGAGCTCAGCCATTGACTTTGGGAGGGGAAGACGCGAAACGCACTTCCGAGTGAGTTACAGGACCTCCACGTTGCAGCTCACCGGGTCTTTGTGTAGGCAGATTGATGTAGGGTAGGATGTGTGCCGTGCAACCTAGACTACTCAAGTGAGTGGACACGTGGATACTATATGTAAATGTACCAAAATCTCTCCGGCAATTAATTCAAATGAAAATCACAACCCACGCAATCAAAATACCAGCGAGAACAATTTTAGTTTGAGCGATTAGGCAAGACTTTCCTCCAAACGGAGGGCCAAAATTAAGCGTGGCACGGATGACTCCTTCTTGCAATCACAAATCTTTACCGGGCAAAATTCCACAAGTGAATGTTCAAACAAACATGAGTAATCCAAGCAATATTCAAGTGCTGAAAATTAGAGTTCCGTACAACAACAACTCACAAATAAGGGAATGTCTGAGGCGGGGGAGATCCGGCGGTTTTGAGGGCAGATCCGGGTTCGTGTGTCGGGATGGTGGCTGTCCGCGGTGGAGAGGGTTTGCGGTGGGCTGAGAACGGGTAGATCCGGCCAAATATGGTAGGATCCGGACAAGGGAAGGATAGATCTGGTGGTGGAGAGCGGATCCGGGTTAGGAATGGTGAAGGGGTTATGGAGAATTGTAGATCGGGGTTGGATCTCTCGGATCGGGGTTGATCCAAGAGAGGGGGAGGCCGGTTGAGGGTGGTAGCACTAGATCAAGATAGATCTAGGGTTTTCGGAGCGGCGGGAAGTGGATCCACAAAGGGGAAGAGGAGGAGAGGTCGGCTAGGGCAAAGGGGGCCCAAGGAGGGGTCGGTTTTGTGAGGGGAAGGGGCTGCGGGACTGAAAACGGGGAGGAGGGGGGCTGCTGTCCAGGTAGCAGGCTGGCAGGTTTCAGGTGGGGTTTTGGAGGGGATTCGGTGGCCGGAAGGGGGAAGAGGAGGTGAAAAATGATGGAGGGGGTTAGGGTTTACCTTGGGGATGAAGTTCCACCGCTAGGAGTCGGCACCTAGGACTCCACGACGTCGGCACCGTGGCTTGATCGCGGAGTTCCGGGAATGACTTCCTCCAAAACCAGCAATGCCTCCCCAAGCCTCAAACACTCATATTTATAATATTCTAAGCATTAGGGCAACCCGGGATTGACGGCTATGATTGGCCGACGCGTTCCCGTGCCAAATGAAAGGAAAAAGAACTGAAAATAACAAAGTTATATATTAAAAAGATTCGCGGCACGCATCCGGACGCATCCGCGGGATTGGATCGTCCCTCCGATCAAGTATTCTGGCGAGAATAGACGAAAGTGGGCCCCGCCTTGTCATGGGCCGCCGATGGTCCCCCATCAACTCCCCCCGACCGAAAAGAATTCATCTCCGATGAATGGAGATGATCATACTGTCGTCGAAGCCCCAGGGCGAGTCGATCCAGCTCAGTAGGTAGAATCCACATGTCATCAGAGGCGGAGCGGCCTCTCCAACGAACCAGGTAGCGGCATGAAATTCCAGTGGTGATAGGGACGTACTCATGGGCGACGATATCTGTAATACTCTCAGTATATTGCTCTCGTGAAGTGGAACCCAGAGCGATCAGGGGTGCGGACGGTGTCACCATAGGTGAATAACTCCCAGGGGTGCGTACAGCTCGGGGCAGGACAAGTGGCACAGGTGAGCAGGAGGAAGCCGTTGCTGGGGATGAGGTGGGGTGGTGGTGATCATCCCGACTCGGGTCCGAATATTCGCGAGGTTCGTAATACGGAGTCAAGTCCTCAACGTTGAACACCTGATGGATGCCCATACTCGCGGGAATATTCAGCTCGTAGGCCTTAGTCCCGATCCGCTTAATGATCGAGTAGGGACCCATTCGTTGAGCGCTTAATTTCTTGGCAGGCCCCGGTGGGAGCCTCTCCGCCCGGATTCGGACCATTACCTGCTTGCCTACGTTGAAAACAAGTTCCCGCCTGATTAAGTCTGCATGGGTCTTATAGTTTTCATTACTTGAGATAATTTGCCGACGGACTGACTCATGTAAATCATGCAAATGACGTGCAAATGACTCAGCGGACTCACTCGGACGAGACTCTAATGGACAAGGAAGGAGGTCGATGGGCTTCTTGGGTTCATACCCTAATACTATGTGAAATGGGCTCAACCCGGTGGACCTATTGACCGAACTATTGTATGCGAACTCCGCGACGGGAAGGACAGAGTCCCAACTCGCCACATGCTCGTCAATAAGACATCTAAGCAAATTCCCTAGACTGCGGTTCACAACCTCAGTCTGCCCGACTGTCTGAGGGTGATATGCAGATGAAAACTTCAGGGTAGTGCCCGTTTTGTATCATAGGGTCTTCCAAAAGTAACTCACGAACCTAACATCCCTATCGGAGACTATGGACTTTGGTAGACCATGTAACCTAAATATGTCCCAAATGAAAATGGATGCAACGTGTGATGCGTCAGCAGTCCTAGAGCAGGCTATGAAGTGTGCCATCTTGGAAAAACGATCAACGACGACAAAGATGGAGTCGTGTTTCCGAACCGTGCACGGCAGTCCAAGTACAAAGTCCATACTAATATCCTCCCAGGGCCTAAATGGGACTGGTAAGGGCGTATATAATCCTGTGTTTTGTTTAATTCCCTTCGCAGTCTGACACGTACGACAATGCCGAACAACTCTGGCCACATCTCTCTTCAGGCCGGGCCAATAAAACCTATCCTCGACGATAGCTATGGACTTATCCCTGCCAAAATGCCCGGCGGCTCCGCCCACATGAAGCTCACAAATGAGATAGTCACGGTATGATGTGCTGGGGATGCACATGTGGGAGCCCCGATAAAGGTAACCTTCCCAAATCTGGAAACCGTCGACAGGCTCAGGTGGGTCTCGGGATAAAGCTGTGTATATCTCGGCGAAGTCCGGACAACCTGGGTAAGCAGCAATAATCTGTTCAAGTACGTCCACGTGGGCTCTCAGGGTCTGCAGATGGGTGACCCGCCGACTCAATGCATCAGCGGGTTTGTTCTCAACACCAGCGCGATGTTTGAGAACATAGTGGAAATCCTGGAGATACTCAACCCATTTCGCATGCCGATGCCCCAACTTCTTCTGGGAATCTAAGTACCTAAGCGCCTGGTGGTCCGAATAGAGAACGAACTCCCGGGGAAGGAGGTAGTGTCTCCAGTATCGTAATGACTGGACAATCGCATAAAACTCCCTATCGTAATTGGAATATTTTTGCTTGGCCTCATTTAGCTTCTCACTGAAATAGGAGACCGGGTGTCCCTCCTGGCTCAGCACACCACCGATCCCTACTCCAGAGGCATCACACACAACTTCAAAAGCCTTGCCAAGATCCGGGAGTCGTAAGACTGGTGCCGTGGTCAACTTCTCCTTAATCTCCTCAAACGCTCGAGTGGCCGCGTGGGTCCATTGAAACTCGCCCTTCTTCAAACAGCTAGTGAACGGGGCCATAATCGAACTAAATCCTCGAACGAACCGCCTATAGAACGTAGCTAGACCATGGAAGCTGCGGGCCTCGTGAATGGTCGTAGGCAAGGGCCACTCGCGGATGGACTTAACCTTCTCAGGATCGACTGACACTCCTGTAGATGAAACGATAAATCCCAAGAACTGAACCGATTCAGCGTAGAACGAACACTTCTTTAGATTCACGAATAACTTCTCACTACGGAGGGTCTCGAAAAGAAGCCTCAAGTGCGCTAGGTGGTCGCCATGGGTCTGACTGTAAATCAGAATATCATCAAAATACACAACTAGGAACTTGCCCATGTATGGCCGTAATATCTGTGTCATGATTCTCATGAACGTGCTCGGGGCGTTGGACAGCCCAAATGACATGACCAACCACTCGTATAGGCCATCTTTAGTCTTAAAAGCCGCCTTCCATTCATCACCCTCTCGTACCCGAATCTGGTGGTACCCACTCCTTAGATCGATCTTGGAAAAGAGTTGGGCACCTGACATGGTATCTAACAAATCGTCAAGGCGTGGAATGGGGAACCTGTACTTCACCGTAATCTTATTGATGGCACGGCTATCGATGCACATGCGCCAGCTACCATCCTTCTTAGGGGTAAGAAGGGCGGGAACGGCACATGGACTCAGGCTCTCCCGAATGAACTGCTTCCGGAGGAGCTCGTCAACCTGCCGCTTGAGCTCGGCGTGCTCATCTGGATTCATACGATAGTGCGGTAGGTTTGGGAGAGAAGCTCCTGTGACGAGATCAATAGCGTGCTGGATATCTCGCAACGGCGGGAGCTCATCAGGCAACTCCTCCGGCATGATGTCAACAAACTCCTCAAGTAGGGTCTGAATCTCCGGGGGAAGATCCGGAGTCACTGTCGGGCTCTCAGGAGCCATAGTGGCGGCAACGATGTAAAATACGCCGGCGTCTCGGCTCTCCCGCAAGAACTCACTGCACCGCAGGAGATGTAACGGTCGTGACGACATGGTGCTCGTGGAGGGCTCGATCGGACCCTTGGATTTCTCCTTGGGTCGGGTTGGTGACAACGTGATCTTCTTACCTTTATCATAAAACGTGTATGTGTTCGACCGGCCGTAGCACGTGGCATCGCGGTCGTACAGTCAAGGTCGACCTAATAACACGTAGGCAACATCCATAGGAATTACGTCACACCATGATCCTCGAATGTAGCAAGCCGAATGGGAACGAGGCACCGCTGTGTCACCTGGATGGCAGTCTTGTCCACCCAAATGACCCGATAAGGGTGGGGGTGGGGCTCCGCTTTCACTTGCATACGCTCTAAACCTTTCTGGGCCACGATATTGACACAACTCCCACTATCAATGGCTAGCTTGCAGGGTCCGCCTGCACTAGGAAAATACGTGTAGAAGATAGTGGTGCGGCGCCAATCCTCGTCCGCACGGGGGGTATATAGGAGGCGTCGCACAACTCCCATCTCTAGGGATCTCTCAGCCTCGCTCTCCCATCCCTCCTCGATCGTAGCCTCGACCTCCTCGGTAATATCCTCGGCTCCCTCTAGGCCAGGTTCTTCCTCACCCTCAACTAGCAGGCTTCGTGTGGGGCAATGCGCCGCCACATGTCCTCTGCCAGAGCATCTAAAACACTGGATACCCCCAGGTCTCTGACCCTCAGTGGAGGGGGCCTTGCCCTTCATGTCAGTGGTGATCCGTGTGGGCGGGGTAACTGTGGTGGTCTGGAAAGGGGCGGGTTTCTTGAATGTCGAGGAATCAGTGCGCGAGGGGAATTGCTTCGTACTCGAAGTACGGAGATACTGCTCGTATTCTAAGGCGAGCTGGAATATCTGGTCAACAGTCTCGAGGCGATGGGGAATCAACTCCCTCCGGAGCTCCGAGCGAAGGCCAGCCTTAAATCGAGATGCGGTGGCAATGAGCTCTTCCGAAATGTCGCTCCTAACCACCAACTCATCGAATCGGGTCATATACTCGGCTACTGAGAGTGTCCCCTAACGTAGGCTCTGTAGCTGATCAAGCAACTGGTCACGATAAGAGGCGGGAAGGTACTTATCCTTCAGTCTCTCCTTCATCTCATCCCAACGAGTGATAGGGTAATAGCCTTCTCTCTCGACAGCTCGCTCCACGCTAATCCAAAATACCTTGGCTTGTCCAGTGAACTTCATCTTCGCGAAACGTACACAACGCTCGTCTCTCATATCGTACCAGTCAAAATAGTGATCCATGTCTAGGATCCAATCACTAAAGGCTTTCGGATCCAAGCGGCCGTCGAACGAAGGGGCGTCGAGGCGAATCCGACAGGTGATGTCAAAGGTATGGCCACCTCTCCGCGGGTCGGGATATTCTCCTGGGTAGTCATCATAATCGTAGTCAAACCTTCGTCGATCCGGCGGGTAATACTCATCCCGGTGCTGGTCGCGGCGACCAGGTGGAGGCACTCGGTCCCTAAGGTCAGGCTGCGGCTGACGGGGAATACGATAATCCTCACGCCGGGGTGGGTGTCTATCACGTACTGGCTCAGGGTCTCGCCTTGCCGGGGGGCTGGGGCCCGGTAGGGAATGTCATGGCGAGGACGTTCCACTGGTGATTGGCCCACTCTCGGGCACCGGTCGGGACGTGGAGAAACATCTAGGTCATCCTCCAAAGGATCGTCGCGATGTGTAGGCGTGTCCCTGACATTCTCCAGGTGGTCCAATCGTAGGTTCACTTCAGCAAGATCTTGTCGTACGTCATTAAACTGGGCGCCTAGGGTATCGAAACGATCGAGGATGAGGCGCTGGAACTCAGCTTATGCGGTGCCCGAATTCGAGCTTCCCGCTCGGTCGTCTGTTACTTGTGGTTCTGTCATGCTAGTCGTAAATGTCCTACCACTACGGAGCATGCAAATGGCTTAACCTATCCTCTGATACCAATTTGATGTAGGGTAGGATGTGTGCCGTGCAACCTAGACTACTCAAGTGAGTGGACACGTGGATACTATATGTAAATGCACCAAAATCCGTCCGACAATTAATTCAAATGAAAATCACAACCCACGCAATCAAAATACAAGCGAGAACAATTTTAGTTTGAGCGATTAGACAAGGCTTTCCTCCAAACGGAGGGCCAAAATTAAGCGCGGCACGGATGGCTCCTTCCTGCAATCACAAATCTTTACGGGGCAAAATTCCACAAGTGAATGTTCAAACAAACATGAGTAATCCAAGCAATATTCAAGTGCTGAAAATTAGAGTTTCGTACAACAACACAGTTAAGGGAATGTCCGAGGCGGGGGAGATCCGACAGTTTTGAGGGCAGATCCGGGTTCGCGTGTCGGGATGGTGGCTGTCCGCGGTGGAGAGGGTTTGCGGTGGGGTGAGAACGGGTAGTCCGGCCAAATATGGTAGGATCCGGACAAGGGAAGGATAGATCCGGTGGTGGAGAGTGGATCCGGGTTAGGAATGGTGAAAGGGGTTATGGAGAATTGTAGATCGGGGTTGGATCTCTCGGATCGGGGTTGATCCAAGAGAGGGGGAGGCCGGTTGAGGGTGGTAGCACTAGATCAAGATAGATCTAGGGTTTTCGGAGCGGCGGGAAGTGGATCCACGAAGGGGAAGAGGAGGAGAGGTCGGATAGGACAAAGGGGGCCCAAGGAGGTGTCGGTTTTGTGAGGGGAAGGGGCTGCGGGACTGAAAACGGGGAGGAGGGGTCTGCTGTCCAGGTAGCAGGCTGACAGGTTTCAGGTGGGGTTTTGGAGGAGATTTGGTGTCCGGAAGGGGGAAGAGGAGGTGAAAAATGATGGAGGGGGTTAGGGTTTACCTTGGGGATGAAGTTCCACCGCTAGGAGTCGGCACCTAGGGCTCCATGGCGTCGGCACCGTGGCTTGATCGCGGAGTTCCGGGAATGACTTCCTCCAAAACCAGCAATGCCTCCCCAAGCCTCAAACACTCCTATTTATAATATTCTAAGCATTAGGGCAACCCGGGATTGACGACTATGATTGGCCGACGCGTTCCCGTGCCAAATGAAAGGAAAAAGAACTGAAAATAACAAAGTTATATATTAAAAAGATTCGCGGCACGCATCCGGACGCATCCGCGGGATCAGATCGTCCCTCCGATCAAGTATTCTGGCGAGAATAGACGAAAGTGGGTCCCGCCTTGTCATGGGCCGCCGATGGTCCCCCATCACAGATACCTTTAACCAACAAGGGTTGGATCCACACTTGAACCGACCTTCCTTGTGCAATCGACGACGGACAAAGTAACTTGAACTGTTCTCTCCCAGTTCGAACTCAGTCGAACCGGTATCCGGGTTTCAACAGTGAGGTCTGCTATATGGATCATTTGACAACATTGTGCCCTATCTGTAGTCATAATCTCACCAATGCCTAAGGGCATCATATCTTTCTTTATAGTTTCATTCCAAGCTTTTATTGGTCTACCCCTCTCCTGTTTAACATCTCGTCACTAAACTCTCACAATATCTAATAGGTGCCTCTGATGATCTCCGTTGATCACCCAACTTAATAATGAAGTCATCAAAATCTAGGGATAATTTGACAATCAATATGTTTAATGTTATCAAGCTCTATGTAGTCAGTTGACTGCATTTTTTAGATTTTATTTATAATAGGCAAAATATTAAATATGCTTTTTTTATGAACTTAGGCTGTGTTTAGTGCGGCTTATCACAACTTATTTTCTCCGGTGAGGTTGGACAAAAATGTCATTGTCATACCAAAATTTTATGGCTCAAACTAGTTTTTTTTAGTAACATTTGTGATATCAAACATACATTCTATGACAATGACGTTTTTGTCCCACCTCACCGGAGCAAATAAGCAGTGATAAGTCGCTCCAAACGCAGCCTTAGTAAGTTGCGTAATTTTCAATGTACGTTAAATATGTGGTATTTATTATTATCGTTTTTTTCTTCTTATAATAATGGCTTTGGTATATGTTTCATTGAAATACAGTGATAGACTCACGGTTAGATATCCGAATTATGCAACTAAAGGAAAAGAGGTAAAAAAGTGTGAAGAAGAGAAAGAGAGATCTTATGTTCATTGGACTGTGGATATGGATCATTCTCTTACCCGTGCTCTACTAAAGCAACAATGTCTGGGTAATAAAACTGTGAATGGATGGAAAGAGATTGCATTGACAGCTGCTATCACTGCATTGAAGGATGATTGCAAGGTAACTGTTAGCGAAGATAAAGTGTTAGCCCGATTAAAGACCTGGAATAAATATTATCAAGAGGTCTCTGCAATGCTTTGCAGCCGCGGATTTGGGTGGGATGAGGATCGTAATATTATTAAAGTTGACAACGAAGATGTTTGGACAAATTATGTCAAGGTAATTATAGATGTTTTTGATGTTTCAGTTGCTTATTGATTATTACTGCATAAAAATATGATTATCATTATTTTGTGAACAAGCAGGCCCATCCAACAATAAAACACTACCGAGAGACGGTGATCGCGAATTGGGCGGATTTGGGAACTCTTTGTGATTATGATAAGGCAACTGGAGCCACTGCGACAATTGGAAATGAACCAGTTAATGAGTCTAATTTAGATGACTTTGCTGGCGAGGAAAGCTATTCATGTGCGGACCGTGCTGCTTATACTATCACTGAGAGTCAATCTCCGCGGAAAAAAAATTCAACTTCGTCGGATGTTGTTGCAGGAGCTATTTTCTCTTCGATCGCCAAAAGTCCTAGTAAATCATATGAACCTACCTCACCTGTCCCAGTCTCAGCACCTGCATCAACCGTGATCCCTACCCCAACAGGCCCAACTCAAACCATTACTGAAAGTCAATCTCCGCGAAAAAAAAACTCAACTTCATCGGATGTTGTTGCAGGAGCTATTTTTGCTTCGATCGCCAAAAGTCCTAGTAAATCATATGAACCTACCTCACCTGTCCCAGTCTCAGCACCTGCATCAACCGTGACCCCTACCCCAACAGGCCCAACTCAAACTATTACTGAGACTCAATCTCCGCGGGAAAAAAACTCAACTTCGTCGGATGTTGTTGCCGGAGATATTTTTGCTTCGATCGCCAAAAGTCCTAGTAAATCATATGAACCTACCTCACCTGTCCCAGTCTCAGCACCTGCATCAACCCTGACCCCTACCCCAACAGGCCCAACTTACAGGGAGACTGATTATACTATTACTGACAGTCAATCTCCGCGGATAAAAAACTCAACTTCATTGGATGTTGCAAGAGCTATTTTTGCTTCGATCGCCAAAAGTCCTACTAAATCAAATGAACCTACCTCACCTGTTCCAGTCTCAGCACCTGCATCAACCCCGACCCCTACCCCAACAGGTCCAACTCACAGGGAGACGGCTGCAAATGTATGGAGCGAACTATCTGTGATGTCAGAGCTTGGAGATGTAGAGAAGCTTAAAGCTATGAATCTCTTAACCGGTGACCAGCTTAAATATGCCATATTCATGACAATTCCGCGTCATTTGCGGAAAACTTGGTTACTCATGCAGTTCAAGGACTAATAGCTGTGTAGTTCATCACTTCTAGATTTGATTATTTTGGCCGTGTATCATGCAGTTAAATGAAAAAAAATTGCAACAATGTGTGCCCGCCGACGAACCCCGGGTGGTCGGGGGCCGGCTAGCTTGCAGCCACCGGCCGCCACGTTGGGTATCTACGGTGCAAGAGGATCACACAGATCACGCCTACGGGATCTAACTGCTCGAGAGAGAGAGAGACAGAGAGATTTGTAAGAATATTTTTATTTATACATCAAAATAATATTATAAATCAGATCTTTAAAACAATTCTAAAAACCTTTATAAATGGAAGAGGTGAGAAATAAAATTCAGAATAGTATATACTTTAGAATCGAGTCACTGCCTTAAAGAAGTTGCACAATCCTTCGACAGGGCTTTCAACCAATGCTCACTTCTTCAAGGTACAACACTCGGTTAGATTCCGATACTTCAATGTGCATGGATATCGAGAAACACAGAGCATTTGAACTCCAACTTGATGAAGCTAACATGAAGAAAATGAAATAACGAAGAAAATCGTCGTATGAGCAAGGGAAAGAGAGCAATTGAATATTTAGAGCATATTAAAACAAATTGGAAAATCTCCTATATAGTAGCCTCGAAAAATGGAAAAAAAAAATCACATAATGATTCTAAGTTTTAATCGTGCAAAAGAATATTGGAATTCCAACGTAAAGGAGTGATGATGAGAAAAATGCGTAATAGAAATTAACGCTCAAAGAACTGACAGACAAGTCGACGCATGTTGTGTCGGCTTCTTATCGACGCTCGTCGGCTTCTTATCGACGCGCGTTAGCTTATCGACGCACCTCAGCTTCTTATCGACAAAAACAAGTCGACGCATGTCGACAAAATGTTAATTGACGCATGCGTTGAGTTCTTATCGATGCAAGTCGACGTAGCGCAGTCAACCCAACCTGGGACAATTCGACACAACTCAGAATGTTAGGATTCAAAAGTGTCCAAATTATTTTGTGCACAAATTACAATTCAATTCAATTATTTCCCAAAATTCGAAATTCGAATTCCAGATATGGTCCGGTGCGGTGCGCGCATGTGTTTCATAGTTCCTCCGGGAGTAGGACCTTAGAGGGGAGAGTGTTGCAACAAGGATACTTTTGACAAACTATAAGCAAAGATGCAGCGGATTTCACGAAAAAGTGCTAGAAGTGTCAACTGTTTGCATCGCTCCAGCTCTTGTCAGCTTAGAGGCTCAAGACCACCACAATACTGCGGCCCTTGGCGATTTGGGGGATGGACTTGGTAGGATCTTTTTCCCAAGCAAGTGGGCAAATGAAGTTCTTCCTAGTCATGATCGACTACTTCTCAAAGTGGTTGGAGATAAAAACGCTAACTAAAATGACCTCCCAGGTAATCAAGAACTTCGTATGTGGGGAGATAATCTGTCGACATGGGCTACCTTTGGTGATAGTCACAGATAATGGAGCGCGGTTTGCTAGTGAGGAGTTTGTCAGCTTTTGCGGCTAACTGGACATAGATCTTCGTTTTGTGTCGGTCCACCATTCCAGGAGCAACAACCAAGTGGAGACGGCAAACAAGATAATTTTGACCTTGCTAAAAAAGAAGGTAGAGAACCTAAAGGTAACTGGGTGGAGCGACTCCTCTCGATCCTTTGGGCTCTGAGAACTACACCCAATACGGTCACGGGGGAGAGTCCCTGCAAACTTTCTCACGGCTCTGAGGTCGTGCTGTCGGTGGAGTTCGGGGTGAAATTCCCTCGGGTGGTTACTGCAGGAGAAGGAGACGAGGAGTGAAGAGTGAAAAATGAAGCTGAGCAGCGGCTCTCGCTGGATCTTATGGAGGAACTCCGCGATCTGGCAGTCATTCGACAAGAAGAATTCAAGCGTCAGATGGTCAGGTACTATGATAAGAATATCAGGGTCAAGCAATTTGTAAAGTGGGATCTAGTCCTCAAAAAGTTCGACGCGGCCGGAAGGTCGGCGGTGGTCAGCAAACTCAATCCCAATTGGGAGGGCCACTATGTGGTTGCAGAGGCCCTAAAGTTGGGGGGGATACCACCTCCAAAATGTGGAGGAGGTCTCCCTTGGTCGCACATGGATTGACGATGACTTGAAACGTCATAATGTTTACTTTCACAACTCTTTCTTTTATTTATATACATACATGATATGTTGGTTGGTTGAAAGCCCCAAACAGATCCCGCTGACCGAACTCTCACTAACCGGCGGGACTGGAAGAGCACTCGAGTGGAAGGTTGTTATGAGATGTTGGTTGGTTGAAAGCCCTGAGCAGATCCCGCTGACCGGGCTCCCACTAGCCGGCTAAGCTGAAAGAGTACTCGAGTGGCAGGTTGTTATGAGATGTTGGTTGGTTGAAAGCCCCGAGCAAATCCCGCTGGCCGGGCTCCCACTTTCTAGCGGGGCTGGAAGAGCACTCAAGTGGCAGGTTGTTAGGAGATGTTGGTTGGTTGAAAGCCCCGAGCAGATTCCACTTAACGGGCTCCCACTAGCCGGTAGGGATGGAAAAGCACTTGAGTGGCAGGTTGTTGTGAGAAGTTGGTTGGTTGAAAGCCCTGAGCAAATCCCGCTGACCGGCTCCCACTAGCCGGCAGGGATGGAAGATCACTTGAGTGGCAGGTTGTTATGAGATGTTGGTTGGTTGAAAGCCCCGAGCAGATCCCGCTAATCGGGCTCCCACTAGCCGTCAGGGCTGGAAGAGCACTCGAGTGGCAGGTTGTTATGAGATGTTGGTTGGGTGAAAGTCCCGAGCAGATTCCGCTGATCGGGCTCCCACTAATCGGCAAGGCTGGAAGAGCACTCAAGTGGCAATTTGTTATGAGATGTAGGTTGGTTGAAAGCCCCGAGCAAATCCCGCTAGTCGGGCTCCCACTAGCTGACAGGGCTGGAACAACACTAGAGTGACAGATTGTTATGAGATGTTGGTTGGTTGAAAGCCCCGACCAGATCCCGCTGACCGGGATCCCACTAGCCGACAGGTATGGAAGGGCACTCGAGTGGCAGGTTGTTATGAGATGTTGGTAGGTTGAAAGTCCCGAACAGATCCCGCTGACTGGGCTCCCACTAGCTGACAGGGCTGGAAGAGCACTCGAGTGGCAGGTTGTTACGATGTGTTGTTGAAAATAATGTTTGAAACAAAAGCTAAGTGAAAGACGAGGCTGGGGAAAGAGGTGAGTGGAATCATACTTGACTTACCCTCACCCGTAGATAGGCTTGCCTGGCATGTAAGGGGGTCAGCGTCAAATCAAGAAAGCCTCCTCATGGGCTGGAAGAGCACTTGACTTACCCTCCCAGAGACGTCACCCGCAACTTAACCCTCCTCATGGGGAGCCTTCTCAACTCGCCTCTCCTTAGTGGTCGTCACCTCTTTCTACTTCTTTGACGGGACCGGTGTTGGTGGCGAGTCGAGGTCGACAAACGTAACCCTCTTCTTGCCCTTGAGGGAGGCAGATGCCCTTGACTCGCTGTTGTATGCTGCCGCGATTGATTTCGTGCAAGCGAGCTGAGTAGTGGGAGTCTTGGCACTCGCGTAAGGAGAATTTGTCGGGACGAGTCTCTACCATGCATCGTTATAATCATGGCATTTAGACGAAAGACCAAAGGATGTGAGACCTAGGGGAAGAGAAGAATGATAAAACCTTCCCCAGGGAACACCGGGAGGAGCGAGTCGACGTTCCACCTTAGGTAGGCGACCACAAAATTCTTCTGGAGAAAAAATTTGTGAAGATGTGCATCCTGACCCTCCACTCGCGGGGCGCAATATGTCGCCTCGTCCTGTTGGATTGGCAAGTAGGGGATGTTCTTTTGGTTCCCCTTGACAAATATGAACTCATCTTTCCAATGGTGATTCTTGTTAGCTGTCTCGCAGATCTTAAAGTGCGAGCTGGAGAGAAAGGCGACCCCGTCATTTGTGGCACTGTAAATGAACGACTTGCAAAAAAAGTGAGGTTGAACTTGATCCTCTCCTCGCGCAAGAAGCACACAAATGGGACCAACATGACAATGTCGTTGACGTTCAACTGTGTTGGAATGTCATCAAAGTACTTTGGGACCTGGCGTATCTCAGGCCACAGCTGGAGTCACAACCACACATCGAAGTGCGAGATGAGGATAACGATCTCGTCCTCATAGAATGTATTGATCACCTCGCCTTTTTTGGGTGGGCGAGCTTCAAAATCCTATGGGATGTAATTCGCGACGAAGGCAAAGTATTTTGCTTCGGGCAGGTGACCGTCATGGAACGGATGTTCAGCGAACTGTTTGACCCACTTCATTCAAACGTCCTTAGCCTCGTTGTCACCACCCATTGCACTAAGGCTGAGAGCACGAGTACTAAGAAGCGCAAGTGATAATGTTGGAAGAAAGCGATATCATGAGGGGAAATAAATGTGGTCGGTAAAAGTACTGTAAGAAGGGGGGGAGGGGGGAAATTTATAGAAGATGTTGAAATAATGAGGGGATTGACGAGGGGGCCGCCGGGTTCCACTCCGGTATGAGGGGGGAAAAAGGGGGGAGGGAGGGGGGGGGAGAAAGAAAAAGAGGGGGAGAAGAAGAAAGGGAGGGGGAGAAGAAGAAAAGGAGGAAGGGGAAAGAGAGAAAAGGGAAAGGAATAAAAAAAGGGAGGAAAAGAGGAAGTAAGACAACAATACCGGACATTGCATACTTCATTTTGCACATTTATGGCTGTGTTGCTTGAAACTGTTACGACTTTACGTGCTTTTTGTTGATTTCATCACAATTAGTTGAGAAAAATTAGAAATTTTCTACCACAATCTTTCTTTGTCTGTTGATTTCACCTTATTGAAGCGCATTTTTGATATTTTTCACGTGTTTTTGTTAATTTTCATAGTGATTCTGAAATGGGCATACTCGTTTTTGTTAATCTGAGGTTGTGCATTGTTTCTCTATCATCAGGTAGACTAGAAGTTGTGTTAAACCGTTTATGTTTTTTCTCAGCTTGAGCAGAGTTTTTGTGAATGAGATACTTTTAAATTTCATAACTCGTTTTGGATTGAATATATAATCTATGTATCAATAAGTAATCACGAGAAATTGAAGTTTCTATCTATTTACTAGGTTTAGAAATCCTTGATAATCTACTGTGATACATATTTTATATTAATGCACGAAATGACGATTTAACACACATGATTAACTTTTAATTCCTGAGATTAATTTTGAAGGTTTAAGTAAAACAGTGCCTTCATTTTCCCCCATAAAATGATATGAGTAGCTATATTTTATCTCCTGTGTTACTAGATGTCATTGATTCTACGGTGCAACATTTTCCAAAACGCCGCAAAAGCATCGTGAATGCAACCGTCGGAGTAGATTGTTGCGGCACTTTTTCACAAAAAATGCCTCCATAGACTTGAGGAGTACTGCGGCATTTTTTTTAGAAACGTTGTGAAATGTCATTACCTATCCCGGCATATTTCTGTTCTCTAAGCTTCACCACTTACATAGTTATATTAAAACTTAAGCGCAAGGTTTATATATAACAAGCGCCGCAAATGTTTTTTTAAAAAAATGGCAGAGAAGCAGGTAGTGAGAAAGCAAAAGAGCACAATTTTAGTGAACAAGAAAGTGTTTCTACATGCTCTAAGACCATCACCACAAACATGCATATATAATAACAGCCTAGAATTTTTTAACATAAAATTGTTCTTTCCAATTAAAAATAAACTGTTATACAGCTAATATCCGCAGTTACAAAAACCACTGATGGACACTAAAAAGGAAATCAGAAATAAATTCAAGGGTTAATCAGAAGGCATGGTCTTCTTTTTCTTCATTGTAATAAATTTTGAGTCTCCGGAAGAGGGCGCAGGAACTGTATTAGACTCAAGACTTGCTTTGAAAACTTTAGAGTCTGCCTCCTCTTCGTCAATGCTCAGAAATATAACTTTGAAAATCAGGTTTATCTACATCATAAGCACGTGCTTTTGTCCGCCTCACCTTTCTCTGGGATTTTTGTAGAAGTGAAAGGTAAATGATTAAATTATGCGCAGACAACTAATATCTATATTAGATGCAGGTGTACCTTTATACCTTCACCACAAACATGCATATAATTCAAGTTCACGACCGCCACCACCACGCCAAACGAAACCTTATTGACATTATTGATGAAAATGTGAGTGGTTCAGCTTGTTCTGATACCAAGAAAGTACTTTCATACTAACTTATTTCAAAAAGTTTTGTGACTCAAAGCAGCATAATAGTCTTATCTATTTCTCCTAGGTATGAATTAATTGATGTTTGAGGGCATATCGTAACTGTAGATAATATTGTTCAATCATACAAACTAAGACTTCAGATTCTTTGTCATTCGTTAAGCCAAAATTATGCACCTTAATAACCAAGCAACTTGAAAATTACCTCAACAATATAGTCGGCACCAAACTTCTTTCTCCACTTAATCATGTCAGCCCACATGTGTTTTGCTTTCTCAATATCAAACTTCCTTGCCTTTAAAAATCTAGATAACAAATGAAGGATATTTACAAGGCCATAATTTCATCAATAAAGATAGAACATATGTGCAATCAAGATATAAAACACATTATATTATATGTAGGCTACTTTATAGTAGTATAATGATATCCATCTCTTAGTTATATAATGAACAAGTGTAGAGGCTATTAAAATAGTGTATAAATTAGTGTGGAAGGTGAAAATATTTAATAAATATTAACTAGTATGATATTATAGTTGTTGATATTGTCCATTATCATAAAGTTGATTACATTGGGCAAACATATGAATTATTTTAATCAAAATGTGCTTCTTGCTGTACCAAAAGGGCCGCATTAAATGGAGCTTAGTGGTGCTTAATAACTTAGAAATTATAAGCAATAAAAGGGACCATTTGCATAAGAGATCAATGTACATAGGAGCTTAAGCATGCTTGTGTATGAGAATAGGTATAAGTATGTATATGTCTGACTGCATATAACACATGCATCAATGCATAATGTCATCCCTCTTTCTGTAGAAAAAAATAAAATTTTGAGTAATTAGATCTCCAACAAATATATTGAAAGATATTTCTATTTCCAAATGCATACCAATTTTATGCTTATAATTGGAGCATAGTGTCGAATGGCTTTAGGGTTTAGAGGATGTTTATGCAGTTTCTAAAGATAGAGGGATAGAAGAAGAAGAAAGACATGCAAAATAAGGTACACACATTTTGAAGAGGATTGAGGGGGTGTAAGTATAGAATTGAACCTGTAAAATAAGCCAAGTAGACCAGCAAGTTGAGCTCCCTAGCAGAAAGAAGAATCCCATCAGCCAATTGTGATCCCCTGTTGCCTCTAAAACTGAACTCCAAATCATCCTCCCAAACCCACTGTTGTTGCTATTGTTCAGTATCTTCTTCCCTTTTAAGAACGCCATCATAAAAGCACCACACACACAAACCATGGTTCCCAGAACCTTAGCCATGCTCCTCACGCTCCCAATCTCCACCCTCTCCATTCTGATCATCAGCTTAATTAAAACAACATTGAAAGAACCAAATTAAAATGTATGAAGGAACTTCACTCACCCGACAGTGGCTGCCATGAGGAATGTGACTGCCGGTATTATGTTGGACATGGTGCTAGCAAGTGTTGCAGAGGACGACTCCAGCCCTTTGTAGTAGAAGCTCATGTTCATGGTCGCCCTGTCCATAATTCATAAAAAGAGGCTTGTTTGGCAATTAAAGAAAATACGGGAGAGAAAACGCGGGTGGTTGCAGGGGCGTCGGTGACTTCCGTCGAGCATGGAGAGAAAACGCGTTTGCCAAACAAGCCCCTTTTTATGACCCGCGTTTTTTTGTTATGACAAAGAGGAATTGAACCTCATAAGCATTTGTATTCCTAATTTTCTAACAAAATTTCATATTCTTCCTTACCGTGACGATAAAGTTTTCATCAACATAGCCTCTAACACTATCTTTTTATGAGAGGACCAAACACAATGAAATTGATTGTCATTTTATCAGAAAAAAGTTCAAACTAAAGTTAACTATTCATTTTGATGTTTATGTTGGAACTTAGAACGTAAGCATCCAACCTAAAGTCAATTGGTTACAGGTGAAAGATAAAAATATATATTAAGTGTACATGACTACATAAATTTTTTGATGTGGGGCTAAATTTGAACATATCTCATCACGTGTAGAGTTTTTGGCCTCTATGTAACATAAATTTCTTGATGTTGGACTAAATTCTTGACATAATACATATACTAACCTGCCCAGGTATGAAATCGTTGAGAACTATAGGGAGCCCTCTGATCAAAGCCTCAGCAATGGTTCCAGACCCATCCTATCACAATGCAGCACATAAATTTTAAAAAAACTCAAGGATACCATGGTAATTTACTTTATTATACACGCATATAACTTACCTTTGTTATAATACAGTCGCAAGCCCCCATCCACTTCTCCATCCGTGTTTCAAATCCTCTTATCTGTCAATGAAATTTTGTAAAATTTACTGAGCGAAGACTTCTAAGCCTCAGATGGTTGGCTTCGGGCGGCAAATTGCGCACAACATAGATCCTCGGGCATAGAACCGCAGCCGCGGCGGCATTCCGCTGGATCCGTGCTGTTGTGACCAATCCGCCGCTACAAACGGGGCCTAAACTCTATGTTTAACAGCAACATTCCTACCTTCACAGGGATTTTCCACTGAAGTGATTGATGGGTAGAACTTAGAGTTTGATTCCTCCCACAGATAACAACAAGCTGTCCTAAAGGCTTGTCCTGAGAGACATCATACAGTGATTCGCCGAGGGCCTTGGCTGTTTTCTTGACTGGGCCCATTCCCTCTCCACCCTCCCATAAGCAACACAGCTGGAAGATCAGGGTCCATCTCAAGCTCTAATCTCAAGTCATCCTGTTCATCATTTCAGATTTGAGCTTTCTACAAGTTGACAAAAATCACAATGACAATGACATACATATACATACATACATGCATACATCTATATACAAACATACATACATATATCTATACTTTTTTTTGAATGAATTAGTACTATGTTAACACGGAAAAAAAATTTGAGTCTACCACGACTGATATGTTAATTATGTGTCATTTACATTGACTTATGCTTTGTTTGGGGGACTTATTTCCACCTGTCAAATGATTACGATCTTAATTAAGGTCCGGTTCATGCGATCGTAACCGCTTGACATGTCAAAATAAGTTCCCCCAAACGAAGTCATAGTTGAAGCAAAGCGATGTTTCATGTTGTATAGAAGATTCATAATACTTGAAGATATTGGGGTGTAGTTTTGTGTTTATCCGAGCTATATATATATGCTTGATCCCTTAGTCGAGAAGGTTAACTTTCATTCTCCTATGTTTTTGCATCTCATAGTCAAGAAGGTTAACATATAAAATTGTGTTTATGTTAAGAGTTGTTTGCAAAATTCAGGTTGCACCCCTCTATCTTTTGAAATTACCTCGCAACGCTTTTTGGGGGGTGGGTTATTAATAGTAAATAATCCGCAACTTTTGTTAAGACATATTATGATTAAGAGATGCATCTTCAATTTAGGAAAAAATTTATGTCCAATTCTGTAAAGTGATTTCAAACCAACTAACTAGCAATACCGTCTATATCATTAAAATCGAACATACTGAATAATCAAGTTAAAGAATAGAGAGAAAAAAAATGAACTATTATTTGTTAGGGATCGCGCCACAATTTCGATCGACAATGATGATCGAGATTGTTCATGATAAAAGAGTGAACTATTATTTGTTCATGAAAATAACCCTTTCCAACAGTATAAATATATATATTGATGCAAGTAAAATAGTGTTAAATAAGCTCACCTGGGTTTTTTCCTTAATTGTATTTTACAGTTTTGCAGCCATAACATGTAATAACCTACCTTGAAATATAGATTTATCCAGAGCTTCCAATGCCCTAGTTAAAATTCCATATCAACTAAACATGTTAAAAAAGCTTCCAAGCAATAACAATGATGTTGAAAATTTAAAACAAAAAACATTTCTCAACTAGGAAACACATACAAAATTGAGCATGTCTAATTGTACATTTATCATAAACATCAAGTAATGAAATCCAAGCCCCAAATAAATTTTCATCCAAAAAAAACTTAGGTAAATTCATACCATGCAGCTCCCATATCAACTGGAAAACCAAATGTGTAATCAGTGTAAGCTCGGCCGCTAATTCTAGCTCGTGAAATCAAGGAATTAAATTGATGCTCCGTTCATTTGAAAGTTTCTCTCTGTTGCATTTTCAGAAGCACCTATTTTTGTTTGTTTGAACAGTCTCAATTTGGAGATATCAATGCCCCCCAAACGACATTTTATGTCTGAATCCAACCGTAGGGAGAGCACCATTCAGAACATTGTTTTATCCATGAAAAAAATAGTAAAGTGCTGCCAGAGAAGCCTCTCATGAAGATAAAGCAGATTCTTAATTGAGCTCCCTCCCTAAGGTTGAAATCAAGTATAAATCGATATTTGTGGGATTGTTGAGTCCAAAATTTGTACTTGTGTTCTTTGAAAAAGACAAGTTAGAGAAAGCGCTCAAACAAACAAATTCTAAATTAATAATTATTAAAAAAACTAAGAAGGCTTCAGAGGAAAAGTGAAAAATAGAGGCTCAGATCATCTCCAAACTAGTCCAAGAAGAGGTGAAATGAAAAGAGCGAATAAACACTCATCTTCCAACCACCTTCCAGTGCTAATGATAGTTGCAGGGGTTGCCTGAGAAGCCTTCTCCACAGGCCATCCTCAATGCCCACAACATTCAAGGAAAAAAAACATCATTAGTCCATGTCAGCTCCATGACTCCTCATCGCCTCTAATTGATGCAAATAAAATCTCATTAAGCGTGTCAACAATTGCAAAGTGGAACTCTAACAAAACAGACCCGCAGTTGAACACATCTTCAGATCTTTCTCTCCCCCCCCCAATAATTTAGCATTTTATCTTGCTTGCACACCCACCATGGATGCACGGGTTGCCTGAGGAGACTCTCCAGGCCATCCTCTATGCATTGTCTCTTTCAAGGAAAAAATCCATTCAGTCCGACAAATTTTGGACTAATTCATTTGTTTCCAGTTTTTGGTGAGGAAGTCTTCCATTGGTTTAAAGCTACAATGGAAATGGGAGGAAATTTGATTTTTTTAAGCTCAAAATAGGTACTTGGATCAGCTTGGGATGTCAGCAAGCTTTGACATCAAAACTTACTGCAGACAGAGCTTGATTGCTGAAAACTATGGCCTGCTAAACTCCACCACGTTCAAACCAAATCCAGATTACTACAGGTAAACTAATCATTTTCCCATAAAGCTAATTAGCCTCACACTCAATTGTATGTTATATGAAATTTGAAAGCTGATGAGATTAAAAAAGGCTAAACCAAATTTAAGTTGTCTGCTTGGAAAGAAAAGATGAGATGAAATTGCAACAACTATTCATAATACTTTCAAATTTTGAGTTTATTCAATTTTCATATGTTTAACTATTTGCCTGAGTTGTTTTTTGCTCTCTTAATTTGTTTTTTTTACACGAATCATGCTCAAAACTTCAGCGAGTATGTTGGTTTCACTTAGACGAATCCAACGACGCCAAAATTGCGCAAATTGGAGTTCAATCAGCCTGCAAGAAAACTAGACTGAACCCACAGTCCATGCCTTTCGATCCCAATAGTAAAGTACAGCATTAGAGACTATTAAACCACTGAATATTTATCTACTTGTAACTTGAAGTTCAACAAAATCAAAATGTAAAATTGTGTGCCCTGCAGTGCACTTCTATGGCACCAATTGATGGGTCCAAAAGTCCTATCGACGAGTTTCATCGGGACGAAGAATATCAGGGCCTATTCTCATTGTGCAAGACCTTCTGTAAGCTAAATTGATGTGCACCACCCTCCCTCTCCCCCTTTTGCTCATTTTTTATCTGCTTACGTAGAAATTATTCCTTTACAGAAAGGTATAACACTCGTCTTACTCAACCTGGATCCCAACACGACAGCGCATGTAACAGTTAAAGGAAGCAACTTTGAACAAAGGGAAGAGTACCACTTGACTGCGGAAGATGGAAACTTGCATAGCCAGACCATGCTGCTAAATGGAGAACCTTTGAATGTGAATTCTGATGGCTGTATCCCCGCATTAACACCGAACAAAGTCGATGGCTCGCAGCCCATCAAATTCTTCTTCTCCAGCGGCCGTGACAGGGAGGAGGCGTCGAGCGTGAGAGGGAGACGGGAGGATGCGAGGTTGAGTGCGAGAGGGAGACCACAAAGTATGAGATTTCCGCTTAGGGTTGGGAAGCAGAGATGAAATCCTCCGGAGAGCGGAGAAGAAAAGCCTCCAGCATGAGATTTCTCACCCGTCTCCGTCTCCCGCGAAATATCTGCAGCGAGGAATTAGGTATCGAGAGAGTTGTCGGACCGAAGACGCGTAAAATGAGGATAATGTTGGGGGTAAAATGGGAATCAGGTATTTTCAGTCATTTTAAGTCTACCAGAGTGAGGCCTGACCGGGGGGGGATAGCCTGCTCGCGTCCTCACGCCTACACCTCGGGGCCAACAACCCCGTGATACCCCACCCCACCCCACACACACTCGCTGACGATTCAAATAAACACATAATCACTAATCACGAAGAAAATGAGCGAAGGAATTAAAGTACCGCACCCGCGCAACTTAAAACCAATGGCACTCGTCAGGCAAGTTCGCATTATTATAACGTTCCACACAAGTTCTAGGTTAAAAAGCAATACAAAGTCTGGTACTACACGAGAAAAAAAAGGCGAGAAAGAAAAGTAAAGGGGGTAGCGAGTGCCGGTAGTCTCAGAATTGAAGTCATTTCCATTTTTCTCAGCCTCGCGCCCCTGCCCTAGGTGGTCGACGTGGATTGTTGTACTCGCGGACGACATTGAGTTCCAGTTGCACGTTGCTCATATACTCTTCGATCCGATCAATATGTGACGTCTAGGACGTCACTTCACCATCCACTCCTCGTCACACCTTGTCAGCCAGCAGTCTGTAATCCTTCTCAAGCGCATGTAATCTCTGTTCCGTCGCGGCCTCGCTGATGGCCCTTCCCTCCTTCATCTCGCGCAACATAAGCCCGTACTTGCGAAGAATATCAGCCATATGCATCTTCATCACTGCAGGATTGCCCAAGTAGCCGAGAAAGTCCTCGATCATGTCAGGGGAGGGAGGTGGAGAGTAGGCTCTCGCGTCGTATGACTCTTATATCACCGAGGCCTCCTGCTTATCTGTTTTATGCATCAGGAAGTTCAATCTCTATGAGCTAGTGCTTGATGGCAGCACTTACCGCATGCCATACCAAAGAAAATTTGAATTCCTCCTTTTCTAAAAGTAACCTTCAATATAATCTTGTATGCAAAGTAATTAATTTTTTTATTAAATGTTACGCAACCTCTTTAATTAACAAGAATATTTTAAATTCGAATTAAATTTCATTAAACTCATATTCACCCCCAAGGGTGCAAATAGATCCTACAGACTTCTAGTGGTAGGAGTGCTTGCCACTGGTGCCCGATCATTCCTGAGGTCTCGCACCTTTGGGCGATGCGTGATTCAGAATCAGCAGTGGTTAATCATTAGGTGTGGAGATTGGATTGGGGGCACAATATGCCCCTAAATTCCACAGTAGTGTGAGCATTTCAGCTTGACACTTTTCTATCTCACACACATGCCCTTCCACAAATGTTGTGGGCGCAGCTGGGGCTTCTTCAGGAAGCGACGTGTTGTTGGTAGGAGGATTGGTTGGAGTTTGATTGGCACGTCCCTCGAGGACTGCCCCGTTGATAGCTTGGAAGGTTCTCTTCGTCATTGTTGTTGGTCAGGAGCACTTGCACAAAACTAGTATTAACTTCATGATCACTTCAGAGAGTTTGGAACACCATCTCACAGACGGCGTGAAACAGTTGTGGGTCGCTTAGCGCTCCTATGGATCAAAGGAAGCAGATTGTCTTAGCTCGAGAGTGAATCAACCGCTCAAACAGTCAAAGAAAGAACCGGTGGTAGAAGACATCAAAACTTTATATGGAAACCACGGGGCTAGGCCCAGTTCAGACAAAATTCACTGACTTTAGTTGGTTAAGAGAGTTAGAGTTTAGAAGGCTGACTTGCTATTGCTCATTTACAAGTTTGTATAGAAAAATCTAAGTCTTTAGTTGCTCTTGCTGGGTTTCAAACCCTAAACCTGAGGTACGCAACCCGATCAACCAACTTAGCTAACAAATTAATTTGTTCATGAAGGTTTCCTACTAGCTCAATTTGCAGAGTTTCGTACAAACAGTTGTGGGCCGCGTGCGGGAAATTTGAGCGCTAAGGGTACCCGAATGCGCGGCACGCGCGGGAGTCTTCTTGCAAGCGCGCACGAGGAGCGCGCCCGCACGCTTGGCGTGCACGGGACGCGTGTGTGCGTGGCCGTGCACTGGGCGTGCTTGGGGCACATGCTCGCATGTCGATTGCGCGTGGGGGTGCGCGCCTGCGCGCCGGGCACGCAAGACGCGCGCCCGCGTGTTGATCTCCCAGGATGCACGCCCACATGCAGGGCGCACACGGGTTGCGTGCCCGGGTGCCTTGCGTGCGTGTTTGCGCGCTCCAGCGTGCCTTGTTCATGGTGTGTCTTCATGCTTTGTGCACGCAGGGGCGCTTGTGCGTCTTGCATGTGTGTTCTCTTCTCTGCATAACCGCACGTGGCGGCGAGTGTTGTAGTGACCTTAAAATATTGCTTTTGTGGATACTTATTGGTATTTTCCTCTCCAGGCTTTGAGGCATGACCAAGGAGGTGAATCCCCAGCTGGGGTACAAGGGAGTCCGTGTTGGGGTCCTTGAAGACTGAGATGAAGCGTCTTTCTTCGCGGAGTGAACTGTTAAGCTAAAGACCATCGGAGTTGCAGAGCACAAAGACTCCGCTGACTATATGTGAGATCGTTGTCTGCTTGCCAATGATATCTGCAAGGAGAACATGACCAAGGAGGTGAATCCCCAGTTGGAGGATGCTGAAGACTCTTCGTACGATGGCGGGGACAAATAATTGTGACATTGTCGGTCTTCGTGCCGAAGATCTTTTTGAGGATGAGATTGGGGCTTTGATGTTGATGTCGACGACTAGGAGTTGCTCTGCTTTTATTATATATTTGCATTATGTAGTTGTGTTTGTACTTTTACCTTTGTACTTCATGGTTGCTTTGTACGTTGTTGTAACGCTTTAGACATTTTTGTATTTTGTCTTATTGTTCAGGATCGCTCTGGCTTGGAGTGTTGTTGGTGTAGTTATTTATTTTGCCGGCGCTGTTGTTTTATGAGTGACTTTATTTTGTCTTTAGACATCAGCGGTGCAGGGATGAGACATCGGTGGTATCACAACCTACTACGCGAGCGAATGACGGACGCTTCGAGCCGGGGCAGGGGGGATGAGACCCGGACAATGTCCCAACCTACCATGCGCAAGGGCACAGGGGCATGATGCCTTGCAGCGCGGGAGTGGGTGCTCTACAACGTGGGGGCATGATGCCATACATCGCGGGAGTGGGTGCTCTGCAGCGCGGGAGCGAGTGCTCTTCAGCATGGGGGCATGATGCCTGCAACCCACGAGCGGGTGCTCTGCAGCGCTGGAGCGGGTATTCTGCTTTATAGATGAGTCATGCTTCCTGAAGTTGGAGAGCCTGTCGCTCGGTGTTAGTAACCGAGTCCGTGATTTTATCCATCCGAGTTTTATTTTAGGAGATTTGTACTTTTTGCAAAGTCAGAAACAATTGCAGTGGTGTGGATAATCAAAGCGCAAATGTGTGTGGGTAGTTTGTTACACAAAAGCAATCAGTAATAATAAAAAAGGTGAAATTGCGAGTACATGAGGCGCAAGCTTTGCATGATCTACTAGGGGAGAGCCCCCTTGCCCCGGGTCTTCGATTTATCCACGCTGTGGTACATCGTTGTCTGTTGGGAACAGTACTTACATTGTCCTATGTTGAGTTATAAGCCTATGGCACACATTGGTCCGGGTCCTGGTTCAGTAAGAATCTTCCGAGAAGTTCTTGTTGGACGAGGCGCTGGATCTTCATCTTTAGCATGTTGCAGCCTTTCGTTCTATGGTCGTGTCCGCGATGGAATTCACAGTATTGCGACTGATTTCCCCTATTCGGTGCGAGGGGCTTAGGCCTGTTAATGACTTCATTATCACAGATGACGAGAAGCACATTTGTTTGAGTTGTGTTGAGGGGAGTGTAATCCTAGTGTTGATGTTGGCCTCGATCTCAACGGGGGTTGTTGTCGCGCGCGTCGTTCTTCTTGTAAACCGACGACGGTGTTGACTCGCGCTTTCTCCATCTCTTTGGGTTCTAGTCGAACTGGTGGCGGTGCGCTTCAATTGCTTCATCAGCTGCATTCTGGGCTTCAATCCGACGAACGAGATCAGGATAGCTAGACACAGTTTCTCGCATTAGTGCGGAGTAGAAATTACTAGGACGGAGCCCTCCAAGAAAAAACCCTCAAGAGCTCTGGGTCCACCCCGACCGAGTCTCCCCCGGTCGGCCTCCTTTCGACCACCACCGTCAGATCGCCCTCCCGTGTCGCCACCATCCGTTATGCGGGTAACCACCCGCGTTACTACAAATGCAACCACCTATAATAGTGGGTGTAAATATTCAAAATTATGACGGCCTGCGAATAGCAAAATTATAAAAATAATCCACAACTTAAAACTATATTAAAATTGGTCTGTAATTAGTAATTTGGGCGGTTACGGTATGCAGATAACCACGCAACCACCCCCTGGAGCATATAAATAGGACCCCAGACCCCTCTCATTCTAACCTCTTCTTCTCACAATCTTCTCCTCCTACAGACCAGAGCTCTGTTGAAGAGTCGCCTCCCTTGGAGACCTCCAAGTGCTTTGAAGATTTGCCCAAGTCCACAACACGCATACGTGCATGGCGTACTGCCAGCCTTCCTCCGCATTCACTCGTGCGAGCAGAGCACCCCATTAGCTTTCCTCAGCGATCCCATTACAGATAGTCAAACAACATCGATGAGCGTTATCCCTCGTCTGAACAAAGATCGTGCTTCACAAGTGGTGGTCCGACACCCTCTGAGCAAGCTACATTTTCTCTCACCCCTCAAGCTGTAATGAGGAGCGACCTTTCGCCCTTAGTTTCTCCAAAGCCAAGGAAACAGAAGCAAATAGTGAAGTTTGTCTGTCACCGAATCAGTCACGAGTTTTTTATCCTATTCACGGGTTTTCCACATTAAAAATATGTCTGTCTATTTCTCTACTTACTTTGTGACTAATTGCGAGCTCGACCGCTCCGCGAGCTAAAACAGCCAAATTTAACTTGGTCTACCGAGAGCTTTCAGCGACCCGCAACATCTCTCAATACTTCAAATTTTATAGAGCTTCAAGCTTGATTTTGAGCATCATTAAACTTGAACTTGAAAATTTTTCTCAAGGTCCAATTTTTAGACAAATCACCACTTTGCGGGTCTGTTTGGGACAACTCTGGCAGTTCTTTTCCAGCCGGCAGAGCTGTTTTTAACATGTTTGGAACGACCGCTCTTTGAAAATCGCGGTTGGCAAGAAGCTCTTTTATCTGCTCTTTGATAAGCCGATGACCACCCGCGATCCAGAAATCCCGCAATCGCGCTTTTATATTTTCTCCCGTCCTTCCCCACCGATCCGGTGCCCTAGCTGAAAAGGAGCAACCTTCCGCTGCGCTTCGCTTCTTCGGTCGACGATCCGCCGATCCCGCTGCGCTTCCCTTCTTCGGCCGATGATCCGCCGATCCCGCGCGCTCCCATTCCGTCGTCGATCGCTGTGCAGACCTTCCGCCGCCGGCCATTCCACCGTCGATCCCGCTGAGCAGATATTCCGCTGCGCAGACCTTCCGCCGCCGTCGATTCTTTGGTAATCTCTCACTCGTGCATTGGATTTCTCAACCCTTTTCATTTTCTTCCTTGCCTCCTGCACCTCAAGCATTTCAGTGGATGTGTTTTTCTTGTTCCTGCTTACTGGTATTGTGATTTGTGGTTAAATTTCAGTTATATATTATGCTTACACTTTGAGTACTCTCAGTTTAATTTCCTTCTGCTTAATTTGTGTATGCCTTTTTCCAGTTGTTGATTATGCTTACAGTTCTCCTTTGTCGACTTCAATTTCCTATTGTTATTTTTGCAAGCTTAGCTTCAAGTTAATTTATTCTATTCGTCATAAAAAGGTTCTATTTTAATCATCAGATTACTTACAACTCATAAGTGTGTATGATGTGTTGTGTTCTGTGTGTTTTTGTTTATGTATGTGATATGTTCTGTGTGTGTGTGTGTATGTGATGTGTTTTGTGTATGTGATGTGTTCTGTGTGTGTGTATATGTTGATATATGTGTTGGTGTATATGTATATGTGTTTTTTGTTAACGGCAATGGTGTCAAAATTAGTATAATGGGTAAGCCAAAGGAAGGAGACATCTCAGCGACTTGGGAGTCGAATGAGGTTTTGATTTTTTGTGATCTTTGCATTAAAGAGATCGGGTTGGGGAATCGGCCAACCACCCACTTCAACAAAGATGGTTGGAAAAATTTGATTGAGTCATTTAAAGAACGCACCGAAAAAAATTATGATCGGTTGCAAATGAAGAACAAATGAGATCATCTGAAGAAAGATTGAAAAGTGTGGAAAGAACTAAAACAAGGACAGACCGGTTTAGGATGAGATCCCGAAAAAAGAACTATTGCTGCATCTGATGAGTGGTGGGCGGAAAAAATAAAGGTCATCTTAAAAACTCTAAATTTACAAAAACTATCTTTTGTTGTTATTTTAATATTGTTTTTTTTATTGTGTATAGGTTGTTCCCGCTGCAAAAATATTTCGATATGGTGGTATTTCCCCCGACTTAGAGGAGAAACTTGATACTATGTTCAGCCAAGTGGTCGCAACAGGTGTTGATTCTTGGGCACCATCAATTGGTAGTTTACCACCTAATATGGAGTGTAGAAAGTAGCGAATAAGAAAGAACAAACGGATAGACTTTTGAATAATTGAAATTTTATTATCCAAAAAGATATCATTTACAAAGGTATGACCTCCCTTATATAGAATGGAGGAGAAATGAGCGAGAGTATACAAACAATGTGGGACTAAACATTTACAGTACAAAGCGGCTAGAAATAAAGGAGACCGCACAGGTCGCGCGGTTAGACAGATGGGTTAACCGATCGGCAACACCAGCAGGGTAGAACATGCCGCAATGTGCGACCGATAGACCGCCCGGTCTCCAGGTTACAGAGTGAGACCGCCAGACCGCCCGGTCAACAAACCGCTGGACCAGACCGCAAGGCCCCCCGGTCTAATACTTCAACACTCCCCCTCAAGCTGGAGCATAAATATCAATCATGTCCAGCTTGTCACAAATGTGAAAGAAGGAAGTAGAAACCGGCTTGGTGAAGATATCTGTCAATTCCTTGTCAGAGGTGACAAATGGAGTACAAATCTGTTTCTTCAAAATCTCTTCCCGAATGAAGTGACAGTCAACCTCTATATGCTTTGTTCTCTCATGGAAGACCGGATTTCTGGATATGTATATAGCGGTCTTGTTGTCACAGAACATAGGGAGAGGACAGTCATATACCTCACCTAGGTCAAGCATGAGAGCCCGCAACCACTTTAACTCACACGTAGTTGACGCCATACTCCGGTATTCGGCTTCGGCACTGGATCTGGAGACAACAGACTGTTTCTTGCTCTTCCAACTCACGAGATTACCTCCAACAAAGGTACAAAAGCCTGATGTGGATTTACGATCGCGTTTGTCATCCGCGTAACTTGAATCTGAGTAGGCCTCAACCCTCAGATGACCATTCTTCTGAAAGAGTAACCCTTTGCCTGGTGCTGTTTTGATATACTCTAAAATCTTCAGGGCGGACTGAAGATGGCAGTCCCTGGAAGCTTGCATAAACTGACTGACCTTGCCTACAGCATAGGCGATGTCGGGTCTAGTCACCGTGAGATAGATGAGTTTGCCTACCAAACGTCTGTACCTTGTGACATCAGATAGAAGAGGCGAGTCATCCGTCCACGTTTTGTCTTCTCCAATAGCCATGGGAAACCGAGCCGGTTTGACACCTGTCAATCCTGCTTCTTATAGAAGATCAAGGGCATACTTCCGTTGGGAGAGAACCAACAAGTCAGGTTTCCGAGAGATTTCTATCCCCAAAAAGTATTTCGGGGAGCCCATATCCTTCGTGACCAAGTGCTGACGGAGGTGCTTCTTCGTCAAGTCCACCCCATCTCGGTCATCGCCAGTAAGAAGAATATCATCCACATATACGGCCAAAACCACCAGTCCCGAGGCCGTTTTGCGAATGAATAAGGAGTGATCGGCCGAACTCCTTCGAAAGCCGATGGTAGCCACAATACCACTGAACTTGTCGAACCATGCCCGAGGGCTCTGCTTTAGGCCATAAATGGCCTTCTTCAAATGACATACACGTGTCTCCCCCTGAGCAACATACCCAGGAGGTTGCTCCATATAGACGTCTTCCTAAAGATCGCCATAGAGAAAGGCATTCTTCACATCAAGCTGGGAAATAGCCCAATCCCGGTTAACAGCCACAGAAAGAAGAACCCGGATGGTGCTGAGGCGAGCAACCGGAGAAAAGGTATCAAAGTAATCAATGCCGTAAGTCTGAGTGAAGCCCTTGGCCACCAGCCGGGCTTTATAGCGATCCACAGTGCCGTCGGGGCGAAACTTCACAACGAAGACCCAGCGACAGCCAACCACATCAGTGCCCACGGGAGGAGGAACCAGGGTCCAGGTACCCCGTTCAGTAAGAGTAGTCATCTCTGAAAGATATGGTACCTAAACACCTAGAGGGGGGGGGGGTGAATAGGTGACCTAAACCTTTTTACAATTTTGTTGGCAGCTCAACAGTTATTTCACAGATTTCTGAATAAGTTCTCACAGCAAACACAACAATTCACAATACAGCACAATCACAGCACAGAATACACAAGATTTTATAGTGGTTCCCCAATCTTTGGGTACATCCACTTTCCCCCTTCGCCTATCTAGCAGTGTACTAGATTCGGCCAAACTTCTCCACTAGCTCAGAACCCAACTAGGTTCCTACCTCAGGCCCAAAGCCTTACACTCAGCCAAAAGGCCTACACTCAGCCACCCAGGCCTACTCTCAGCCAATTAAGGCCTACACTCAGAGTTCTTCAACTCCTACACTCAGGCAAGCAAGCCCTACCCTCAGCCTTTATAATCTAGGCTTACAATTCTCTCAGATCCAATGGATCCTACAAGTTAAAATAGAAAGTACAATAGCTAACTCTACAACTCAGAAAATAAGAGAGGAGTTGAGAGATTCTTGAAGAGTTCTTGGAAGAACTCGGTTAGATCCAAACTGACTTAGCTTCCTTCAAAGCTTCTTGATTAGAACTGAATTAGTCTGAATCTTCTGCAGTTGTTCCTTGACCTCTGCTTCTTGAAATCCAGATGACTCTGAATTCTTCTTCTCAGCCTTAGTTCCAAAGACTGAATTCTTGGTTGGAGCTCTCTCTCTCCAACTTCTTAGATCTGCCGATGCACAGCAAGATCTTCTTGTGTTGATACCACTTTTTCAAAGATCTGAAATCTCTCTATCAAAAACTTTTTCAACCACTTCTATATTACTTCATCAATCTTTATCACTCAATCAATCTTAGTCTGTAAACAATGGGTGCCTATTTATAGGCTTCCTTCATGGTAACCGGCTGGTCCGGTTCATAACAGACTTCTGATATCTCTGACAGTTGATGTAGACCGGCTGGATCGGCAGCTGTCATGTCAACCAGTCACTTCTTGTCAGATAGTGTCGAGACTTTCTGTTCTTAAGTGTCGACACTTATAGGCCAAGTGTCGACACATGTTGTGTAAGTGTCGACACAAGTCTACAAGGTGTCGACACAATTCCTTGTATGTCTCGACACAGATTCTTCTGCATGTGTCGACACTGAAATTGAGTGTCGACACAAGTACTTGTACTTCATTCTTTAACTGTATTCTTCTAAGTGTCGACACATCTTCTTTGTGTCGACACATCTTCATGTGTTGAAACTGTCAAGTGTCGACACTGCTTCTTGGTGTCGACACAAGTCTTCACTTTTGTTTCTTCAGCTGAGTGTCGACACCTTCCTTTAGTGTCGACACTTGTACTTAGAATATTTTGTAACTTTTCTGTTCTTTGCTAAGTGTCGACACAGCTCCTTGTGTCGACACTTTCTTCAAGTGTAGAGTCTTCAACTAAGTGTCGACACATTGTGTTGAGTGTCGATACTTTCTTCAAGTGTTGACTTCTCTGGTTGTGTGTCGACACATTGTGCTGAGTGTCGACACTTTCTTCAACTACTGACTCTTCAGCATAGTGTCGACACATTGTGTTGAGTGTCGACACTTACTTCAAATACTGAGTCTTTAGCTAAGTGTCGACACATTGTGCTGGGTGTCGACACTTTCTTCAAGTGTTGACTCTTCTGCATAGTGTCGACACATTGTGTTGAGTGTCGACACTTGTACTTAGATTCTGCAGACTTTTGCTGAGTGTCGACACAGCTCCAAGTGTCGACACTTTCTGGTGTTGACTCAGCTCTTCTAGGTGTCGACACTTCTGCTAAGTGTCGACACAGCTTTTCTGCATTCTTCTACACTAAGTGTCGACACAGCTCCAAGTGTCGACACTTTCTGACTGGTGTCGACTCTTCTTCCCAGGTGTCGACACAATGACTCCAAGTGTCGACACTGCTTGTCTGGGTGTCGACACAAGCTTTCTCAAGTGTCGACACTTTCCCTCTGGGTGTCGACACATGGACTTAGAAACTTTTAGCTTCAGTCTAGTGAATACCTAACCTGCACAAGTAACTCAAACAAACATCAAATACATTATGATGTATATCATTGAGTTAGGTGAGGCTTCTTCAAATCAGGTACATTTGACCAATGTACCCAACAATCTCCCCCTATTTGGAGAAGTCATAACCCTTAGTCAATGATATACACCACTCATAATTAAAAATTATAAAATGATGTAAAACAAGTATATGTCAACAGAGTTAAACATAAACATGTAATAAAGCACACATGTATACTCATACAGCATTACAGAACAAACAAGAATTAGACACATTCATCTGAACAATCATGAAATTTATTTAACAAAAATTGTTCAAACATTGTTGTTAATACATTTTCAATGATTTACACAAAATGTTTGATGTAACAGATTACAACATTCTTCAGTTTAATCTTAGTCTAATTCTGCTCTGGTTCTTTTATGACAATGCCTTTTCCAACTTGCACTTTGGCCTTTACAGCAGCAGCAGCAGGCTCAGCTTCAGCAGTCTTCTTCCCTTTGGAGTCCTTCTTTTTCTGTTCTTCAGCCTTGATTTTTTGCCTCTCAAAGTAATGATAGGGCTTAGGAAAGTACTTGCTAGGCTCCACAGCTGTTGGAGGTAGCTTTCCTAACTTAGCCTTCCTTCTATGTTGGACAATGGCTTCCTGCCTACTTTCATGCTTCCTCCATTCTGCCTCTGAGAACCACTTGTTCCTCTCATGGGCATTGTCCTTGGCCGCTTTCCAGGCTGTGAGAATGATGTTCCTAGAAGTAGGGCTCCACTGTTCAAAATCAGGTTTTTGCTCAGCAAGTTCCCTGAACTTCTTCTTTGATAGCCTAGTCTTTTCTTCTTTGTCCAAAGCCTCTTGCATAGCAGCTGTAATAGGTTGAACAACCTTTTCCAGAATAACATTGGGCTTGCCAGCAGTTGGACTATACATTGTGCTTACATCAGCATGAACCATTTCAAAATCTGGAGGTGGATAGATCACCTGAGCTACTTCCTGTTGCTCACCTCCAAGATATGCACTTTGAATACCAGATTCAGCTACATTGTCATCATCACACAGGGGAGGATAGCCCAGTGTAGCTCTGATGGAATTAGAAATCCATTTGGCATGGTCAGAGCTAGCTTTGACTAACACCCTCTCCCCCTTTATGACTTCTTGGGCTACATGATCTCTCACATCATCTTTCTGAAACCTGATTTGGCTATCCAAATACCTTATTGCATCCTTAAAGAAAGGTCTAAGCTTTGTAAGCTGTTCAGAAATGACCTTCTGTGATTCTTTGATTGCATTCTTGACAGCAGCAATTTCTTCCTGAAAGACATTATCAAATTCAGTCTTGGCAGCAGCAGAGGATGTTGAAGGTTCATCAGACTTACTCTTCAGTTCAGTGACTATTGCATTGTGGGATGCAGTCAAATTATCATTCATTCTGAGTTGATTCTCCAGCACATAGCCTTGCTTTAGTGCTATATCATCCACTTGAGTCTTTATTGTCTCTTGATGTTTGGTCAGGAATACCACTGCATTTCCACCCTTGTGGAAGCATTCATTCATTTCCTTCTTATTCTGATTCATCTCAAACCTTATTGATTTGATATCTTGAGCTAGATCAAATTGTAGGAACTTTTGGCTTTCATCAATATATGTCTCTATTGCCCTTCTTTGCTCATCCAACTTTACTTGCATTGCTACCATTAGGCTACTATAATCAGTTGATGGAGCTTGTTGGACTAGTGAGTGTTGAGCTACTGTTTGTAGAGCTTTCTTATAGCTCTGACTCCTTCTTTTGAAGACAAAGTATTTCTTCTTTTGAGCTTGCTCAGCTTCATCATCCTCAGATTCTGATGTACTGGCTATATCCACCCTATCCTTAGGGCTGGATGGTTTTTCAGTTTGCACATCTTGTGCCTTCTCAGTATCTAGCCTTATAGGCTCTTCTTGAACATCCAAGTTCTCCCCCTCAGTAGCAGCATCCTTCTCTTTATCAGCAGCATTCTTTTCCATGTCAAAATCATCCTGATCTAAATTCAGAAATAGATCTTCCATTGTATATTCAGGTGGAGATTGTGCAGGAGATGTACTGTGTTCATCAGCTACAACAGATGTGTCTTGGAGAACAACATCTGGTTCTTGAGTTGCTGGCTGATTGTGCTGAGGGACATCAGACAAATCAGAATCCACTACAGAAAAATCTAATGTATTAAGGTCAAAAAGTACCTCTTGGATGAGGATGGTGGCTTGCTCACTCTCCAGTGTAGTGGGATGTTCTACAGCTGGAGGCTCCCCCTGGCTTAGATCCCTAGTGTGAGGCAGCTCCCCCTGAGTCTCAGCCACATCTTTAGCAGCAGGGGTCTTTTCTACTATCTCCTCCTCTTGATTATCAGGTGTGAACACCACCTGTTCTTCACTTCCAGAACTGCTTGAGGACACTTGGGCCACAACAGCAGTCTTCCTCTTCTTCCTGGGAGGAGAGTCTTTTTTAGTAACTTGTTTTTCAGGGGTGGTCAATTCCTTTGACAGCACCCTTTCCCACCTAGAGAAGATTCTCATGTCCATCCTTCTCATGTGGTTGATTTTGGTTCCAGCAGCAGTGCTCATTACCTCTGGAATTGATCCAGCCAGGTAGAGACTTAGTATCCTGCCCAGATTGGGCTTCTTCAGACTTTCCTTCACTTTCTCAAAGACAATCATAGACCAATCTGTTCTTAGATTGAAGATAATTCTGGTCATGACATTGAACATGGAGGCTGACACCCTGTCATGCCCTCCAGTTTTACTGAGAATGACCTTGCCTACAACTTCAGACAGGAATTTGCCTTGATTATTCATTCCCTTCCTGTTGAAAACTGATCCTATTTTCATCTTAGAATCAAGACCACACCAGACCAAAGCTTCCCTGGTCTTGGATGTAGAAATGTCTTCTTCTTCTTGAGTCTTAGGTAGCTGAAGTACCTTTCTCAGACTTTTGGGTGATACCTTGACCTTGGTTCCATGCACTCTGGATTTGATTCTGTATCCAGAGTCATCCACAGTTGCTCCAGTAAGAAATTCAAGCACTTCTTTCTTCCAAATTTTGGTTGGTTCTGAAACCAAGAACTCTAATCCTGAATCGCTGACTAGGGTTATCACTGATTTGATTTCATGATCACCGTCGTCGAATGCGCCTCGTACGAGCTCATAGCCTTCATTAACATTCTCTTCCAGCTTGGGAGTCATTAGGGTTTGAAGATTTAGTCTTGAGAAGAGAGAAATGTCGACACAAGAGTTTTGGTCTCGAAACTTTTGAAAGCGTGTCGACAAACAAAGACAGAATCCTATTTATACCTTTCTGGTTTGAAGACGAACAGGCGGGATGGATTACTAAAGATGTGTCGACACTGTCAATAAGTGTCGACACTGACTTATAATGTCTCGACACACATGTGTCGACACAAGTTTAGTCAACAGATTTTATGTGTCGACACTTGGTTAAGTGTCGACACCACTATACTCGACATGTAGTCGAGACTTTACTTAGAAAATTCTGAGTAAAACTTAAGTGTCGACACTTTATTGGATGTGTCGACACCTACTCGACATGTGTCGACACTAACATTCTGAAGTGTCGACACCAACTCGACATGTGTCGACACTAACATTCTGAAGTGTCGACACCAACTTCCTAGATGTGTCGACACCATTTTCCTGAAGTGTCGACACTTACTATTCTGTGTCGACATAGACTTGTCTATGTGTCGACACCTTTTTACTTAGCCAATTTTTAGTTCTGTAAACTTAGTCTAAGTTTATCATTCCTAGTTCAATTTTGAACCTATTGTACTTAGCTTCTTCTAAGGGCTTAGTGAACATATCAGCTATCTGATTATCAGTGCTAACATATTCAAGTGCAATATCATTTCTTTCTACATGCTCCCTAAGAAAGTGATATTTAATCTCAATATGTTTAGTTCTACTATGTGATACAGGATTGTTAGCTATTGAAATAGCACTAGTAGAATCACAGTAAAGTGGAGTTCTACTTACCTGAAATCCATAGTCTTCTAACTGATGTTGAATCCACAGAAGTTGAGCACAGCAACTTCCTGCAGCTACATATTCTGACTCAGCTGTGGAGATGGCCACACTGGTTTGCTTCTTACTACTCCATGAAATGAGTCTTCCACCTAGGAATTGACAGGATCCAGTTGTGCTCTTTCTATCTTCTTTGCATCCTGCAAAGTCTGCATCTGAATAGCCTGTTAGATCAAAATCTCCATTCCTAGGGTACCAGAGGCCTAGATAAGGTGTGCCCTTTAGATATCTCAAGATTCTCTTGACTACAGTCAAGTGAGACTCTTTAGGGCAGGCTTGATACCTAGCACAAACACATGTAGCATACATAATGTCAGGCCTACTTGCAGTCAAGTATAATAGGGAGCCAACTATCCCTCTATACAAGGTTTCATCTACAGGTTTTCCTGCATCATCCTTGCTTAGAGACATACTTGACCCCATAGGAGTCTTCATGGTACTGGAGAAATCCATACCATATTTCCTTATGAGTTCTAGGGTGAACTTGGACTGACATATGGATAAACCATTTTCAGTCTGTTTAACTTGGAGACCCAAGAAAAACTTCAGTTCTCCCATACTACTCATCTCAAATTGACTTTGCATAAGCTTTGCAAACTTTTTGCAAAGGCTACTTTCAGTAGACCCAAATATAATGTCATCTACATATATTTGGACAAGTATTACTTTGTCTCTAGATTCCCTAAGGAATAGAGTCTTATCTATTGTCCCCCTTGAGAACTTGTTCTCAATGAGGAAACTAGATAGGGTTTCATACCAAGCTCTAGGTGCTTATTTTAACCCATATAATGCTTTCCTAAGTCTATAGACATGATGTGGAAGAGTAGGATCAACAAAACCTGAAGGCTGCTCCACATATACTTCTTCTTTTAAATTACCATTAAGGAATGCTGACTTCACATCCATTTGGTATACTTTGAATCCTTGGTAGGTTGCATAGGCCAAGAACATCCTTATGGCTTCCAGTCTGGCTACTGGAGCAAAGGTTTGATCAAAATCAATACCTTCTTCTTGCCTATATCCTTTTGCAACCAGTCTTGCCTTATTCTTAATGATGACACCTTGTTCATCTAACTTGTTCCTGTAGATCCACTTTGTTCCTATCACATTGTGATCTTTAGGCTTAGGAACCAGATCCCAAACCTTGCACCTTTTGAACTGATTAAGCTCCTCCTGCATAGCTTCAGTCCACTGTGGATCTTGTATAGCTTCTTCAAATTTCTTTGGTTCTATTTGAGACAGAAAACTTGAATATACTTCAGCATTCTGATTTCTGCTCCTTGTCTGAACACCTTGTCTTGGATCTCCAATTATCAGCTCTATTGGATGATCTCTTAGATGCCTGTTGGCTGGAAGCATCCTTGCTTCTGGTTGTACTTCTACAGCATCTTCATCATGCAGAGTTCCTTGTACTTCTTCAGCTCCAGGTACATGTAGTTCTCCCCCTGGACATAAGCCATCTTCTTCTACTTGCTGTCTTGCAGCAGGTATATCTTCTATGGCTAGCTTGTCCATCTTCTTAGTAAGACCTATGGGGCTGCATACATTGCTAGACAACTCATTGTTAATTAGTTGTGTTTCATCAAAAACTACATGCACAGACTCCTCTACAACTTGTGTAGTCAAGTTGTAGACTCTATAAGCCTTACTATTATTGCTGTACCCAACAAATACTCCCTCTTGGGATTTGGCAGCAAACTTAGTTAAGTAAGACTTTCCATTGTTAAGTATGAAGCATTTGCAACCAAAAATCCTGAAATAGGATAGATTTGGTTTCCTGCCTTTCACAACTTCATAGGGGGTCTTGTTTAACCTTTTAGTGATGGTAGCCCTATTTATCACATGGCATGCAGTGTTAACTGCTTCAGCCCAGAAATATTCTGGCAGTGATGAATCACTTAATAGGGTTCTACCAGCCTCTATCAAGGTCCTATTTTTCCTTTCAGCAATGTCATTTTGCTGAGGTGTTCTAGGTGAAGAGAATTCTTGAAATATCCCATAGTCTTCACACAGCTTTGTCATGCTTTCAGACTGAAACTCTGTACCATGGTCACTTCTAATTTTGATCACTGTACAGTTCAATTCATTCTGAATTTGCTTAACAAAACTATAGAAGACACTAGGTGTTTCAGATTTCTGCTTTAAGAAGAACACCCAGGAAAACCTTGAGTAGTCATCAACAACTACAAAGGTGTAGACCTTCCTACCTAAGCTGTGAACTGGCATTGGACCAAATAGATCCATATGCAAGAGGTATAAACACCTCATAGCATCTTTGTTGTCTAAGCTTTTAAAGGTGGATTTAGTCTGCTTGCCCTTTTGACAAGCTGAGCAAATGCCATCCTTGACACACTTAACTTGAGAACCATTCCTCACTAACTCTTTACTAAAGAGTTTGCCAATAGTCTTGTAATTAAGATGAGCAAGCCTCTTGTGCCATTTGACACATTGAGAGACTGTCTCATCAGCTACAAGACAAACTGGAGAACTATTGTTCTCAACCATAATGTCTAAACAATAGACATTTCTCTTTCTATATCCTGTCAAAATGATCTCTTGATCACTTGACCTCTTGATATGACAACCATTTTTAACAAATGAGATGTCATACCCTACATCACTTAACTGACTTATACTAATGAGGTTGTGTTTCAACCCTTTAACATAAGCCACTTGAGTAATGGTAACAAGGTTTGAAGAGATGTTACCAAACCCTTTGATGATTCCTTTTTCAGAACCACCAAAGGTCACTTTAGGACCATTTTTGATTGGAATGTAATCCTTCAGTAGTCCCCTAGTTCCAGTCATGTGTCTGGAACATCCACTATCCAAGTACCATGTAGGGGTATGGGCACTTGGACTCACCTGCAAAACAAATTAATGAACCTTAGAACCCAAAGTAAACTTGGGTCCTTGGTGATTGTTAGTTTGCAACTTGACAAAGCCACCTGCTGGCTTTCCAGCAGGTAACTTGCTACTCCCAATGACACTTGCATTGTGCCAACAGTCCAAGGCAAAGTGGCCAACTTTGCCACAGCACCAACATTCAAACTTGTTGTACCTTTGCTTAGGTACAGGTTTGGCTGTCTTGACTGCAGCAGGCTTATTGAATGTTGGGGCTTTGCCCTTGGACTTGAACTTAGACTGCACAGTCCCTGCTGGTCTAACAAAACCTAGTCCAGCTTTGCCTTTTTGATGAACAAACTCATCAATTATTGGTAGTACTGATTTAGGTTTTGAAAACCTGGCAGCAAGTTCTTTTTCTTTCTGAAGATTTGTCTCCAGTCTCTTAATTTGATCATTCTTAAATGTAATAGTACCCATCTGAATCACAGTAATGTGTTTCAGCCTGACTACTTCATTCAGTTTTTGATCATACTGCTTCTCAAAATCTGTTGCAGCTGCCTTGAGATCAGCAATCTCCTTTGCCTGACTTTTGGCTAGGATCTTGCTTTTCTTATAGGCTTGCAACAGTACTTGGTATTCATCTAAGAGCTGATGAATATCTCCCTCAGATTCAGAAACACTTCCATCATTTGATGAAGATGAATCTGACTCAGAACTAGAACTGGAATCAGAACTTTGAGTTGGACTTTGTACCTGACTAGGTCCTGGCTGCTCCAGGATTTTGGTACTTTCAGTCAATGCCATCAGTCCTTGGCACTGACACTCTTCTTGTTCATATATTGATTCCATGATCTGCATAAACTCTTCTTCTTCTTCTTCAGCAAATAGCCCTATGTAGGCTTCAGCATCTGTCTCAGTGTCTGAAGAAGAAATGTCTGAAAGAGTCTTCTCATTCTTTGCAACAAAGGACTTCTCCTTCTTTCCTTTGAAGTGAGTCTTCTTTTTGTCACTGGATTCTTTCCTTCTTTCAGGACAATCTGCAATAACATGACCCTGTCTATTGCAGCAGTAACACACAATCTTAGACCCAGTTGCCTTACTAGTCTTTGTCTTTTTCTTATCCTTCTTTGAAGGCTTCTTCTCCTGATACTGGACTTCTTTCCCTTTGGAATATGAAGGTCTGGACCTCCACTGTTTCTTCTTAAGGAATTTCTGAAAATGTCTGGTGAATGCAGCAAAATCTTCATCACTTTCACTGCTTGTAGATTTAGTGCTAACAGACTCATCAGATTCTGATTCAACTACCTCTGGAGGAGGAGTTGATGACTTAGTCCTGTTCTTTCTAGGTACTTCTGACTTAAAGGCAACAGTCCTTTCCCTGTGTTCAGTCCTTGTTGACTTTTCCTCCTCTTTTCTTACTGACAATTGCATCTCATAAGATAACAACTTGCCAAACAGTGTGGGAGGAGGAATTTCTCCCAACTTTGCCATTTCTCTAATGGCACAGATCTTAGTGTCCCAATCTTTGGTTAGGGACCTTAAGAACTTATCATTTAATTCATAGTTAGTGAACTCTCTTCCATAGGACATGAGTTCATTAACAATTCTATAAAACTTCTTGTAGCATTCAGTGATGTTATCTCCTCTTCCTTACCTAAAGCTCTCATATTCTTGATTAAGCAAGGACTTCCTATCTTGTCTTACTTCTTCAGAACCTTCCATGTAGACAATGAGGGTATCCCACATTTCTTTTGCTGTTTTACAGTGAATAAGGTTCTGGAAGGTGGCATCATCAATTGCACTAACTATGATGTTCTGTGCCCTTTTGTCCATTGTAGCTAGGACAATCTCATCCTTGGTCATCTCAGAAAAATCCTTTGGAGTTCTCTGTGTAGCATCCAAGACTGAAATCTTCATGGGCACATAGGGCCCTTCTTTGACTGTGATGTAGATCCTAGGGTCAGAGGCCTCCATGAACAGCCTTACCCTTTCTTTCCAGATTCCAAAAATCTCCTTTCTGCATATGGGCAGTTTCATTGAACCCAATTCCTTGTGATTCTCTGAAGACCCCATGTTTCTTGATTTTCTTGAAACTGTTTCCTGACTTATACTGAATCTGCCAAACTGGATCTCCTCAGACAGTTAGTCCTTTTTGAGGAACCTCGCTTTGATACCACTTGAAAGATATGGTACCTAAACACCTAGAGGGGGGGGGGGTGAATAGGTGACCTAAACCTTTTTACAATTTTGTTGGCAGCTCAACAGTTATTTCACAGATTTCTGAATAAGTTCTCACAGCAAACACAGTAATTCACAATACAGCACAATCACAGCACAGAATACACAAGATTTTATAGTGGTTCCCCAATCTTTGGGTACATCCACTTTCCCCCTTCGCCTATCTAGCAGTGTACTAGATTCGGCCAAACTTCTCCACTAGCTCAGAACCCAACTAGGTTCCTACCTCAGGCCCAAAGCCTTACACTCAGCCAAAAGGCCTACACTCAGCCACCCAGGCCTACTCTCAGCCAATTAAGGCCTACACTCAGAGTTCTTCAACTCCTACACTCAGGCAAGCAAGCCCTACCCTCAGCCTTTATAATCTAGGCTTACAATTCTCTCAGATCCAATGGATCCTACACGTTAAAATAGAAAGTACAATAGCTAACTCTACAACTCAGAAAATAAGAGAGGAGTTGAGAGATTCTTGAAGAGTTCTTGGAAGAACTCAGTTAGATCCAAACTGACTTAGCTTCCTTCAAAGCTTCTTGATTAGAACTGAATTAGTCTGAATCTTCTGCAGTTGTTCCTTGACCTCTGCTTCTTGAAATCCAGATGACTCTGAATTCTTCTTCTCAGCCTTAGTTCTAAAGACTGAATTCTTGGTTGGAGCTCTCTCTCTCCAACTTCTTAGATCTGCCGATGCACAGCAAGATCTTCTTGTGTTGATACCACTTTTTCAAAGATCTGAAATCTCTCTATCAAAAACTTTTTCAACCACTTCTATATTACTTCATCAATCTTTATCACTCAATCAATCTTAGTCTGTAAACAATGGGTGCCTATTTATAGGCTTCCTTCATGGTAACCGGCTGGTCCGGTTCATAACAGACTTCTGATATCTCTAACAGTTGATGTAGACCGGCTGGATCGGCAGCTGTCATGTCAACCAGTCACTTCTTGAAATTTCTCTAACTGTCAGATAGTGTCGAGACTTTCTGTTCTTAAGTGTCGACACTTATAGGCCAAGTGTCGACACATGTTGTGTAAGTGTCGACACAAGTCTACAAGGTGTCGACACAATTCCTTGTATGTCTCGACACAGATTCTTCTGCATGTGTCGACACTGAAATTGAGTGTCGACACAAGTACTTGTACTTCATTCTTTAACTGTATTCTTCTAAGTGTCGACACATCTTCTTTGTGTCGACACATCTTCATGTGTTGAAACTGTCAAGTGTCGACACTGCTTCTTGGTGTCGACACAAGTCTTCACTTTTGTTTCTTCAGCTGAGTGTCGACACCTTCCTTTAGTGTCGACACTTGTACTTAGAATATTTTGTAACTTTTCTGTTCTTTGCTAAGTGTCGACACAGCTCCTTGTGTCGACACTTTCTTCAAGTGTAGAGTCTTCAACTAAGTGTCGACACATTGTGCTGAGTGTCGACACTTTCTTCAAGTGTTGACTTCTCTGGTTGTGTGTCGACACATTGTGCTGAGTGTCGACACTTTCTTCAACTACTGACTCTTCAGCATAGTGTCGACACATTGTGTTGAGTGTCGACACTTACTTCAAATACTGAGTCTTTAGCTAAGTGTCGACACATTGTGCTGGGTGTCGACACTTTCTTCAAGTGTTGACTCTTCTGCATAGTGTCGACACATTGTGTTGAGTGTCGACACTTGTACTTAGATTCTGCAGACTTTTGCTGAGTGTCGACACAACTCCAAGTGTCGACACTTTCTGGTGTTGACTCAGCTCTTCTAGGTGTCGACACTTCTGCTAAGTGTCGACACAGCTTTTCTGCATTCTTCTACACTGAGTGTCGACACAGCTCCAAGTGTCGACACTTTCTGACTGGTGTCGACTCTTCTTCCCAGGTGTCGACACAATGACTCCAAGTGTCGACACTGCTTGTCTGGGTGTCGACACAAGCTTTCTCAAGTGTCGACACTTTCCCTCTGGGTGTCGACACATGGACTTAGAAACTTTTAGCTTCAGTCTAGTGAATACCTAACCTGCACAAGTAACTCAAACAAACATCAAATACATTATGATGTATATCATTGAGTTAGGTGAGGCTTCTTCAAATCAGGTACATTTGACCAATGTACCCAACAATCTCCTCATCCATGGCAGACTTCCAATGAGGGAGAGCAAGAGCCTCCTGGTAGGTGCGGGGAGTAGTAGTAGCAGAGATAGCCAAGGCAAAACACCTGCGAGAAGGAGAAAGCCGATCATAGGAAACAACTGCCGCAAGCGGGTGTTGAGTACACGCCCGCACCCCTTTGCGAAGAGCAATGGGAAGATCCAGGTCGACGGGAGCGTCAGCGACGGGAGCGTCAGCGACCGGAGCGTCCGTGGCGGAGAAGGCTGGCCCGGGACTAGAGAGAAACGGCGGCGGAGAGGAGGGAGGAGGGGTGGGTGGTGAGACGGACTGGGAAGGAGTCGGTGGAGGAGGAGACGAAGATGGGAAAACGTCGAGAGGCGTGGAAGGAACGGAGATATCAGAAGGAAGAGAAGAGGTAGGAGAGAAATAGGAAGCATTCTCGAAAAAAGTGACATCCGCGGAGACAAACTGTTTGCGGAGAAGGGGGTCAAAGCAGCAATAGCCTTTTTGAGTGGTAGAGTACCCCAAAAAGACACACTTGGTGGAACGGGGGGAAAGCTTGTCGCGAGTAGCGGAGGGAGCATGAACAAAGGCCGTACAGCCAAAGACACGGAGAGGGAGAGGAAAAGGTTCCTTGTGGGGGTAGAGAATGGAGAAGGGGGTCTGGCCGTGGAGAACTGTGGAGGGAAGGCGATTGATGAGATAGCAGGCGAGGAGCACAGCGTAGCCCCAGTAGGAGCGAGGGACGTGCATCTACGTCATGAGAGTACGAGCAACATCAAGCAGGTGACGGTTTTTACGCTCCGCCACCCCATTCTGTTGGGAGGTGTAAACACAAGTCGTTTGATGAGCAAGCCATGTTGGTGAAAGAAATAGGAGAACTCATGATTCAGATATTCCTTGGCATTATCAGAACGTAAAACTTTAATAGAAATAGCAAATTGAGTCTGAATCATAAAATAAAATGATTGCCAAACAAAAAAGAGTTCAGAGCGATCTTTTAACAGATACACCCAAGTACAGCGTGAAAAATCATCTATAAAAGTGACAAAATAGGAACTGCCCCGACCAACAGTGAGGGTAGGAGCAGGACCCCATACATCAGAATGAATAAGATCAAACGGGCGAGAGGAGCCACGACCTTGCTTCGGTGGGAAGGAGGAGTGATGATGTTTGTCAAGCTGACACGCATCACAGTTGAGCGGAGAACTGGTAGGAGGTAAGTGGGGCAGAAGCTGGCGAAGAATCCGAGGAGGAGGATGTCCAAGGCGAAGATGCCATTGAAGGAGATCTGTGGAGGAGAGTAGGCGGACAGAGCGGAAACATCGTCGAGGAAGTAGAGGCCGCCGCTCTCAGTCCCAGTAGCAATCGTCCGCTGGGTCCTCGGGTCCTGAAAAGAACAAGTAGTGGGAGTGAATAAGACGGAGCACTGAAGTTGCCGACATAAAGTAGTAACTGATAACAAATTGCACGGGAACTTTGGGACATAGAGGGTGTCCTCCAAGCAAAGCGATGGGGTGAGTTGAACCATGCCCGTCCCATGAACCGGGGACGGTGAACCATCCGCCACACGAACCGGGGGTAAGCGGTCATGTGTCTCAAGACGGGAGAAGCAATGAGGGTTGCCCGTCATATGATTGGTAGCACCGGAGTCAATCAGCCATTTACCTTGGGTAACGACGTGGGCACTACCTGACGTCGTGGCCACAGAGGCAGAGGGCCGAGAAGAGGCGGAGGCCGAAGAAGGAGCATCACCGGAAGGTCGAAGATGAGGATGTTTCTGCCAGCAGCGATCAACAGAATGGCCGGTACGACCACAGTGAGAGCAGAGGAACCGGGATGAACCCCGTCCGCCGGAGGGGCCGCGGCTACCAGGGCCCCCCTCTGAGCTTGGTGAGCAAAGGAGTCCTGGGAAGGGGGGAGGCCAACAGAGGCCGCTGGAGCAGCGAAGTAACAGCGGTAATGCGAGCCGCAGTGGCATCCAAAGTAGGAGACTCCGCCTCACCCAAGATCTGCTGGCAGATCATATCATAAGAATCCGGAAGACGAAGAAGATAACAAACAACCAGGAGTTCCTGGAAAGTGTTTGTGCTGGTCGGCCAAGTCCGCAGAGAAGGGGCGATTCTGGAGGATTTCAGCACCAAGAGCCTGAACCTGCTGATAGGCCGCAGCAGGAGACATGGAAGGGCGGGCGAAGAGGTCCGCATAGAGAGTGTAAATGCGGGACGTCTGGCCCCCCTTCGAATAGAGAGCAACGAGGTGAAGCCAGACGGCCTTGACCGTCTCATCATGGCGAATGACGGGACGACACTCATCAGAAAGGCTATTGGCCAGCCAGGTGCGGACAAGAGCATCACTCGCATCCCAGTCATCAAAATCAGGAGAGGTACGAGGAGGAGGGTCATCGGTGAGGTGATGACGCTTGCGTTGAGAGCGAAGGAGAAAAGTGAAAGAAACGCTCCAATCGGGATAGTTGGAGCCCACAAGCTTAGAAAGGGTGTCAAGGTTGCCCGAAGGAGGAGGTGGAGAAGGAGCTGCAGGAGTAGTGGTGAGACCGGAAGTAGTCATAGAAACCAGCAAGAAACCGCAGCGGATAGAAAAGGAAGAAGCCGCGCGAACAAAAGCGGCTAGAAAGCAGTCAAAGGCACAGCGGGGAAGAGGTCGCGCGGACTGAAAAGGCCGAGCGAACAAAAGAGAAGAGAAGAGGAGGCACAAAGCAGCGACTAGAACAAGTCGCAGGCCGGGCGAACAGAAACAGGTCGCAACGACTAGGAAGTCGGAGAGGCAAGAAAGAAGCAGGAGCGCGGCGACCACGAAACAGGTCGCGGCGACGAATAGCAGAAGGAGAAGAGAACCAAGGAGAAGCAAGCCGCGCGAACAGGGTAGCGGATAGAAACAAGCCGCGCGAACAGGGCAGCGGACAGAACCAAGTCGCGCGAACAGGCAGCGGACAGAAGAAAAGGCAAGCCGCGAGACAGGTCGCGGAAAGCGAAAACAAGCCGCGAGAAGCAGAGAGCGCACACAATCAGGAGGAAACGACCGTGGCCTCTGATACCATGTAGATAGTAGCGAATAAGAAAGAACAAACAGATAGACTTTTGAATAATTGAAATTTTATTATCCAAAAAGATATCATTTACAAAAGTATGACCTCACTTATATAGAATGGAGGAGAAATGAGCGAGAGTATACAAACAATGTGGGACTAAACATTTACAGTACAGAGCGGCTAGAAATAAAGGAGACCGCACAGGCCGCGCGGTTAGACAGATGAGTTAACCACTCGGCAACACCAGCAGGGTAGAACAGGCCGCAATGTGCGACCGATAGACCGCCCGGTCTCCAGGTTCCAGAGTGAGACCGCCAGACCGCCCGGTCAACAAACCACTGGACCAGACCGCAAGGCCGCCCGGTCTAATACTTCAACATGGAGCACGTAGATGCAAAAGAAGATAATGCAGAAGATTACTTGGAGGTTCAACAATGTCATCCCGAAGAGATATGAGTAAATTCATCCACCAACATAATTGGCAATGCCTCCACCTCTTCAAATAAAAGAAGAAGAATGAGGAAGAATAAAGGACTGGCGAATGTTTACATGACTGAGTTACGTGAAGCAGCACTTGCAGCGAAGCCTCCACCATTTATCACAATCAAGGAGACAGTAGAGTTGATCTTTAGTATTCCAGATATACGTTCTAACCTCGATCTATACTTCTTTGCTATAAACTACATCAGGGATAAGAACAGCAGAGAGATTTTCATGAGCATTCTAGACGATATGCGTATTTGGTGGATAAAAAATGCTTATGAGAATATGACGCAATGACATCTTTTTAGACAAGTGTTTTCTTAAGTGTTTGTCACAAACTCTATGTTTTTTTACGTGTTTTGCTAGAACTCTTGTGTTGTTAACTAAACTATCATGTTAGTTCTTTTGTTTGGACATGTCATGTGTACTGTTTATTTAAACTCTATTTTTTGGAACATGCATATAATGTGTGTTTATGTTGACAGCTTAGGAAATGGAACCAGATGACTCTTTCAGTGAATATTCTGAAGACTCCGCATGTCTTTCTCCAGAACAGGTGCAATACATTGAGTACTGCAACATAATTACTTCAACTATTGCTCAGATAGATAATTGCATACGCGAGACAAGACCATGCATCACCTCTACTCAAACTGGTGAGAAATGGGTAAAACAGTTATTTGAAGGGCATCCAGATAGGATTCATGACGCATTTAGAATGTCAAAGCGTATATTTATTGATTTAGTTCTCAAGCTCGAACAAGATCACAGGTTACAAGGATCACAACAAACAACCTCATGAGAAGTTCTGGGAATTACATTGTTCATTTTAGCAAATGGAGGCTCAGTGAGATTAACAAAAGAGCGATTCCAGCATTCGACTGAAACTATAAGTCGATATTTTGCAAAAGGTCTTACTGCACTACTAAAACTGTCAATTGAGGTTATAAAACCAATTGATCATCAATTCAGAGAAATACCTACAGAAATAAGGTATGATGCCCGTTACATGCCTTTTTTATGGATTACTTTGGTGCAATTGACGGTACACATGTTGATGCGTGGGTACCCGTTTGTAGGAAATCCGGGGTGCCGAGAAGCAGAAATCCGAATATCGAATAACAAACACAGAACAAAAACAGAGCAGTAACAAACACAAGATGTTACAGAGGTTCACCCAACACCGGGCTACGTCCTCTCTCCCCTTCTTCTTCCTTCTTGTATTCACCAAAAAAGAAACAGATTACAAAGGTTGCAAGGATCAAATCCGATCCTACCTCTTCTCCTCTCTTCTGGACAAGAAAACCAAAGAAGAATACCTTCTGGATCGATCTCAACGAGATACCTCGTATCGCCTCCAAAAGATTACGCCGCCGCAGACTGCAATGAAGCCGTATCCCTAAATCGGGAAAAACAACGTATATAAACGTCTGCCGGCAACCACGATCGTCGACCCAAAGGGCCGGTCGACGATCGTCGATCGTCGAACCAAAGGGCCGGTCGACGATCGTCGATCGTCGAACCAAAAGGGCCGGTCGACGATCGTCGATCGTCGAACCAAAGGGCCGGTCGACGATCGACGATCGTCGAACCAAAGGGCCGGTCGACGATCGTCGATCGTCGAACCACAGCGTTCGACGATCGCCGATCCCAAAAATTCCCATCAGAAAAATTTGGTCCGGGGGCGTTGCCCCCGAGCCCCCACCGGGGACGCTGTCCCCTGGACCCCTGCCCGCTGTCCGGACAGCGGGACCTCCGCCGGGGGCTGCCGCCCCCGGACCCCCGCTGTCGTGGGTCCCGGAGATGTCGAGGGGGGATCACACTTCGATTCCTCTAAGCTCACGTGGGCGAACCCGGTGTGAGAAACAAGAGGACCGGAAGTGTTCCACAACCCCAACACCGTTGATGATCAAGCAAAATATATTGGTCGACATGGAACTACAACGCAAAATGTGATGGCTGTTTGCGATTTTAATATGTGCTTTACTTTTGCACTTGCTGGATGGGAAGGATCCACACATGATAGTCGCATCTTCGCACACGCATTGACTGATGATAGACTTCATTTTCCACATCCCCCACAAGGTAAATTATTGAATAACTATTCATATTTTTTCAATAATCGAACAACATCATGTTTACATGTCCATGATCTAAAATCATTATAGGTAAATATTACTTAGTGGATGTTGTATATCCATTAAAGAAAGGCTATTTAAAACCATATCCATATACGAGATATCATTTGACAGACTATGCTCGTGGGAATCGTCATGTTCAAGGAAAACATGAACATTTCAATAAAGCACATTCATTTCTTCGAAGTGTTATTGAGTGAACATTTGGAGTTTGGAAGAAAAAATGGCATATTTTTCAAAAAATGTCACAGTACAGTTTCAAGAAACAATGTTGGATTGTGTTAGCGACTATGACATTGCATAACTTCAATCGTAGATATTCATCTCGCTGGGGTCCAAAATTTAATGCTTGCGATGCTAATCAGTCTTCATTCATACCATCAGAGGATGAAAGCCCTACAACAGAGGAAGACATTGAAACTGATATGTTTGATGGTGGGGGTGCTGATTACATCTCTGTCGTACGAGATAGTATTGCTGAAGAATTATACAATGCTCGCAGGTAAGTGTTTGAGACATCTTTTATAAAAACTTTAGAAAACATCTTATTTAAAAGTTTGGCTAATATCATTTTTTTCATCGCACAGGTGAATTGGAATGAATGGAGAAGACAATATGCAACAATTGTTAACGTTTATTTTTGTTTCGTGAGCTATGTAGAATATTTCAGTTTAATTATTATATATTTAATTAATTCCTACGAATAATTTATATTTAAATATTTTTTTTTATAAAAAGGTGCTTCCAAAAAGCTATTCTTTCAAACAGCTCATTAGAAAAAGCTCTATTTGAGGAGCACGTATTCACAAATTATCCAAACAGTTCGCAACTTTTTCAATACTGCTCATCAAACAGCTCTACATAAAAAAACTCTATCCCAACATCAACTTTTATATCCGCCAGAGCTGTCCCAAACAGAACCTGCATTTTATCTCCAGTTATAATTTTTATTGGAGCCAACTAAGCGCGCAAAAACACAGTTGAAAATCTAAAAGTTCTTTTGAAAACAAACAAACAAAGATACAAATAGAGATTTGGTTATGCTTCTAAGAAGTTTAGGCCCATTTATCACCATTACAGAGGGCTCCAATGGGTAAAATTTGAACAACAAAGTTATAGGCCTATGTACTGGCTACAACATTGGTATTCAAAACTCTCCCTGAAAAAAACTTTACAAGCCTCATAAAGCTGCTTCAAAATGACAAAACTGATAAAGTTATTGTTCAAAGATAAAATATTCATGTAAGAATTGCTATTGTTCAGTTGAGGTTGAATCATTACCGCACCATAAAAACACTTCATTTCAATGCTATAACAACACTTATATATATTATCCTTTTGATTTTAAGATATAACATGATAGCAAGAAATTTGTTTAAAGGAGAGCAAATTGATTTTTTTTGATAATTACAGATTATTATATATTAATTTTTTATTATTTTGAGCTATGAATATTCAATGGATTACAAATATTTCATTGACGGGCAGGGCAGCAATTAAAAATAGCCTGTGAATATGGATTGTGAGATTGATAATATAAATCCCCAAAATAAACATTAAAAATGAAAAACTGTTGATGTTGATAGAGATAATACGGATTCGGATACTCTGGAGTTCAGAAAAAACTCCACGGATCCAATGGACGAGAACCTCCGAACTCCACCACTTCTCTAAATAAAAGAATTTAGCCACTAATAGAAAAAAAAACGCAAAGTAAAAATAATCCTAAATCTAAAAAACACGAGAGGTCAATCCAACGCGCGAGAACCCCCAAACTCCAGCCTGAAATGATCCGTATGAGCTCGAGAGGATCCAAATCGGCGTGAATACATGATGCATATATTCTTAATAATGAAGCAATTGTGTTATGATTTTATATTTAGCAATTTAGCTTATGTGCTACACACAAAGGGGTCGTAGTTGTACGGTTTTGATTACTTGTGGTTACCACCACAGTAATCAACAAGGGATTTTGGCATTTAACATTCTTTAATTGATGGTGTTTGGCACATTGCATCTCAAGTTTAAAATTTTGGCACTTTGCACCCTTCAATTGGATTTTGGGGTTTTAGAGAGTGCATTTGAGGTTTTAAAATAAATGATTTTAATAGAATGATGGTGCATTTGAAGTTTTAGAGGACGCAAAGTGTCAAAAATTTAATATAAGAGTGCAATATGTCAAACACCCTCATTTGGAGGATGTTAAGTGCCAAAAACCCAATCAACGAAGCAAACAGTTCTGATCTCATAAGTTATAAGCCCTAAATTGGCGTCTCATTCCGATTCCCATCGATTTTGGCGGACAAAACCTTTTTCGAATCCGAAATTCCCAAACTATAATAATTACCTACGGAATTATCAGGAAGGGCGAAAGAGTTTTTGCTATGTCGGATCCTGAAGACAAGGCTAGGGCTAACGTTTCTGGGGCTAGCGAAGGCGCTGGGACGGAGAAGATGAAGACGGAGGACAGTAGTTTTGAATTCAGCGAGAAGAAGGCTGAGGTGACGGTTCTAATTGCGATTTATTATTTTTTACATGCCCGCTTTGCAGATCCTTTGTTATTTTCATTCCAAATTTTCTTATTGATCATTAAAATCTGTTTGAAAACTTGGGAGTTGCAGTCCCTTTACGAGAAGAATGGCCCAAAGAGCGATATAGAAGATCTAAGACATGGAGATGAATTATGCAACACAAAGGTGTGTGATTTTTATGTTCGTTCGAGTTCACACTTTAATCTCTGTACAAGTCCATTTATCTTCTGACTATTCAATGGTGGATTTCTGCCACAGTTCAATGAAGCTGAAGCCAATGGCTTGAGTGCCGCGTCTTTAGAGAAACTGGAAAGGAAGGCTGCGTTAGACCTCGAGGATAAGGATTCGGTGGTCTTTACCTCTCCTGCAAATTTCTTGTGAAATTTGATAAATAATTTCACTGTTCACTAATTATCTAAAAAGGATGCATTTTGTCTGTGCAGGGGGATGATGAAGAATTGGAAGCTGGGATCCTATCATCAGTAAAGAATCGGAAAAGGAAGGCTGTCTCATATGTTGATGATGAAAATAAGTTAATGGTGATGATCTCTTTAGGATGGCTCATTCTTCTCCTTCTCTGATTTTTCCAAATCTTGCAGTTATCTATTAATTTATTTTTTTTGCGATTATAGCGTCCCAAAAAAAAGTTACTGAAGGGTGAAGATGCACTAATGTGCCATCAATGTCAAAGAAATGACAAGGGTAAAGTAGTGCGATGCATGAATTGCAGAACAAAACGATTCTGCCTTCCTTGTATGAAGCGATGGTGCGTGGTTATTTTTTATCTCTTGTACTCTTTGCGGGCGGTGTATCTGTTAAATTACGCACCATTGTTATTCTTGTCATTAATCATTTGATTTATTTATATCAATATAAATTTGGAGTTTAATGACTATCCACTGAAAATACTCACTTGAATTATGAAATTTATTCTCGCAGAATCATTCCTTGTGTTGATCACCACTTACTTTGTTCCATTTCATTGATGACATTATGTATGATTCAATTGTATTTAGATGTTAGTGGTATAAGATGTACATCTTAATTTTACACAGTTCTTTGATTAGATGCTTTGTGTATGTGTTAGTATTATCTTATTTAAATTTTTTCGTGCTATAGATATCAATACTTGCTTGATTAAATGTTTCATTAATAGACCTATTCACCTCTGTTATTGTACAACCTCATATTCGTTGGGTAGGACCAGGATCCCCTCAACGACCAGGATTGGACTAGCTTCGGGCTAGGTTTAGGCTTCAGAGCAAAAGGGCTCCCGCCTAGGAGTCAGCGAGAATGATCGCGTCAAGCCCCGGCCGAGACCCACTTCTGCCCAGAGACGGCGAGAAGGCTCGCGCCTCGCCGAGAGCGGAAGCGGGCTCGGTCCGGGGGACCCTTCAATCCCCTTTTCCTTAGCTCCCGCCGAAGTGAGGACGGGATGGTCCTCGGCATATGGTTCTCGCCGGGTGGGGGCCAGGTCCCAGGGTGAAATTACCTAGTTGCCCTGGGATAAATTACCTATATGCCCCCAGGGTCTGCATTTAGAATTTCATAACAGCGGGATTTGACTATTGGCAGACAAGACAAGGGTATCTTAGTAATTTTAGGTCAGTAAAGACTATAAATAGACCCGCAGGGGCTCTTCAAAAGGCAGACTTTCATTATTCTCTAAGACTCTCTAGCGCTTTCTGAGAAGCTCCAAGCCCAGCTTTTGGCTTTGGAGGGGAAGCTCTCATAGATCTTTCGGGTAAGAGGTGAGACCTCCCCGCTGAGGCTTTGGGTCAGTACTAGTTCCTTTGCAACCAGTCAAGGGTCGGGGTTTGAGAGAAGTAGGTGTTGGTTGCACCCTTATTTTCGAACTCTCGTTGAGGTCAATTTCTGGCTTCAACAGTTCTGGTGCGGTGAGCGTGGAAAGTAGTCGATACTAGAAAATCTCAAGTCAAGTCTCATGGCCGGAGGTGGAGGAGAAGGAGCTGGCTCGGGAGGTTCTCCCTCCCGGGAGAGTGGGGTGACGCTGGGAATGTTGGAGGACTTCAGGCGGGAGGTCTTGCAGACTATCCACTTGGCTTTCTCGGCGAGAGGCGAGTGGGAGACTCCGCAGGTCCAGGTGGCCGCTGCTCCGTCGTTAGGCGAGAACGCTCCCGGGCAGCGTCTCGGGAAGGATGTTCCGGCTGAGGCGACGGAAAGGGACATCCCCAGGCGGGAGCTGTTCCCGGGACAGGCAAGTGCAGACACGGCCAGCGAGACGAGGTCGCGGTGGAGCCTTCTCGGCAGGTCGTGAGCGGGAGCCCCTTTAGTGAGCTCATCATTTCAGTCCCGGTTCCAGAAGGGTTTAGGGAGCCGGACATGTCATACTACACCGGGAGGGACGACCCTACATGTTGAAGCCAAATTTGACCTCAACTGAAGTTCGAAGAAAAAGGGGTGCAGCCGAAACCTACTTCTCTCAAGTCTCACCCCTTGACTGGATTCTAAGGACCTAAGACTGACCCAAAAGCCTCAGCAGGGAGGTCCCACCTCACACCCGGAAGATCTCTGAGAGCTTCCCCTCCAAAGCCAAAGCTGGGCTAGGAGCTCCTCAGAAAGCGCTAGAATTCCGGAGACAATGATCGCTTGCTTTCTAAGGAGCCCTTATGGGTCTATTTATAGCATTTTGCTGTCCTGAATTTACTGAAAAGCCCTTAGTTGGTCTGCCAATAGCCAAATCCCGCTGTTTTCCTGAGGGTACTGAAGTAATTTCTCCTGAGGGCAATAAAGACATTCTTCCAAAGGCCCTGGGCCCCATTCGGCGGGAGCTAGTGCCGAGACCTTTCGGCCCAGGGCATGGCGCGAACGTTCTCGCCGCTTAGGCGAGAACTCTTTGAGAAAGGAGCTTGGTTTGGGCGGGAGTGCTTCCGCGCGGCTTGCGCTTGGCGTTCTCGGCCCACGATTTCTCCCTTATAACATTCGGCGAGAGCGCTTCCGCCTTCTGTGGGCGAGATCCTCCTTAGGGCGGGACCACTTCGGCTAACCCTCCTGTGACCATTGTGCCTCTTGGTCTGGCTCAGCGAATATGGGGTTGTACACAATCCCCGCTCTTTTTGAGCTAGCACCGCGCTCGAAAAGACATGTCCAACCCCAAAAATATTCGCTGAGCACGTGTCAACATCAGGGAATCTTTTGGTGGGTCCGTACGGTGTCTATAAATATGAGTGCCGATAGACGGTCATGACACTTTCCTCGAGCCGTCATTCTCCTTCTGAGCTCTCGCCCTCTCTTGCGATGCCTTCCAAGCGTGCCGATAAACCTCTTCCGCAGGATCTGCAGGACCGCATCAACGCGGCGCAGGCGCGAGCTAGGGCTAACAGTGCCCTTGTCGCCCCATGGCTAGCGAGACAGCCGCCAGTTGCTGAGCCTTCTTTGCCTAAGAAGAAGAAGAAGAAGAAAGCGAAGGTGGTTCAGCGGGACCTATCCCGCGAGAACAGGAGCCCGCCCACCCCGACCCCTAGTTGCGCGGACGGCGCCTCGCCGCGGAAGGTAAGCTTGATATACCCATTAACAACCAGTTGCTCAATTGTCTAACTTGATACCTCTTGCAGGAGACAGTTCCTGACGCTGCCGCGTCCCCGCGAGAACGTTCGAATCCGCCCTCTAGCCATCACGACGATCATCCACAGGTTCCTGAGGCTCCTCCTCCGCCAGACCCGAACACCGCCGGTAAAGGTTCCCTTCTTGGCTTCGCCTGGTATTTTCCAAATGCTGACTTGATTTCTCGCAGCGTTGGTTTCTGTACCTTCGGATCTCGCCACCCAGGATGGTGGGGCGAGAACTATTGATCAGCCTGCCCGTGTGGTTGACTCCTCCCTATCGGCGAGAGGAAAAAGTGTCGAGATCCCCGTGCCGCCGCTAGACGTTAGTCCTTCAGCGGCTGAGGAGACCCGCTCCCCCGCTCTCGATCAGGCCGGGATCACCCTCCGCAAAGTTTACCCCCCCGGCAAAGGAAAGCCAATCCACCTCCTCTTTGGAGCTGAGGGGGGGGCTGGGCCTTCTCGCCTGCCGTCGACCGGGGGGCCTCGTCACTCCGAAGGTATACGGCCGTTTTATCGCTGCTACCCTTTAGTTTCCGCTAAAATGGGGCTTCTTTCGATAGGGGACAAGGACTCGCGGCCTGGCGCTGAGGTAGAGGAAGAAGAAGAAGAAGAAGAAGAAGAAGAAGAAAAAGAAGAAAGAGAAGGAGAGGATGGCGAGAGCTCTCCCTTCCCTTCATCTGATGAGATGGATGAGATCCTGACCGGTGCTGGGAGCGCAAAAAGACGAGGGAAGAAGGTTGCCGCCATTCTGTCGAAACTCATCCGGCGAGAACGGGCCCGCGACCTTGCGGCCCGAGAGTTCCGCCAGTCAGTGGAGAAGAGGCTGGAATCCTTGGAGCGAGACTTCCTTCTAGGCGAGATGGACCGGCCCGGAGGAGCTACCGCGGGATCTTCACCTGAGAGATGCATCGAGAGGATCCGGGATCTGTCTCGCCGGGTTGACCTGGGATGCAGCATTCTGTCATCCTACTTCAACCCGCAGGCGCCCCCCCGGACCAAGTTGCGGGACCGAGGCAAATGGCGCTGGGAACCGTACTGAAGCGCGAGACGTCCCCTCCTCTTCCTCTGGCCTTCCCTTCTCTAATGTACCCTTACTTTTTCGCTTGTAGTTGTGACTGTTGTTCCCGCTCTTTATTCGCTTATTGTATTATTATTATTTTTTATCGCGTTCCCGCTCAGCGAGAGCGATGGCTCTGTCTTTAATATTCTTGCATTCGTATGAGTTATCTTCCCAGCTCTTTGGGGTGGCGAGAGCCATCTTGCTTCCGCCTACTTTTCCTGCCGTCTGACACTTCGCAATGTTAGCGCCAGCTGTTTAATCGGTCGCTGTCAGATTCGGGCGGGAAAAACGAAGCGCCGTTGACCTAGGACGCGGCGGCTGTACCCTCGCCGCCTTTCTGAAAACTACCATCATTACCACGATTTTCTATAAATAGGAGGCTCACCTACCACATTCATTCCTCTGACTCCCGTCTCTCTCCTCTTTGCTGTTGCTCTCGCGGTCTTCGCGAAGCTCTCGCCCTTTTCTGTCTTCCACTTCCGTTCTCGCCCCATTCTCGCTCTCGCCTTTCCCCCGTAGATCTCGCCTTCGATCCCTATTGCGATGCCGGGTGGTGGTGAAGGAAGATCCAACTGCGCGGAAGCCTTCCAAAAGCATCTCTTTCCTTCCTGCACCCTCACTCTGGAGGAGTTCAATCTGACCAAGGCCCAGCACGTTCCCGCTGGCTTCGTCGCGCGGCCCCCGGGCAGTCATGACAAGGTCAACACTGCAGGGGAGGGGGAGCTCGCCATCCCCATAGAACACTTCGAGGTGGGCTTCCGCCTTCCGCTGTGGCCTGAGATGCGACAGGCTCTCCGGTACTACGGGGTGGTTCCCGCGCAGCTGAATCCTAATTCGGTTGCCATTCTCGTGGCATTCATATGCTATATGCGCTCCGAGAGGATCGAGTTCAGCCTGCCGATCTTCCGCAAGCTGTTTACCTTCCGCGCGAAAGGAGGCGTGGTGTTCTTCTCCGGGCAGCTTCTGAAGACGATCGGTCTCGCCAACAAGCATCATCATTGGGGCGAGAAGTTCATCTACGTCTCCGGCGACTTCGGGAACGTACCCTTGGCCCCCATCCAATATGAAGATGCCGCCTACAAGCCTCCGTCCTTGGGCTCCCGCGAGAGCGCCCTCCTTGAGTTCTTCGGAACCAAGGACTTCGACGTCCTCCACCTCCGGCGAGACGTCGATTCTCTTTCCCCTGTGCTTCCGGGAGAAGGTAGGGTCTCGCCTTCATTTGTCTTTTTCTTGCCTTTTCCGAGATTAGAACTTATCAATGTTGTTTTTTGCAGGAGAGCGCGAAATCCCTCTCCGCCAGCCTTTTGACGAGGCTCGCGCCGGAGGGAGTCAGCCTCCGAAGGACCCGCTGGCTCTTGCGAAAGCCGCCGCGCAAGCCTGCCGAAAGGAGCCGGGCCTCCCACCCTCGAGCGGTGTTGTGAAGCGAAAACCGGTTGCTTCCGCACCTCAGGCAATCAAGAGGCCCAAGACCATGGATACCGAGAAGGGCAAGGCTGCGGTTGTCCAGCCCGTCCAACCTCTCCCCCCCGGCCGCTCCTTCGAGGAGGTCTTGGAGGCAGCAAGCAGGGTTGCGGCCACCAGGGGCGGCTCGGGGACTCCCGCCGAGAACCCTCGGACCCCTGGCGCCGCCGAGAGCAAGGGTGTCGCCGCCGGGACCTCCGGCCAACCTCCGTCTGAAGAGGTGCCGCGGGGTCATCGTAACTATGGCCTCGGCGTGAGGTACCTGGACGCGGAGAACAAGCCGCTGCTGCAATGGGACCCTGACGCCAACAAGGTCACGGTCTCGTCCCTCTTGCCGAGCTGGGCAGAGCGAGACGAGGTCACCGGCGAAGCTTTCGCCTTAGGGTACGGCCTCTACAGCCGGGAGGATGCTAGCGTCTTCGACAGGACGTCGACCCGGATGTTGGCATATGACTCCACTCGCGCTTTAATGCGTGGGTTGGAGCTCACGCACATGTGCGCCCGGCGGAGCATTACGATAGACCGTAACTTTCAAGATATGTTGAAGGCCAGGGAGGATGCGGTGGCCCGGGCGGCCTCTCTGGCCAAGGAGCTGGCCGAGACCCAGCAACTACTATCCTCGCGCCAAGCGGAAGGGGTAAGCGAGACTTTTCATAATCAGTTGTTCTCGCAATCCTAACCTTTTTCTTATGCTAACCTCCCGCTGTTCAGGATTCCGCTCAAGCCGCGCTTCGTGAGGAGCTGTCTCAGGCCCGCTATGACAACGTTCTCCTGCGAGAACAGATCGCGCGCCTCGAGGCGAGTGCACCCCCTCCGCTGGACGAGAGATTGAAGAGCCAGTATTACTCGGCTTATGACATCGACAAGCTCCTTCAGGGGAACGCGCAAGCCACCGTAAGGCTGACGCTGGAGACGCTGCGCGACATCAACTGTTGGGATGAAAGGGGCAAAGACATTACTGCTCCACAACTTGTCCCGTGGCTCTTCGAGCCCATCCCAAAGCCTCCTGGTGCCCCTGATACCCCTCCCTCGGATGTCTCAAAGTCCCCCGCAGCGGATGGCGAGACCTCCGGGGAGAGCTCTGGCGGAAGCTCCAGCGGAAGCTACAGCGGAAGCTCCAGCGAGACTTCAGAAGGGTACAGCCGAGACCCTTGAGGGTCCTCTTCTTATTTTTGTTCATTTTTATGTAAAAGCGCGAGACGCTAACACGTTGTACCTGTATACAGTTAATGCAAATATTTGTTCTTGCGAACCTTTTTTGTTATCTGCGAATGTGCTTGATGTGGTTGTCGTAGTCGAATGCTTTCGGCGTAGGCTTCCGCCAAGACCCTTGGCCTTCTTAGGAAATTCGTAGCGATGAATCAGCAAGAACCCGCGGTAACCGGCCAGCCGGAAGCGTGACTCTCGAATCCTTAAGACGGGACCGTCCCCTTTAGACTGCGCGAGTCCCTACTAGCCCATCGTATGACGATCTCGCCTATTTGTTCGAGAACACTGAGAGGAACCCTTTTGGCGGAAGCCTCCCCACCTCGAGTTCCCTTCAATAGTGAATCTTCTGTCGAGACCTATCTTCTGTCGAGACCTATCCCTGCCGAGATCTATCTCTGCTGAGACCTATCCCTGCCGAGATCTATCTCTGCCGAGATCTCTCTCCTCTTTTTCACTTGTCATTTGGTGTTCCCAACGTGCTTCCTGCCTTTCATTAACCAAGCCAACCAGACAAAACCTGTTCCCCACAGGCGAGCCTTCAGTCCTGCCAGCTAGATGAGAGCCTGCGCAGCGGGTCTACCTGGGGCCGAGCCGAGCTCGGGGTGCCGATGAAGATTTCAAACCAAACCAACCTATCCCCCACAGGCGAGCCTTCGGGTCTGCCAGCTAGATGAGAGCCTGCGCAGCGGGTCTACCTGAGGCCGAGCCGAGCTCGGGGTGCCGATGAAGATTTCAAACCAAACCAACCTATCCCCCACAGGCGAGCCTTCGGACCTGCCAGCTAGATGAGAGCCTGCGCAGCGGGTCTACCTGGGGCCGAGCCGAGCTCGGGGTGCCGATGAAGATTTCAGACCAAACCAACCTATCCCCCACAGGCGAGCCTTCGGACCTGCCAGTTAGATGAGAGCCTGCGCAGCGGGTCTACCTGGGGCCGAGCCGAGCTCGGGGTGTCGATGAAGATTTCAAACCAAACCAACCTATCCCCCACAGGCGAGCCTTCGGACCTGCCAGCTAGATGAGAGCCTGCGCAGCGGGTCTACCTGGGGCCGAGCCGAGCTCGGGGTGCCGATGAAGATTTCAGACCAAACCAACCTATCCCCCACAGGCGAGCCTTCGGACCTGCCAGCTAGATGAGAGCCTGCGCAGCGGGTCTACCTGGGGCCGAGCCGAGCTCGGGGTGTCGATGAAGATTTCAAACCAAACCAACCTATCCCCCACAGGCGAGCCTTCGGACCTGCCAGCTAGATGAGAGCCTGCGCAGCGGGTCTACCTGGGGCCGAGCCGAGCTCGGGGTGCCGATGAAGATTTCAAACCAAACCAACCTATCCCCCACAGGCGAGCCTTCGGACCTGCCAGCTAGATGAGAGCCTGCGCAGCGGGTCTAACTGGGGCCGAGCCGAGCTCGGGGTGTCGATGAAGATTTCAAACCAAACCAACCTATCCCCCACAGGCGAGCCTTCGGACCTGCCAGCTAGATGAGAGCCTGCGCAGCGGGTCTACCTGGGGCCGAGCCGAGCTCGGGGTGTCGATGAAGATTTCAAACCAAACCAACCTATCCCCCACAGGCGAGCCTTCGGACCTGCCAGCTAGATGAGAGCCTGCGCAGCGGGTCTACCTGGGGCCGAGCCGAGCTCGGGGTGTCGATGAAGATTTCAAACCAAACCAACCTATCCCCCACAGGCGAGCCTTCGGACCTGCCAGCTAGATGAGAGCCTGCGCAGCGGGTCTACCTGGGGCCGAGCCGAGCTCGGGGTGTCGATGGAGATTTCAAACCAAACCAACCTATCCCCCACAGGCGAGCCTTCGGACCTGCCAGCTAGATGAGAGCCTGCGCAGCGGGTCTACCTGGGGCCGAGCCGAGCTCGGGGTGTCGATGAAGATTTCAAACCAAACCAACCTATCCCCCACAGGCGAGCCTTCGGACCTGCCAGCTAGATGAGAGCCTGCGCAGCGGGTCTACCTGGGGCCGAGCCGAGCTCAGGGCATCACTAAACATTCAACTACGTTATGCCATGAAAAATTCGACACTAATTAGAAGAGAAACAATCGGTATAATATAACAAGTTTAATTTTGGGATACATGGTTACATCCTTCCCCCCTCAGGGGTAGAAGCGTTTTAGATCATCACCACTCCACGTGTGGCTTAAGGCTCTTCCCTCCACGTCCTGGAGGTAGTATCCCCCTGTTCCGAGGACTTCCTTCACAATGTATGGACCTTCCCAGTTCGGATGGAGCTTACCTACGGGAGCCGATCTTCCCGCCGCGTCGACCTTTTTCAGCACCAGATCCCCTTCTGTGAACTGCTTGACCCTGACGTGCTTATCAAAATGCTTTGCCATTCGTCGCTTGATTTCTTCTTGCCTGATAGCCGCCACGTCTCGCAGTTCCTCTACCATATCTAACGAGAGGCGCTGCCCCTCTTCATTTTCCACCCTCCAAGTCTCGTCACCTTCGCCCGCGGCTGTGACTCGCGGGGACCGGACCTCAAACTCCACCGGTAGGACAGCTTCACATCCATGAGAGAGCTTGAAGGGGGTCTCACCGGTAGCCGTGTTCGGAGTTGTTCTCAGAGCCCACAGGACCGAGGGGAGCTGCTCCACCCAATTCCCTCTCAGATTCTCTACCTTCTTCTTTAACAAGTTAACGATAATCTTGTTTGCCGCCTCCACCTGACCGTTGCTCCTGGGGTGGTGGACGGAGGCAAAACTGAGGTCAATGCCCAGCTGAGTGCAGAAACTGATGAACTCTTCGCTGGCAAACTGGGGGCCATTATCCGTGACGATGGCCTGAGGCAGCCCGTGCCTGCAGATGATCTCCCCCCAGACGAAGTTCCTGATGACTTGGGAGGTCACCTTTGCTAGTGCCTTAACCTCCAGCCACTTCGAGAAGTAATCTATCATGACCAGGAGGAACCTTCTCTGTCCACTAGCCGGAGGAAAGGGCCCAACTAAGTCCATTCCCCAGATAGCAAATGGCCATGGCGCCGTGATACTCCGGAGCCTTTGGGCTGCCAAGAGTTGAAGGGGGGCGTAGAGTTGACATTTTTGACACCTCCTTGCAAACTCCATGGCATCCTTCCTTAGGGTGGGCCAGAAGTACCCCTGTCTGACCACCCTAGCCTCCAGTGTCCTTCCTCCAGAGTGACTGCCGCACTCGCCCGAATGCACCTCCCCTAAAATCTTCGGGATTTCCTCTTCGGTCGCACATCTGGCTAGTAGCCCTGACAACATCTTGCGATGCAGACCCCCCTCCATCATCAAGTAGTGAGCCGCCTTGCGCTTAAAGCTTCTCCCCACCTTGGTCCCCTCAGGCAGTTCTCCGGTGGTTAGGAAGGCCACAAATGGATCCACCCACGAGGGCTGTCGATCCACCATCATCAATTCTCCCTCATCTATAGCCGGTCGGAATAGCTCCGTCAAGGTCCCTCCTACCTGCGGTCCGAACTTGGCCAGTCGATCGGCGGTTACACTTTCTTCCCTTGGAATGTGTTGAATTGAGAAAGACCGGAATCCTCCGATGATCACCCTTACCTTGGAGAGGTATCTGATGAGGGTTGGCTCCCGAGTTTCAAACTCTCCCCGGATTTGCGATGTCACTACCTTTGAATCAGTGAAAACTTCTACCTCCTGAATCCCCAGTTCCTTTGCCAGGCGAAGGCCAGCAATGACGGCCTCATACTCCGCTTGATTGTTGGTCACTGGGAAATGTAAAATGACTGCTTGCTCTATAGTTACCCCCTGGGGACTTGTCAACACCACCCCTGCCCCTAGGGAGTGCCTTCCTGAGGCCCCATCAACCGTTAACCTCCATGCTTCTCGCGGTTGCTGCTCTTCCCCCTTGACCTCAACAACGTAGTCTGCTAGAAAGTCCGCCACTGCCTGCGCCTTGATGGAGAGCCTTGGTACAAAGGAGATGTCGAATTCGCTTAGCTCAATGGACCACTTAGCCAGCCTTCCCGAGTGCTCCACTCCATCGAAGATCTTGCGAAGAGGGTGGTCGGTCACCACCCTAATCGAGTGCGCTTGAAAGTACGGACGGAGCTTTCTGGCCGAGATGACCAAGGCATAAGCAAGCTTTTCCAGGATAGGGTAGCGAAGCTCTGCTTTTTTCAATATCCGGCTGACGTAATAGATGGGAAGCTGCTTCTTTCCTTCTTCTCTTACTAGGACGGAGCTTACCGCCTCCACCCCTACTCCGAGATATAAGGTCAAATCCTCCCCATCTTTTGGGCTCTGAAGGAGGGGAGCCTGAGAGAGTTGTCTTTTCAGCCCCTGGAAAGCTTCTTCGCATTCGGCCGTCCATTCGAACCTTTGATTCCCCCGCAGCACTTTAAAGAATGACGAACATCTGTCTCCTGCCCGGGAGAGGAACCTGCTTAGCCCAGCCAGCTTGCCTGTCAAGCGCTGGACCTCCTTGACGTCGCGAGGTGACTCCAAATCCAGGATGGCCTTGACTTTGTCCGGGTTGGGCTCCACTCCTTCCGGAGTCAGGAGATGCCCGAGGAACTTCCCGCGGCTTGCCCCGAAGACACACTTCAAGGGATTCAGCCTCATTTTAAACCTTCTCAGGGTGGCGAATGTTTCCTCGAGGTCTTGCAGGTGCGAAACTATGCATTTGCTTTTGATCATTAGGTCGTCGACGTAGACCTCCAAGTTCCTCCTCCTCTGATCCCGGAAGACCCTATCCATCATGCGTTGATAGGTAGCCCCTGCGTTCTTTAACCCAAAGGGCATCATCTTGTAACTGAAGCACCCCTCCCTTGTGATGAAGGACACATCCTTGGTGTCAGGAGGATGCATCCGGATTTGGTGATAACCTGAAAAAGCATCTAAAAAACTCATGACAGAAAAACCGACGGCTGAATCAACCAGCGCGTCGATCCGAGGCAGGGGATAGCAATCCTTAGGGCATGATTTATTCAACAAAGAAAAGTCTACACACATCCTCCATTTACCACATCCCTTTTTCACCATTACCACATTGGAGATCCAGCCTGGATACTGGATCTCTGAGATGAAGCCCGCCTCCAAGAGCCTCTTGACCTCCTCGCGAATGGGCTCCTCCAGCTTGGTGGCGATGACTCTCATCTTCTGACGGATGGGGCGGGCGCGGGGATCCAGGTTCAGGCGATGGCAGGCTACGTCAGCGTCGATGCCTGGCATGTCCGCCGCGCTCCAAGCGAAGACGTCAACGTTGCTTTGAATGCAGGCCCGCACCTGCTCCCGGGTCTCAAGACTCAACCCCCCGCTGATCCGCACCCTTTGCACCTCTTCTGCTTTGGTGAAGACCTCCATCTCCACCACTTCTTCAGCCGGTTCCAGCCGCGACTGCTCCCAACCAGTCCTTGCCTCTTCCTCCAGCTCCAGCTCTCCCCTTTCCTCCTCAATCTCCATCGCTTCTATCCCCCTCTGCTGCTGCTGCTCGGCTCCCACGCCTCCTGGGACCTCTCCCACGACTTCTCCCGCCGCCTGCTCTCCTACTTCCACTGCCCTTTCCGGGCTCTCCTGCCCATCGCTCCTCCGTATCACCTGCACATCCCCTCGCATCTTCTATGTCTCTTCCTCTCCAGCTTCCTCCCTTACCTCCTCATGGACCATCTCCTCTTCCTCCCCCACCTCTTCTAGGGCCGCCATCTCAATTTCCAACTCTTCCGCCTCTGCCATCCACGAAATAGTGTTGACTGCCGTAACGTAACATTGTCTTGCCACCTTCGGGTCCCCTCTAACCCTGACCTGCACCCCCCCATTGTTGAACTTGAGGCATTGATGGAACGAGGAGGGGACGCAGCGAAAGGCGCTGATGAGGGGACGCCCAAAGATGACGTTGTAGCTGCTCGGGGCGTCCACGATCACGAACCTGCAGTTCCGCGATACGCCCCCCAACCTTACGTGTAACCCTACTCCTCCTTCTACCTCCTTCCTCTCGCCGGAGAACCCGAACAGAGGTCCATCCGATGCCAAGACCCTCTTCCCTTCAACCCTCATCTCATCGAAAGCTTTCTTGAAGATGACATTAACCGAGCTCCCGTTATCTACCAGTATCCTAGAAACGGTATAGTTCTCCACTGCCGTCTGGATCACCAGGGCGTCGCAGAATGGGTCTTCATAGTCTGGCATGTCCGCTGATGAAAAAGTAATCTTTTCTTCCGGTGGGGGAACCTGGGAGGTGGATGCCACCCCCCTCCGATACATGGTTTGCAGGCTCCCCTTGCGGGTTGCCTCAATCCCCACTCCTCCATGAATCACCCCGATTCCTCCCCGGGTCCCTACGTCCACCCGGTCTTCACACCTGTCCTCCGCTTCGCCCTGCTGTACCTCCACTATCCTCATCGGTGGATCTTGTCTCCCTGCTCCTCTGGCCGCCCTCAACTCTAAGAACTCCGGGCAGGTGGCCGTTGCGTGCCCTTCCTCCTGGTGGAAGTCACAAAAGAGCAACGCCTCCCCGCCCCTTCTCCCGTCTCCCCTTCCTCTTCTTCCTCCTCGAGCTCCTCTGGCTGCTCCTCTCCCTCTTCCTACTTCCATTGCCTCCTGCGGTGGTGGGGGACGATCCCTCGGCTCCTGCCTCCATGCCGGTCGATCGAACCTCCGGGGCTCCCGTAGGTCATCTCTCCCCCGATAGCCTTCTCCTGGACCTTGGGGGCGACCCTCCTGGGGCCTCCAACCCAACCGGTTGACTGGCTCCCGGGCCCCCCACCCCTGCTGCTGCCCAAACCTTCGGGGCTCCTCCCTTCTCCTATCTTCTCTCTGCTCCCTCTGCTCTCTTGATTCCTTCTGTCTTCCTGCCGCTGGTTCCTTCCCGTCCTCTTCTGCTAGCTTGGCCAACTTCCTGGCGAACGCTGGGTTTGCTCTCTCGAAATCGATCTCCTTTGCCGCCCTCTCCATGAGCTCCTCAAAGGAGAGGGGGGGCATCCTCTTCAACTCCATGCTAAAAAATCCCGGTCTCAGCCCCAGGGTGAAGGCCAACATCAGCGCGTACCCTGGAACCTCCTGGACCAGAAGGATCTCTTCCTGGAACCGGTCGACATAGTGACCCAACGTCTCATCCAGCCTCTGCCTCACTGCAAACAGACACTCCGCTTCCTTCTTCCGCTTCTTTGAGGTGGAGAATCTCAACAGAAAGCTTCTCCGCAAATCTTCAAAACAGTAGATCGACCTTGCTGGCAACTGGTGGAACCAGTCCCTTGCCTTCTCCTTCAACGTGATGGCGAACAGTCGGCACTTGAAGGCGTCTGTCATCTGCCTTATTGATACGACGTCTTCAAACCACTGTACGTGTTGCACCGGGTCATCCTTCCCTGAGTAGTAGGACATGTCGGGCTCCCGAAACCCTTCCGGTACCGGAGCCGAGATGATGAGCTCGCTAAATGGGCTCTCGCCTCCTGCCTGGCGAGAAGGCACGTCTCGCGGCCTCGGCTGGCTCGCCCGATCCGCGAGACCGTGCCCTGGGAAGAGTTCCCGCACCGCCGCCTCCTTCTCGCCTGGCTCTATTAGCGCCTCCTTGCCCGGGCGCTGGCTCTGGCCCGGGAATAGCTCCCGCGCGGCCACGTCTCTCTCGCCAGCCTCGCCCGGGACCTCCTTTCCTGGGCGCTGTCCTGGGGCGTTCTCGCCCAAAAGCGGAACCTCTTCTATCGGGACCTGAGGGGTGGCCCACTCGCCTCTCGCCGAGAAGGCCAAGCTGATCGTCTGCAGAACCTCTCGCCTGAACTCATCCAGCATCCTTCTTGTCGCTTCCTCTCCCCGGGTGGGGGAGCCTCCAGATCCTGACCCTTCACCTTCACCTCCAGCCATGGGACAAAACTTAAGGCTTTCTTGAATCGGCTGCCTATCCACGCTCACCGCACCAGAACTGTTGAAGCCAAATTTGACCTCAACTGAAGTTCGAAGAAAAAGGGGTGCAGCCGAAACCTACTTCTCTCAAGTCTCACCCCTTGACTGGATTCTAAGGACCTAAGACTGACCCAAAAGCCTCAGCAGGGAGGTCCCACCTCACACCCGGAAGATCTCTGAGAGCTTCCCCTCCAAAGCCAAAGCTGGGCTAGGAGCTCCTCAGAAAGCGCTAGAATTCCGGAGACAATGATCGCTTGCTTTCTAAGGAGCCCTTATGGGTCTATTTATAGCATTTTGCTGTCCTGAATTTACTGAAAAGCCCTTAGTTGGTCTGCCAATAGCCAAATCCCGCTGTTTTCCTGAGGGTACTGAAGTAATTTCTCCTGAGGGCAATAAAGACATTCTTCCAAAGGCCCTGGGCCCCATTCGGCGGGAGCTAGTGTCGAGACCTTTCGGCCCAGGGCATGGCGCGAACGTTCTCGCCGCTTAGGCGAGAACTCTTTGAGAAAGGAGCTTGGTTTGGGCGGGAGTGCTTCCGCGCGGCTTGCGCTTGGCGTTCTCGGCCCACGATTTCTCCCTTATAACATTCGGCGAGAGCGCTTCCGCCTTCTGTGGGCGAGATCCTCCTTAGGGCGGGACCACTTCGGCTAACCCTCCTGTGACCATTGTGCCTCTTGGTCTGGCTCAGCGAATATGGGGTTGTACACTACACAACATGTGCAGTGGTTCAAAGATGTCGTTTCCATAAGGCAAATGTCGGATGCCTTCAAGTGCCGGCTTTTTGCCATCACGTTGAAGGAAAAGGCGAGAGACTGGTTCCACCAGTTTCCCGCAAGCTCGATTTACTGCTTTGAAGATTTGAGACGCGGATTCTTGCTGAGGTTCTCAACGTCCAAGAAGAGGAAGAAGGGAGCAGAGTGCATGTTTGCCGTCAAGCAGAGGTCGGAGGAGACGCTGGGACACTATGTCGACAGGTTCCAGGAAGAGATTCTGCAGGTACGGGAGATGCCAGGGTACACGGTGATGCTTGCCTTCACTCTGGGGTTGAGGCCCAGCTTCTTTAGCATGGAGTTGAAGAGAGTGCCCCCCCCCTCTTTCGAGGAACTGATGGAGAGGGCTGCAAAAGAAATTGAGATTGAGTCGGCCAACCCGGCGTTTGCAAGGAGGTTAGCCAAGTTGGCGGAGGAAGACGGGAAAGAAGTTGAGCAGGGAGGCAGAGAGAGCAGAGGGAGGAGAGAAGGAGAGAGGAACCCCGAGGTCAGGGGCAGCAGCAAGGTTGGGGGCTGCGGGAGCCAAACAACAGATTGGGATGGAGGCTCCAAGAGGGTCACCCTCAAGGACAAGGAGGAGGATTCCCGGGCAGGGACAACCACCGGGAGCAAAGGAGGATTAACCAGCCGGCTTGGAGGCAGAGACAGAGGGTCCCTCTCCGGCCGCAGCACGAAGCAATGGAGATAGTGAGGGGAAGAGGAGGAAGGAGAGGAGCTCGGGGAGGAGCGAGAAGGAGAGAAGACAATGGCGTTGCCCTTCTGTGACTTTCACCAGGAGGAGGGCCACGCGACGGCCACTTGCCCAGAATTTTTGGAGATAAGTGCAGTGAGGGGGCAGGCTCAGCAGCAACCCCACGTGAGGATTGAGGAAGTTCCGCAAGGAGGAGAAGGAGATGATAGATGTGAAGACCAGGTGGATGTGGGAGCCCGAGGAGGGATCAGGGTGATCCACGGGGTGGGTGGGGATTGAGGCTACCCACAAGGGGAGTTTCCAAACCATGCATCGAAGGAGCGTCGCGTCGACCTCCCAGACCCCCCCACCGGAGGAGAAGATCACTTTCTCGGTGAAAGACATGTCGGATTACGAGGATCCATTCTGCGACGCCTTGGTGATCCAAACGACAATAGAGAATTTCACGGTCTCCAGGATACTGGTGGACAACGGAAGTTCCGTGAACGTGATCTTCAAGAAGGCCTTTGATGAGATGAAGGTGGAAACTCGGAGGGTGCTAGCCTCGGATGGACCGCTGTTTGGGTTCTCGGGGGAGCGGAAGGAAGTGGAAGGAGGGGTAGTGTTGCATGTGACGTTGGGGGGGGGTATCGAGGAACTGTCGGTTCGTCATCGTTGACGCCCCGAGCAGCTACAACGCAATATTCGGGCGACCTCTCATCAGCGTCTTTCGTTGCGTCCCCTCCTCGTTCCATTAATGCCTCAAGTTCAATAGCGGGGGGGTGCAGGTCAGGATCAGGGGAGATCCGGGAGTGGCGAGACAGTGCTATGTGACTGTCGTCAACACTATATCCTGGATGGAGGAAGCGGAGGAGCTTGAAAAGGAGATGGCAAGGGCGGAAGAAGCTGATGGGGAAGGAGGGTGAGTCTGGGTGAGGTGGAGAAGGTTGAAGAGGGGGCTGCGAGGAAGTAGTGAGCCTAGGCGAGGTTGGAAGAGAGACTGAGGAGGTTGTGGATAAGGAAGGAGCAAGCCTAAGTAAGGTGGTGGGGGGAGCAACGGAGGAGCAGAGGATGGAGGGAGAGATAGAGGGGGAGGCCCGGAGGGGCGAGGAGGTGGAGCTGTCGGGGGTAGGTTGGTTGGAAGCAATGGAGGTGGAGAGACAAGGCGGAGAGGAGTGGGGAGAAGATGAGGAGAGGGGCAGCGGGGAGCAGACTCGGCTAGAGCCGGCGGAGGAAGTCGTGGAGATGGAGGTCGTCAGCAGGGCAGGGAAAGTGGAGAAGGTGACGGTCAGCGGAGGCTTGGGCCGAGAAGACCAGGCGAGGATGCGGGAGTGCATCCAAAAGAACGTTGACATCTTTGCCTGGAGCGCGGCAGACATGCCGGGCACTGACGCTGATGTGGCTTGCCACCGCTTGAACCTGGACCCCAAGACGCGCCCCATCCACCAGAAGATGAGGACAATCGCCACAAAGCTAGAGGATCCCATCCGCGAGGAGGTGAAGAAGCTTCTCGATGCAGGTTTCATTTCAGAGATCCAGTACGCAGGCTGGGTCTCCAATGTGGTGATGGTAAAGAAGGGTGATGGGAGGTGGAGAATGTGTGTAGACTTTTCTTTATTAAATAAATTGCGCCCTAAGAATTGCTACCCTCTGTCTCGGATCGACGCGCTGGTTGATTCAGCCGTCGGTTTTTCTATCATGAGTTTTTTGGATGTTTTTTCAGGTTATCACCAGATCCGCATGCACCCCCCCCCCCCCCCCCCCCCCCCACGACGTCAAGGACGTCTCCTTCATCACGGGGGAGGGGTGCTTCAGCTATAAAATGATGCCCTTCAGGCTAAAGAACGCGGGGGCTACCTACCAACGGATGATGGATTGAGTGTTCAAAGATCAAAGGGGAAGGAACTTGGAGGTCTACGTCGATGACCTCATGGTTAAGAGCAGGGACGTGGGTTCGCACTTGCTCGACCCGGAGGAGATGTTCGCAACCCTGCGAAAGTTCAAGATGAGGTTGAATCCCCAAAAATGCGTCTTCGGGGCAAGCCGGGGCAAGTTCCTCGGGCACCTTCTAAACCCGGCAGGGGTCGAGCCTAACTCGGATAAGGTGAGGGCCATCGTGGAGTTGGAATCGCCTCGCAACGCCAAGGAGGTTCAACGCTTGACAGGTAAGCTGGCTGGGCTGAGTCGTTTTCTCTCTCGGGCCGGAGAGAAGTGCCCGCCTTTCTTCAAAGCGCTTCGGGGGAGTAAACAGTTCGAGTGGACGAAGGAATGTGAGGAAACTTTTCAGGCGTTGAAGACTCAGCTGACTCAAGCGCCACTCCTGCAGAGTCCAAAGGAGGGAGCAGGCTTAACCTTGTACCTTGGGGTAGGGGCTGAAGCAGTGAGCTCTGTGTTGGTAAGGGAGGAAGGAAAAAGGCAGCTGTCCATCTATTATGTTAGTAGAATTCTAAAGAAGGCCGAACTACGCTACCCCATCTTAGAAAAGTTAGCTTTCTCCCTGATTGTCTCGGCCCGGAAACTTAGGCCGTACTTTCAAGCTCATTCAATTAAGGTAGTGACCGACCACCCATTACGCAAGATCTTTGAAGGGGTAGAACACTCGGGGCGGTTGGCAAAGTGGTCTATTGAGCTCAGCGAATTCGACGTCTATTTTGTGCCTAGGCTCTCCATCAAGGCACAGGCAGTGGCCGACTTCTTGGCTGACTACGTCATAGAGCTGGGAGAGGGGGAAGCGCAGCCTAAAGAGGCATGAAAGATGTATGTTGATGGGGCCTCAGGGAAGCATTCCATGGGGGGAGGGGTAGTGCTGGTAAGCCCCCAGGGGGTCGCCATAGAGCAGACAGTGGTGCTACACTTCCCGGTCACCAACAACCAGACAGAGTATGAGGCCGTCGTAGCTGGGTTGCGGTTGGCTAGGGAGCTCGGGGTTCGCGACGTGGAAGCGTTCACAGATTCACTAGTGGTGGCGTCCCAAATCAGGGGAGAGTATGAAGCTCGGGAATCCACCCTCCAGAGGTACTTAGCCAAGGCGAAGGGGATCATAGGGGGGTTCTGAACCTTCTCAATACATCATCTCCCTAGGGAAGAGAATGAGGCGGCTGACCGGTTGGCCAAGTTTGGACCCCGAGGGGGGGGGGACCTTGACTGATCTGTTTCATCCAGCGATCGAGGAAGGGGAGCTGATGGAAATTGATCGGCAGCCCTCATGGGTGGATCCCTTTGTGACTTTCTTCATCACGGGCAACCTCCCTGATGGGAGCGAGGCAAAGAGCTTTCGGCATAAGGCGACCCACTATCTCATGCATGAAGGAAGCTTACATCGGAGGATGCTTTCGGGCCTTCTGGCGCGATGTGTGACGGAGGAGGAGACCCGTCGGATTCTGGAGGAGGTACACTCTGGGGAATGTGGCAGCCATTCCGGAAGTAGGACGTTAGAGACAAGGGTGGTCAGGCAGGGGTACTTTTGGCCCACCCTGAGGAAGGATGCTGCAGAGTTTGCGAGGAGGTGCCAAAAATGCCAGCTCTACGCCCCCCTCCAGCTCTTGCCCGCTCAACGGCTTCGAAGCATCACGACGACATGACCTTTTGCCATTTGGGGAATGGATCTAGTCGGGCCGTTTCCCCCGGCGAGCGGGCAGAAAATGTTTCTCTTGGTTATGATTGACTACTTCTCTAAATGGCTGGAGGTTAAGGCGTTAGCCAAAGTAACCTCCCAAGTCATCAGGGATTTCGTTTGGGGGGAGATCATCTGTAGGTACGGGCTGCCTCAGGCCATTGTCACGGACAACGGTCCTCAGTTTGCAAGTGAGGAGTTTATAAGCTTCTGCACTCAGCTGGGCATCGACCTCAGGTTTGCCTCCGTCCACCACCCTAGGAGCAACGGTCAGGTGGAGGCAGCGAACAAAATTATAGTGAACCTGCTCAAGAAGAAAGTGAAGAACTTGAGGGGGAGTTGGGTGGAGCAGCTTCCTTCGGTGTTATGGGCTTTGCGTACAACCCCAAACATGGCCACTGGCGAGACCCCTTTCAAACTCTTGCATGGATGCGAGGCGGTCCTACCAGTGGAATTCGAGGTCCAGTCACCACGGATGGCGGCCGCAGGCAAGGGGGGCGAGACACTGAGGGAAGGAAATGAGGAGGAGCTACGACTCTCGTTGAATATGGTGGAAGAACTTCGCGACGTGGCCGCTGTCAGGCAGGAGGAGATCAAGCGAAGGATGGCCAAGTACTTCGACAAGCATGTGAGGATAAAGCAGTTCAAGGAAGTGGACTTGGTCCTTAAGAAGGTCGACGCTGCAGGAAGGTCGGCAGCTGTTGGTAAGCTCAACCCCAATTGGGAGGGGCCCTATATCGTAGAAAAAGTCTTGGGGTCAGGGGGATACCACCTCCAGAATGTAGAAGGGGAATCTGTGAGTCATGCATGTAGCGGAGACGACCTGAAGCGCTTCTACCCTTAGTAGGGGGCAAGGTTGTAAATCCTATTTATAATAACATCTATGAGTTTTTCTTCATATTTGGTTTCTTATTGGTTCTTGGAGATTTTTGCACTACCCCGAGCATGACTCGGCCCCAGGTAGACCCGCTGCGCAGACTCTCACTAGCTGGCAGGTCCGAAGGCTCGCCTGTGGGGGTAAGGGACCCCGACTGCTGCTCGGCCCCGGGTAGACTCGCTGCTCAGGCTCTCATGAGCTGTGCAGGGCGGTAGGCACACCTAAGGGGAAAGGGTTGGTTCTTGGAGATTTTTGCACTACCCCGAGCCTGGCTCGGCCCCAGGTAGACCCGTTGCGCAGGCTCTCACTAGCTGGCAGGTCCGAAGGCTCGCCTGTGGGGGTAAGGGACCCCGAGTGCTGCTCGGCCCCGGGTAGACTCGCTGCTCAGGCTCTCATTAGCTGGGCAAGGTTGTAGGAACACCTGGGGGGAAAGGATTGGTTCTTGGAGATTTTTGCACGCCCCAGATAGACCCGCTGCGCATGCTCTCACTAGCTGGCAGGTCCGAAGGCTCGCCTGTGGGGGTAAGGGACCCCGAGTGCTGCTCGGCCCCGGGTAGACTCGCTGCTCAGGCTCTCATTAGCTGGGCAGGGCTGTAGACGCACCTGGGGGGAAATGATCGGTTCTTGGAGATTTTTGCACTACCCCGAGCCTGGCTCGGCCCCAGGTAGACCCGCTGCGCAGGCTCTCACTAGCTGGCAGGTCCGAAGGCTCGCCTGTGGGGGTAAGGGACCCCGAGTGCTGCTCGGCCCCGGGTAGCCTCGCAGCTCAGGCTCTTATTAGCTGGGCAGGGCTGTAGGCACACCTGGGGGGAAAGGGTTGGATCTTGAAGATTTTTGCACTACCCCGAGCCTGGCTCGGCCCCAGGTATACCCGCTGCGCAGGCTCTCACTAGCTGGCAGGTCCGAAGGCTCGCCTGTGGGGGTATGGGACCCCGAGTGCTGCTCGGCCCCGGGTAGACTCGCTGCTCAGGCTCTCATTAGCTGGGCAGGGCTGTAGGCACACCTGAGGGGAAAGGATTGGTTCTTGGAGATTTTTGCACTACCCCGAGTCTGGCTCGGCCCCAGGTAGACCCGCTGCGCAGGCTCTCACTAGCTGGGAGGTCTGAAGGCTCTCCTGTGGGGGTAAGGGGCCCCGAGTGCTGCTCGGCCCCGGGTAGACTCGCTGCTCCGGCTCTCATTAGCTGGGCAGGGCAGTAGGCACACCTGTGGGGAAAGGATTGGTTCTTGGAGATTTTTGCACTACCCCGAGCCTGGCTCGACCCCAGGTTGACCGGCTGCGCAGGCTCTCACTAGCTGGCAGGTCCGAAGGCTCGCCTGTGGGAGTAAGAGACCTCGAGTGCTGCTCGGCCCCAGGTAGACTCGCTGCTCAGACTCTCATTAGCTGCGCAGGGCTGTAGGCACACCTGGGGGGAAAGGATTGGTTCTTGGAGATTTTTGCACTACCCCGAGCCTAGCTCGGCCCCAGGTAGACCCGCTGCGCAGGCTCTCACTAGCTGGCAGGTCCGAAGGCTCGCCTGTGAGGGTAAGGGACCCCGAGTGCTGCTCGGCCCCGGGTAGAATCGCTGCTCAGGCTCTCATTAGCTGGGTAGGGCTGTAGGCACACTTGGGGGGAAAGGATTGGTTCTTGGAGATTTTTGCACTACCCCGAGTCTGGCTCGGCCCCAGGTAGACCCGCTGCGCAGGCTCTCTCTAGTTGGCAGGTCCGAAGGCTCGTCTGTGGGGGTAAGGGACCCCGAGTGCTGCTCGGCCCCGGGTAGACTCGCTGCTCAGGCTCTCATTAGCTGGGCAGGGCTGTATGCACACCAAGGGGTAAAAGATTGGTTCTTGGAGATTTTTGCACTACCCCGAGCCTGGCTCGGCCCCAGGTAGACCCACTGCGCAGGCTCTCACTAGCTCGTAGGTCCGAAGGCTTGCCTGTGGGGGTAAGGGACCCCGAGTGCTGCTCGGCCCCGGGTAGACTCACTGCTCAGACTCTCATTAGCCGGGCAGGGCTGTAGGCACATCTGGGGGGGGGGGGGGGAGGGTTGGATCTTGAAGATTTTTGCACTACCCCGAGCCTGCCTCGGCCCCAGGTAGACCCGCTGCATAGACTCTCACTAGCTAGCAGGTCCGAAGGCTCGCCTGTATGGGTAAGGGACCCCGAGTGCTGCTCGGCCCCGGGTAGACTCACTGCTCAGGCTCTCATTAGCTGGGCAGGGCTGTAGACACACCTGGGGGGAAAGGATTGGTTCTCGGAGATTTTTGCACTACCCCGAGCCTGGCTCGGCCCCAGGTAGACCCGGTGCGCAGGCTCTCACTAGCTGGCAGGTCCGAAGGCTCGCCTGTGGGGGTAAGGGACCCCGAGTGCTGCTCGGCCCCGGGTAGACTCGCTGCTCAGGCTCTCATTAGCTGGGCAGGGCTGTAGGCACACCGGGGGGAAAGAGTTGGATCTTGAAGATTTTTGCACTATCCCGAGCCAGGCTCGGCCCCAGGTAGACCCGCTGCGCAGGCTCTCACTAGCTGACAGGTCCGAAGGCTCGCCTGTGGGGGTAAGGGATCCCGAGTGCTGCTCGGCCCCGGGTAGACTCGCTGCTCAGGCTCTCATTAGCTGGGCAGGGCTGAAGGCACACCTGGGGGGAAAGGAGGAGAGTTGGAAGAAAAGTTGGAAGGGGCAAACAGGACCTCGAGTGGACCCGTTGTTAGGTTCTCACTAGCGGACAAGGCCGAAGGATCTCTCGGGGGGAAGAAGGAAGGGGGAGATTATTTGTTTGTGTGGTCCCGGGAGGTTTAGAATTAAACGACCCAGATCCTTCCCGGCATGGCTCTCGACGCAACCCTCTAAGCAGGACTCTCGGCGCAAATCTCCCGGCAGGGGTTTCGGCCGGGTCCTCGGCAAGGCTCTCGTCGCGATCATCTGGCCGGGGGCCCCGACAAGCGCGACTCGACTGGGATTCAGGGCGCAGCCTTTAATGCAAGGCTCTCGGCGTACCCTTTTTGGCAGACCCCTCTTAGCCAACTCTTTGAATGGAAGGTGGTTGTCACCTAAGAGCCTAGGGTTCGCGTAAAGATGACAAGCATTCGAGCGACAAAGTAAATTTTTTCACATTCAAAAAAAGAGAGTTAGGAAGTAGTAAGGGGGTTCCGCCCCCTGTACAAAGGTTACAGTAACTCAGTTCATAAAAATTAATTATGGCGAGCCCAAAGCAAGGTTATAATAAGCAGGACAGCAGGCGCGAAGGCTATTGAGCCGACTCGTCGGAAGTTCCGCCGGAGCTACCGCTGCTGCTACCGCTGGAGGCCCCGCCGGAGGATTTGCTGGGGGAGTAGCCGGAGGATTCGTCGGGGAAGAAGCCACCAGTTCCCGCAAGCTCCGCCGCGTCATCAGTCGGAGAGTCGTCCTCTCCCGCAGGGCGGGTGATGGGCTCAAACAAAAAAGGCAGGATCCCTCGCGCAGTGAGGATCTCGCCTCCTTCGTTCAGAAGCCCCGACTCTCGCAAAACCTCGATCACCATCTTCGCGGTCGCTTGCGCATTCTCTTGGACGATCACGTCCATCTCGTAGGCAGAACAATGGCGGCGCTCCACTCTTTCCTCCCGCGGAGGCCGATCCTTGGTCAGGGCTAGGGCCTCCTCCAGACGCTTCACCTCGGCCCGCAATACTTGGTTCTCGCCCTCGGCGCGGGCCACTCGCGCCCGAGATAGCTCAATCTCCCCGAGATCTTGCGAGGCGATCCATTCAGGAGAAATACGTAAACGTATGGAAGGGAGAGAAATGTTGGGAGGTCCTACTTACCTCGGGGGCCGGGCGAGTGGAGAGGAGTTGTTGAGCGGCAGCTAATTCGGCCCTCAGGGTGGCAGCTTCCGCCACCGAGGCATCCCTCGACCTGAGCATGTCGACGAAGTTCCGCTCTATGGCGAGGGTGAGACGCCCGGCCATATGCGAAAGTTGGACCGTGCGAAGCTGGGCCTGGGCGGCGTCGAAAACAAGAGCCTTGGTGGTCGTCCTGTCGAAGGAGTCGGCATCCGCCTGGCTGTAGAGGTCGTAGCCCAGCGCAAAGGCGTGGCCGGTGACATCATCTCCCTCCCTCCAGGAGGGGAGAAGGGTGGAAACAGCTATTTGATTATCGGTAGTGTCCCACTGGAGCATAGGGAAACCCTCTGTGTCCTTATACTTGTCTCCGAAGCCGAAGTTTCGGTGTCCTTTCGGCATTGGGCCGCGAGAGGGCTCGGCCGGGATCTCCGCGGCAAGCTGGCCAACATCCGCCTCGACGACAACGGAGGAGGTCTGGGCGAGAGTCACCGCGGCGGGCCGGCCGCATCCGCCGGGTCAGTAGCGGAAGGGGTCGCGGCGGGCTTCTCGGCGGATGCCGATATCACCGTCTTGTCTTTTTCCGAGCTGGTCGGTTTTGATCTTTTGGAAAGGGGGGCTGAGAGGGAGCTTGGTCTCCGCTTCAGAACACTTGGTGCGGAGGAAGCTCCCGACTCTTTCCGGCAGGCATCAGCGGCCGCCTTTGTGAGAGCCAGGGAGTCGGCGAGCGCCCCGGTCTCTTCGAAGGCTCAGTGGACGGGAAGATCTCGCTCTCCTGCAAAGCTCGTAGTATTTTAGTCATTCCCTCGAAAGTAAGCTTTGGTAGGTTAAATCCAGAAAGTTACCTTCGCCGGGGGGTACCGGTTGGAGGGTTTCCAGGTCTCGCCGGAGGAAGGGAACGTCGAAAACCTTCGAGCCGAAGAATTCGACGAGAGCGCCCTCTCGCTCCCCGAGAGTGGGGGGCTTGTAAGTTGCGTCGTCGTACTGAATGGGGGCGATAGGGATGTTGCCGAAAGATCCCGCGATAAAACCGAACCTTTCCGCGAAGTGGTGGTGCTTGTTAGCGAGACCCGCCGTTTTCACCGACTGGCCGGAAAGGAAGACCGGCCCTCCCTTGGCTCGGAAATTGAACAGCTTCCGAAAGATCGATAAGTTGAACTCGATCCTTTCCGCCCGCATGTAGCAGGCGAAAGCCACGAGGAGGGCGATGAAGTTGGGATTGAGCTGGGCGGGCACCACCCCGTAGTAGCGCAGGGCCTGACGCGCCTCGGGCCAGAGGGGGAGCCAGAAGCCCGCTTCGAAATGCTCCAGGGGAATGACGAGCTCCCTTTCCGGCACGAGGTTCACCCTGTCCTCGCGCCCAGGCTTCCGCGCGGTGAACCCGGGCGGGATGTAATTCTTGGTTATGGTGACGAATTCAGCTTGTGTGAGCCGGCAGGGCAGGAAGGTATGATCAATGAAGGACTGCGCGCACTTGGAGCGGCCCTCGCTCTCGCCTGGCATCTCGAAGGAAGGAAGGAAGAGAGGGGGGACGCGAGGACGAGAGCCTTTGCGCTTCAAGAAAGGGCGAAAGCAATTGACGGGTAGACGGAGTTTTGGAATAAATGCGGTGAATGGGGTAGGTGGATACGGCGGAGTAAAAGTCAACGAGTCAACAACTCTGGACACTTTGATTCCTCGTTTTCCATCCTGTCACGCCAGCTCTCCATGGTTTAGCGGGAAGCGATAGCCTCCAAGGGAGGCTGGGGAAAAGGCGAACGACCTCAATACGCGAGAAGTAGTGAACGAGACGCATGAGTCGGGCATTCGAAAGGTATTAAAGACAGCATGCAAAAGGGAGCTTAAGAAACACAGATATAGATAGGGTCTCGCTAGGCGAGAGCCCCCCAACAACAATAGTAAAAAATAATAATCAAGGTTATCAGGATCGAGATCCTAGGTGAGATCGTTTTGAGGTTGGATCGGATCAGATCGTAGAATCGGATCGAGGATCGCAAGATCCTACAACATTCATAAATTAAGACTAAAAAATAAAATTAAATTTTGTATCATTAAATTTCATGCTCAATTAACAAAAAAAATAAATAAATTGAGTAATATGTGAATAAATATATTAATTTTTTTTGAATAATTAAATCAAAAAAATAATTTCTTATTAAGTTCAATTTCAGTTTCAGGTAAGACACTGAATGTTTACTAACAATAAAAACAAATCTGGACTGGAAGCGACCGAAGAAGCCGCTCTTGACCATAGTTTGCAGTCAGCAATCGACACTTGGGATACGGTAAAACATCATGATATGATTTTGTGATAGAGTATGAGGCGGGATTGGGATAAGGTTAAACAATGAGTTATGAGTGTTGGACCGGTTGAATGGAGTCAGAATAGGGTTTGACATGTTTATAATTACCTATGGCCAGACGGGTAGAATCGGGTCCGGATCGCGATCCTAAAGATCCTAAGATCCGGATCGCGATCCCAGTCGTAGATGTATCGATTTATATCCTAGGTAAGATCCGGATCGATTGACAAAATATGGATCGTGGGATCGTAAGATCCAACGATCCGGATCGCGATCCTGATAACCATGATAATAATAACAGTAACACACAAGGCTTGTAAGAAATTATCCTGCGCTAGAAGTGAAAAAGGTACAGAGGGAAGAGGTAGGCCAGGAGGATGGGTAAAGAAGGGGATCGCCCGAAGAGTTCAGTATGACACCTACCGCCAATGACCTAGATCTCGCCGGCCAGACCGGGGAGGGCCTCGAGGGTCGAAGAAGGCCGTTAGGGAGGTTAGCCCCCGGTTGGCCAGGCGAAGCTGATCTCGAATTCGCGCGATGTACCTCCCAGGTGAGGTTTCACCGGAAGCCGCATCGTGTGATCCCACCCCTCCAAGGAGGTCTGCACAGTCTCGCTCAACAGTCGCTAGTCGCCGCTCCATCGTTTCGTGGATCCTCTTCACGACTGCGGAGTTGGCCCTTTGCTGTCGCGCGAGCTTCGATAGGACTATCGCGATCCTCCGCCTTCGCGCCTTTCCGCTCCTGAGGCCTTCGAGAAAGTCTTCCATCTCGCCAGCGGAAGGGAGGGGCGAGTCTTCCCCAGTTTCTTCTTCTACTTCCTCTTCATTTTCATCCCTTTCAGCCCCTTGGCCCTTTGACTCTGGGGAGGCGGAAAACGATCAGAATAAGAAGGGGGGATGGGGGGAGTGAGAGTGATCTAAAAGTGGGGAGGCTCTCGCTTGCCTGGGTAGGGAGGGGACGTCTTTCCCCGTCGGACGGCGAGAGGGACCGGGCTGATCCTCTGGGCCTTTTCCGAAAAGCAGATGAAGCGGCTTGCCCCGACCCGGGCGAAAGGTCCTGCACTCCGATGGGGTGTTCTCGCCAAGCGGGGGAACAGGGGGTCCCTCTATTGCCAGAGGTTGAGGTCTCGGCGCGGGAGTGGACAGTTCGGGATTAACCCCTCCGGCAGGGAGGGTGAGTTCAGGCAACGGGTTGGTCTGACCAGCTGGGGGATTGGGCGGGGCAGCCCCTGAAGCAGAAGGCGGATCCTCATTGTAGAGGTCGGTCGCTCCTGAGTTCGCAGACGGAAAGCCGACGGTATCCCTAGGCATCGACCCCTGCAAAAGAAGTGGTGTTTCAACATACAACTATGATCAAACTCTCGAAATGTTCGCGCTAATGGAAAGTGCGAAAGGATCGAAGAATACCTCCGGCAGAGAAGTGAGGATATCGACGCGTCTTGGAGTTGAGGTAGGCGGGGCTCGGTTCTCTTTCAGCAGGTCCCGCCTCACTGATTTAGCCTTTGTCTTCTTTTTAGGGTGGGAACTCTTGCCAGCTGGCTTCTCGGTGGCTGGCCTCTTGTCGGTTGGCTTCTCTCCAGCGGGCTTCTCACCAACTGGTTTCTCGCCCAGCGCCCTCTCACCGGCAGGTCTCTTGCCCATCAGCCATGGGGCAACCCTGTCACAGTTGGCACGAGCTCGCGCCTGGGCAGCCGCGAGACGAGCCTGAAGCTCTTTTGAGAGCGGCTTTTCGGCGGGTTTGGCGCGCATCTTCGCAGGTTGGCGGAGGCTCGCGCAGGGAATAAGGACAATAGAGATGGCCTGGAGGACCAACTCAGCGGCATATTTATAGAGCAAAGGTGGGGTCTACTGAAAGATTCCCTACCAGGTCAGCATATACCCACCGAATATTTGGGGTTGGACAAGTCTTTCCGAGCGCAAGGCTAGCTCGCAAAGAGCGAGGATTGTGTACAACCCCCATATTCGTTGGGTAGGACCAAGATCCCCTCAACGAGCAGGATTGGACTAGCTTCGGGCTAGCTTTAGGCTTCCGAGCGAAAGGGCTCCCGCCTAGGAGTCAGCGAGAATGATCGCGTCAAGCCCCTGCCGAGACCCACTTCTGCCCAGAGACGGCGAGAAGGCTCGCGCCTCGCCGAGGGCGGAAGCGGTCTCGGTCCGGGGGACCCTTCAATCCCTTTTTCCTTAGCTCCCGCCAAAGTGAGGGCGGGATGGTCCTCGGCATATGGTTCTCGCCGGGTGGGGGCCAGGGCCCAGGGTGAAATTACCTAGTTGCCCTCGGGTAAATTACCTATATGCCCCCAGGGTCTGCATTTAGAATTTCATAACAGCGGGATTTGGCTATTGGCAAACAAGCCAAGGGTATCTTAGTAATTTTAGGTCAGCAAAGACTATAAATAGACCCACTGGGGCTCTTCAAAAGACAGGCTTTCATTATTCTCTAAGGCTCCGTTTGGGGGGACTTATTTTCACCGGTCAAGCTGTTATGACCGCATGAACCGAGACTTAAATAAGTCCGGGTTCATGCGGTCATGACCGCTTGACCGGTGAAAATAAGTTCTCCCAAACGGAGCCTAAGACTCTCTAGCGCTTTCTGAGGAGCTCCGAGCCCAGCTTTTGGCTTTGGAGCGGAAGCTCTCAGAGATCTTCCGGGTAAGAGGTGGGACCTCCCTGCTGAGGCTTTGAGTCAGTCCTAGTTCCTTTGCAAACAGTCAAGGGTCAGGGTTTGAGAGAAGTAGGTGTTGGCTGCACCCTTATTTTTGAACTCTCGTTGATGTCAATTTCTGGCTTTAACAGTTATGATGTACCTTTTTATCATAACCACTTAGACTTGAAAAGAAAGAAAGAACGAGAGAATGAGAAATGGAATTCTATCGTTGATACAATCACACCTAGGAACTTGATCCATTGAAAGAGTGCTTACCAAGGAGGGTGAAAATAATGGATAAACCTATGAAAAAAAGTCGCTTGGTGATTTCATCTTTATTAGCTACTGTAGCGCATAATCCGCTTGAATGAAGGATGGTGAATTATTGATATTACAGACCTTTGTGAAGGTATATTTGCAACTGCGGAGAAGTGTTGGTGCGAGAGTCAAACAGTGGCTGCCACAATACATCACTGTTCCTTGTGACGGAGTGAGAAAAATAAATGAGTGTGAAAAAAGTGCCTTTACTGTTAGCGTTTGGCATGGGAAGAATGATGAGAATCCAACTTGAATTGGAAATTTGCTAGAGGAGGTTGTTGGAGGAACATGGAATCCATGACTTACGTATGTGATGATGAGAAGAATTTATAACATTTAGTTGCTATTGGATGTCAACACAATAGATTTAACTAAAATAGGATTTGCCTACATGGCTACATCTTGATGTTACCAATATAGAATCTATATGTCATATTTTAGATTGTTATTGGGAGATGCCATCATGCCAAACATTTATCATGTTTTGATATCATACTAAAATAACATTGCAACTGCTAGAGAATGGAACGACTCTTAAATTGTGTGCTGAAGACACTTATTTTACTTTTTCATGGTTAGTTCATTGCCATAAAATGTATGTTTTCTTTTTTGCTTTTCTATTTAAACAGTAAAAGCTACAGTGATATTTAGACGCATAGTTTTTGTTTGTATAATCATGCTACTACTTATGCTTCTTGGTGGTTCATAGGTATCCACAGTTAACATCTGATGACTTTGCCACTATGTGCCCAGTTTGCCAAGGCAATTGCAATTGTAAATCATGCTTACGCATGAGAGGAATTAAGGAGGTCAAGGGTTTTTTTTAACCTTGTTTTTTTTTCTTTCTATCCATTCTTTTGTTTGAAGTAACAGTTTATCTCTTTATCTCAGCGTCCTAAAAGAAAGATTCGAACGGAGGACAAATTACGTAATTATTTATATACATTACATTTGCTGCTTCCATGGTTCAAAGAACTTCGGAAGGAACAACACTTGGAAAAGGAAGTTGAGGCTCGGGTAAAAGGTAACGATATATAAGTTGTCCTTAAATTTCTGCTTATTGAGTTATTATTGCTCCACCTACTCATTAATGTGTCTCATTTCCTATTTCTAGGTCTGTCATTGACAGAAATAAAGGTACAAGTAGCTCCTTGTGGGAAAGATGAACGTGTATTCTGGTTTGTTTTCGCTCTGCTACAGCTTATATGTTCTTGATACTTTAATGTTTAACTTTTTTCTTAACTTAACAAGCACTTGTTTTTTGGCAGTAATTACTGCAGCACATCAATTGCAGATTACCATAGAAGCTGTCCCAATTGCTCTTATGACTTATGCTTGTCTTGCTGCAAAGGGCTTCGTGAATGCTCTTTGCCTGGACACAAAGGACAGTTTGGAATAAATGCTGATACCCCTGAAATTCTGAATGCACTTATGCAATGGAGAGCAAGTGCTGATGGTAGTATTCGTTGTCCACCTGAAGCGTTGGATGGTTGTGGTAATTCTCTATTGCAGCTCAAGAGTATTAATCCTGAAGATTTGTTTGTGGAGTTAGAAGAGAAGGTTAAAACCATTGTTGCACATACAAGCTCTGTAGCTGTAGAATCGCATGAGAACTCTGGGAATTGTACCTGTTTCTTTATGCCAGGAAAGTTTAATTCTGGGGGTTGTGAGGTGAGAAAATCAGCATCTAGAGAAGGTTGTGATGATAATCTGTTATATTGCCCCAGGGCTAGATATATTAACGAGGGGGAAGTGGAGCATTTCCAAAAGCATTGGGTTAAAGGTGAACCAGTTATTGTTCGCGATGTTCTTGATTTATCATCTGGATTGAGCTGGGAACCAATGGTCATGTGGCGTGCGTTGCGTGAGAAAAAAGTGAAAAAGGTTAAATCTGAAAATTTTGAAGTAAAGGCGATTGATTGTCTGGACTGGTGTGAGGTTAGTTATTGTATACGGTACATTGCTCATGAATTTGTCATTTTCTTCCATGCTTCAGTCTTGTTCGCAGACATATTTCTATAGCCTACCAGTGAATTGATTACTTTATCTATTCCTTCTCTTAGCGTAGTGATGTCAAATTATGTTTAAGATTCAAAATTTATGGCTGTGCTGTTAAATTAACATTTTTCGCTACAGATATTTTTTCATTTCCCCCTATCTTTGCAGCGCGTACCCCCACCCCCACCGACAGAAAATCACATGCGCGCGCGTGCACCCACACACATACACCCTCCCTCTAACCCTTGCCAATCACCCTGTCACCCAAAGAAGAAAGAAAAAAGGGATGAACTTTTCGTACTGTCACTCTATGTTTGTTTTGGCCTTATATGATTTGGAACATTGTAATTTATTTCCATGTTTTCATTCTTGTATTGTTCAATGAAGAATAGTGATGCAGGGTTGGGTAGTGAATGCGTGACTCTAGATATACTAATTCTAGGTTAGTTCCTCGAAAAATCTTATCTAACCCAGGAAGATGCTTGTATGTGGTAATCCAACAAAGCATTTCAGACAATAAAAAATGCTCGTATTTTATACAATTAACACAATCGATTACAAAAATTAAGGAGCAAGCAATTTTGTGTTTCCTCCAATTGGATTACTTTAATCAAATGCACAATTAGAGAAAGCGTTGCAAATCAATGAGTAATCACAGAACAAAACAATTAAGAAGCACAAACATCCATAAACATATCAACATCTCATTCCTTACAATCATAAAAGGAAAAGAAGCACCAAAATGATGAACTCACTCTCAAAGGGACTGCGCATAATGGTGGAGATGGAGATTCGATGGTCGTAGGAGTGGTAGTGGCTATTTGTATGTCGAGCTCACAATGGTTTACTTCGATCCCCCTCATAATCGTATAGGGGCCCATTCACGTGACATTTAATTTTTTAGCATGTTCTTTTGGGAGTCTCTCTGCATGAATGATGACCATCACTTACTCAGTTACTCGTTCTCTTGAAATTTTTGCTCCCCTCGTGACAATCTATGTAAGCTTTATACGATTCATTATTATTTACATTTTTCCATTGGACTCATTTAATTCATGCAGATGATGGACAAAAGAATCGGTACATAACAATTCATAAGCCTGTCCGACACTTGTGAAATGAAGCAAACTAAACAATATTATATAAATCAGCACATAACAAGTAATATCTAAAGTACACAATGAAAATTTTATAACTGGAGTTAGGGTTAAAAAAATATCTCAAAATTTGATTCGCAAAGCCAACTAAAAATGAAATGAGCATTAGTTTGAAATATTGAAATTTAAAAGAATCAGATACATTTAAAGTCATAATTAAATGATAGAACAATTCAAAGGAAACAAATTAAAATTAGGCATCCCCGTGAGCTTATCTTAGACGTATCTCCCGACCCATGACCACTGAAAAAATGTCCCATGATAGGGTCAACCCAACCTGTGAGTAAGAAAAACTATCCCTGTTAGTGACACTAAAAAAAATTTGAATAAAAATTTGCATATTTGTTTTTAAATTAACATTTTATACTAAAAGAAATGTATGTTGTTGTTCTATGTATGATTTTCTATAAAAGTACTTGAAGATAAATGTCTTTTTTTATTATGTGGTCATAAACTGAATTTTCTTTCCAATTTCAAAATGTTTAAACTATAGGGATTCTAGATTTCATCTTGTATTGGAATTGAGATGTTTTATATCTTCTTCCTTCTCTTTCTTAGTTAAGTAGATTTTTATGCACATTCTATGTTTTGAGTCCCTATTAGCGAACATAGGTGCCCTAATGCCTCTCGGTCACGAATATACTCGTATCTAATTATCTTTTATATGGGTCGTCGATTCCCCAACTTGAGGCTTATATGATTTGCTAAGTCCTATGAGTATGATAGTGTGCTTCTATCAATCACCAGAGAAAACCTCGACCGTGCCTCTTAATTATTTTTCTATTAATGGCTGGTGCCGCACACAAAAAGGAACACTCGCTTAAAGCCACTAATTTTAAATTTAGTGTTCCATTAATCCTTTAACTTTATATTGTTGATAACACGATTAATCTCAAGGAAACACCTACTTACGCCACTTTAAATCTGTGGATTACATACTCATTTATCCATGCATTTTAGATCGTGTCTCATAATAATTATACGTATTACATACATATTCTAGTGTTTTCATATTGTTTTACATTTATAAAGAAGTACGTGATCACATATAATTTTCTAGTTCACAAGATTCATAAGATGTTTAACTGAAAAGAAACACATTTCTTATGTTCTGGCATGTCTTGTTCGTATTATTTTGACGTAATGATGAATTTATAATTTCTTATTCTCATCTACGATTTAAGTTCAATACATTCAATTTCATATTTTTTCCATATTTTTTCCTAACTATATGAGGAAAAACTCTTACATTGAACTGTAAAAGAATAGAATTTCTTAATTCGGTGTTGCGACGTTCATAAATGTGTTGCGACGACATATCTGGCTATGTTACTCTAGAAACATGTACTATTCTCCTCCGATTAACCACAAGGCTCCCTTTCTCCAATTCTCCTTAAGGACCCTAAAAGAGGAAAAATTAAACGCACTTTAATTCTCCTAAAATTCAAGGAATATTATTTCACGATGAAGGAGAATGATCATTAAGCGAAAAGACTCGGGAAAGAGGAGAAATCTCACCTTGCCCTAGGTATAGAGGAAAAGACGATTGTTGTTTGTCGATGATGGATGAGTTGTCAACCCTCAATCTACCCAAACAATTGTCGATCCAAACCATGACTGTCACAGGAGATCAACTGTCAACATCATACGATTTAACCAGAAGCTCTGAACGAGGGAACAACGGTTATTTGGATAGGACCACCGAAAAAAATCAATCGTGTCTAGAGGAATCAGGCTCAACAGGAGGTTGCCGTGGAAGGTAAAGAGTGATCCTCGATTCCTGAATTTGAGGAAGGAGGAAACATGAAAACCACACAAATTCACTGCAAGATTCAACATGGTAGATACCTGGCCAAGCAGTTGATGGGGGAGAACGATCGGCTTTTACGAATGGACGACGGACTGCGACCTGGGATGCAGGAACTTCACGATTATGATCGAAAACACGAACCCTATTTTGAGTTCTCATTCCAGACAACTTTGTTAAGAAGGGGTTACAACAAAATGAAAATTAAGGATTTACCTTAATTACAAGAATGTCATTGCACTTCAACAGTTTCTATTTAAGCATGCTTCGCTTCTCGTGCACCATCGGCAATCGCGCCGAAATCAAGTCTTATGACAATATTTTGATTACCGATTGTTGCATAAAATTAATCATACAGGGAATAAATACCTCAATTTGCCACTGACTCCGATCCTAATCATTCGTGATCGGATCCTGCAATTATGATACAACCTGAGTCACATATGTTTATTATTATTATTGTGTTTCTTGTCTATTATTTGTGCAGCTCATGCCTTTGCGCTTATTTGGATCGTGCGTCTGTTATTCGCGCTTGTTTGTTTGGCTTGTTGGCATGACCGACCAACGAGACCCTGAATGCAATAGTCTGTTAATTTAGGAGATACGATAATTAGGGCATGCTTGAAAATTTTTACTATTTTAAATAAAATTTTCCCTATGCTTACGACCAGCCGCACCTTTGAAAGGCCCCTTTCACATTGCCTTTAAGTGAAATCACTTACCTAAATTATTAAAGTCCACTCCAAATTATTAATGCCTCTATTTACTCCTAAAATGAAAACCCTAAACCTATCTTATAAAAGCAACCCCTCCTCTGCCTATTACGGCTGCTGGGAAAAAGAACAAGCAAAGACTTGTTTTCTCTATTTCGTTCCCTCATGCGCCATCACATCCATACCCGACGAGACCTCCCGTGAAGCCCCCGCTTGCCGCTTTGCCTTTTCGCTCGACGCCACTTTTACCTCGCTCAGCCTGCACCGCCAACTCCGGGGTCCTTCCAAGGCTCCGACGACCTATTGTTCCGCCTTCTGAAGTCTAGGGCTGCTCCCTCACCGCCCGTCTTTGCATCTAGACCACCAAAATTGCACTTCCTGGTGTTGAAGCCAAAAATGACCTCAACGGGAGTTCAAAACATGGGTGCAACCAACACCTACTTCTCTCAAGCCTCAACACTCGACTAGACGCAAAGGACCTAAGACTGACCCAAAGCCTCAGCAGGGAGGTCCCACCTCACACTCGGAAGATCTCTGAGAGCTTCCCCTCCAAAGCCAAAAGCTGGGCTAGGAGCTTCTCAGAAAGCACTGGAAGTTGGAAGATAATGACAGCCTGCTTTCCGAAGAGCCCTTATGGGTTTATTTATAGCCTTTACTGACCTGAGATTACTGAAATGCCCTTGGTTGATCTGCCAATAGCCAAATCCCGCGGTTTATCCTGAGGGTATAGGGGTAATTTCGCCTGAGGGCAATTAGGTCATTTTACCCAAGGCCCTGGGCTCCACTCGGCGAGAGCTCTGAGCCGAGAACCTTCTGTCCAGAGCCCGGCGCAAGCGTTCTCGCCTGCTTATAGGCGAGAGCTCCTTTGAGATTGGAGCTTGGCGTCAGCGCAAGCGTTCCCGTGTTGGCTGCGTTCGACGATCTTGGCCTGTTGATTTCCGTTCGACGATTTGGCTGCGCCCGACGATCTGGGTTTGACGATCGTCGAGCGCGGGGCGCTTTGTAGGCGAGGGAGCTTGGCTCTAGCGCAAGCGTTCCCGCCTCCTTGGGCGAGATCTTCTTTAGGGCGAGAACTTCTCTGGCTAGCCTAATTGTGACCATTGTGTCTCCTGGTCTGACTCAGCGAATATGAGGTTGTACACAATCTCCGCCCTTTTTGAGCTAGCTCTGCGCTCGAAAAGACACGTCCAACCCATAAATATTCGCTGAGCACGTGTCAACATCCGGGAATCTTTTGGTGGGCCGTATCGTGACTATAAATATATGTGTTGATAGACGACAATAAATCTGCCCTCGAATCGTCATTCCTCCCCTGAGCTCTCGCTTCCTCGCGATGCCTTCCAAGCGCGCCGACAAACCGCTTCCGCAGGATCTTCAAGACCGCATCGATGCGGCACAGGCGCGAGCCAAGGCTAACAGCGCCTTGGTTGCCCCCTGGTTGGCGAGAAAGTCGTCAGCCGCTGAGCCTTCTCAACCCAAGAAGAAAAAGAAGAAGGCGAAGGCGGTCCAGCGAGACCTGCCCCACGAGAACAGGAGCCCGCATACCCCGACCCCAAGTCGTGCGGATGATCCCTCTCCGCGGAAGGTATGTCTGGTTCGCTAATCATTGAAACCACTAGTTGCTTATGCGGGAGGATTTGCAGCTGACGCGATTCTTCTCGCACGAAACGGTTCCTGACGTCGTCAGGTCCCCGCGGGAACCCTTGGACCCATCATCTCGCCCACTTGAGGACCAACCGCGGGTCTCGGAGGTGGCCCCTCCGCCTGACCCGAGAACTGCAGGTAACTTTTTCATCCTCGCTCTAAGCTCATATCTCAGAACGCTGAATTGTCTTCCCACAGCGTCAGCTTCCGCCCAGCCGGGTCTCGCTACCCGGGAGAACGAAGCAAGGGCTGCAAATCAGCCTGCCCTCGCGGTTGATTCCTCCATACCGGCGGGAGGAATGGCTGCCGAATCTTCCGCAGCTCCCCAGGATGCCAGCCATCCCGCGGGAGTGGATAACTCCCCCCTGCTTCCGGCCAAGCCGGGATCACCACCCGCACAATCTTCCCCCCGGGAAAAGGGAAGCCGATCCACCTACTCTTTGGAACTGGGGGGGGGGGGTGGGCCTTCTCGTCTGTCGTCGACCGGGGGTTCTCGCCATACTGCAGGTATGCGGTATGTCCATGACGGTCTCGCTTAACTCTCGCCCTAACCGTGGAAATCTTTTGTCAGGGAATATGGGCTCGCGGTCGGGAGCTGATGGAGAGGATGAAGAAGATGAAGAAGACAAAGACAGAGAGGGGGAGGACGGCGAGAGCTCCCCCTTCCCTTCATCTGACGAGATGGAGGAGATCTTGACCAGCGTCGGGAGCGCTAAAAGACTGGGGAAGAAGGTTGTCGCTGTCCTGTCGAAGCTTATCCGGCGGGAGCGGGCCCACGACTCCGTGGCGAGAGAGTTTCGCCAGTAGGTGGAGAAGAGGCTGGAGGATCTGGAGCGGGATCACTTCATCGGCGAGACGGATCGGTCAGGTGGGCCTACCGCGGGGTCTTCTCCCGAAAGGTGCATCGCGCGGATCCGAGACCTGTCTCGCCGGATCAACCTAGGATGCACCGTCTTGTCGTCCTACTTCAACCCGCAGGCGCCACCGAGGACCAGGCAGCGGGAGCGAGGACGATGGCGGTGGGAACCCTACTGACTGGCGAGATCTCACCCTTCCTTGCCCCCGGCCTTCCCCTTCTCCAATGTACCCCGTTAATTTCATGTCTTAACTGATAACTTTGCTATTAATGTTGTTACTTTCTATTCAGCTCTAGCTTGGCGGGAATAATAACGTTGCTGTTATTATTATTATTCTTTACAAAGCTCTCGCTTGGCGAGAGTAACTCTGCTTCCGCATATTTTACCAGTCGTGTGTCAACTCATAATGCTTGCGCTAATCATCTGTCAGTCACTATCAAACTTGGGCGGGAAAACGAAGCGCCGCCGACTTAAGGCTCGACGGCTGTACCCCCGCCGCCTTTTTGAAAACAGTCATGATGATCACGGTTTTCTATAAATAGAGAAGTTCACCTACTATATTCATTTCTCCGACCCAAATCCTCTCTTTTCCCTTGTCGCTTTCGCGGCTTGCCAAAAGCTCTCGCTTGCTTTCGCCTCCCCTTCCCATTCTCGCACAGTTCTCGCTCTCGCCTCCCTCCTAAAGAACTCCCCTACAACTTCAACACGATGCCGGACGGAAGCGAGGGACGTTCAAATTGCGCGGAAGCCTTCCAGAAGCACTTGTTTCCCTGCTGCACCCTTACCATGGACGAGTTCAACCTGACCCAAACTCGCTACGTTCCCGCCGGCTTCACCGCGCGGAACCCCGGCAACCACGATAAGGTAAACAGCGCGGGGGAGGGGGAGCTCGCCATCCCTCTTGAGCACTTTGAGGTGGGCTTCCGCCTCCCGCTGTGGCCCGAGATGCGCCAGGCCCTCCGGTATTACGGAGTGGTTCCCGCGCAACTGAATCCAAACTTGGTCGCGATTCTGGTGGCCTTCATTTGCTACATGCGATCCGAGAGGATCGAGTTCAGCCTTCCAATCTTCCGGAAGCTGTTCACCTTCCGCGCCAAAGGAGGGGTGGTCTTCTTTTCAGGGCAGCTGCTCAAGACCATCTGTCTCGCCAACAAGCACCACCACTGGGGCGAGAGGTTTATCTTCGTTTCCGGTGATTTCGGGAACGTGCCTCTCGCGCCCATTCAATATGAGGACGCCGCTTATAAGCCGCCCTCCTTGGGCTCGCGCGAGAGCGCCCTCCTTGAGTTCTTTGGAACCAAGGACTTCGACGTCCTCTTCCTCCGGCGAGACGTTGATTCACTCCTCCCCGTGCCTCCGGGCGAAGGTAAGGTCTCGCCTTTGTCTTGCTATTCCCTTCCTTTTTAAGGTTAGAACTGAGTGTTGTCGCTTCCGCAGGAGAGCGCGAGATCCCCGTGCACCAACCCTTTGACGAGGCTCGCGCTGCCGGGGGCCAATCTGCGAGAGACCCGCTGGCTCTCGCAAAGGCTGCAGCTCAAGCTTGCCGGGACGAGCCGGCCTCGCTCCCTTCGACTGGCGCCGGGAAGCGAAAGCCCGGCGCCCCTCTGCCCCCACCGATCAAGAGGCCCAAGATAACTGACGCCGAGAAGGGTAAAGCCGTTGTGGTGTCGCCCTCCCAACCTCTCGCTGCAGGCTGCTCCTTTGAAGAGATCTTGCAGGTCGTCAGCGAGATCGCGGCTACCAGGGGTGGCGCTGAGGCCCCTGCCGAGAACCCCCCGGCCCCTGGTGGAGCAGATGGCGAGGGAGCCTCCGCCGAGACCTCCGGCCAGCCTCCGCCTGGAGAGGTGCCGCGGGGCCACCACAATTTTTGTCTCGGCATGAAGTGCCTGGACGCGGAAAACAAGCCGCTGCTTCAGTGGGACCCTGGCATCAACAGGGTCTCAATCTCGTCTCTTCTGCCTAGCTGGGCGGAGCGAGATGAGGTCACCAGCGAGGCCTTCGCCTTGGGCTACTGCCTCTACAGCCGGGAGAACGCCAGCGTCTATGACAGGATGACCACCAGGCTCCTGGCTTATGACTCCACCCGGGCTCTGATGCGCGGGCTAGAGCTTGCGCATATGTGTGCTCGCCGGAGCATCACCATCGACCGCAACTTCCAGGATATGTTCAAGGCCAGGGAGAGCTCCCCCTTCCCTTCATCTGACGAGATGGAGGAGATCTTGACCAGCGTCGGGAGCGCTAAAAGACTGGGGAAGAAGGTTGTCGATGTCCTGTCGAAGCTTATCCGGCGGGAGCGGGCCCACGACTCCGTGGCGAGAGAGTTTCGTCAGTAGGTGGAGAAGAGGCTGGAGGATCTGGAGCGGGATCACTTCATCGGCGAGACGGATCGGTCAGGTGGGCCTACCGCGGGGTCTTCTCCCGAAAGGTGCATCGCGCGGATCCGAGACCTGTCTCGCCGGATCAACCTAGGATGCACCGTCTTGTCGTCCTACTTCAACCCGCAGGCGCCACCGAGGACCAGGCAGCGGGAGCGAGGACGATGGCGGTGGGAACCCTGCTGACTGGCGAGATCTCACCCTTCCTTGCCCCCGGCCTTCCCCTTCTCCAATGTACCCCGTTAATTTCATGTCTTAACTGATAACTTTGCTATTAATGTTGTTACTTTCTATTCAGCTCTAGCTTGGCGGGAATAATAACGTTGCTGTTATTATTATTATTCTTTACAAAGCTCTCGCTTGGCGAGAGTAACTCTGCTTCCGCATATTTTACCAGTCGTGTGTCAACTCATAATGCTTGCGCTAATCATCTGTCAGTCACTATCAAACTTGGGCGGGAAAACGAAGCGCCGCCGACTTAAGGCTCGACGGCTGTACCCCCGCCGCCTTTTTGAAAACAGTCATGATGATCACGGTTTTCTATAAATAGAGAAGTTCACCTACTATATTCATTTCTCCGACCCAAATCCTCTCTTTTCCCTTGTCGCTTTCGCGGCTTGCCAAAAGCTCTCGCTTGCTTTCGCCTCCCCTTCCCATTCTCGCACAGTTCTCGCTCTCGCCTCCCTCCTAAAGAACTCCCATACAACTTCAACACGATGCCGGACGGAAGCGAGGGACGTTCAAATTGCGCGGAAGCCTTCCAGAAGCACTTGTTTCCCTGCTGCACCCTTACCATGGACGAGTTCAACCTGACCCAAACTCGCTACGTTCCCGCCGGCTTCACCGCGCGGAACCCCGGCAACCACGATAAGGTAAACAGCGCGGGGGAGGGGGAGCTCGCCATCCCTCTTGAGCACTTTGAGGTGGGCTTCCGCCTCCCGCTGTGGCCCGAGATGCGCCAGGCCCTCCGGTATTACGGAGTGGTTCCCGCGCAACTGAATCCAAACTTGGTCGCGATTCTGGTGGCCTTCATTTGCTACATGCGATCCGAGAGGATCGAGTTCAGCCTTCCAATCTTCCGGAAGCTGTTCACCTTCCGCGCCAAAGGAGGGGTGGTCTTCTTTTCAGGGCAGCTGCTCAAGACCATCTGTCTCGCCAACAAGCACCACCACTGGGGCGAGAGGTTTATCTTCGTTTCCGGTGATTTCGGGAACGTGCCTCTCGCGCCCATTCAATATGAGGACGCCGCTTATAAGCCGCCCTCCTTGGGCTCGCGCGAGAGCGCCCTCCTTGAGTTCTTTGGAACCAAGGACTTCGACGTCCTCTTCCTCCGGCGAGACGTTGATTCACTCCTCCCCGTGCCTCCGGGCGAAGGTAAGGTCTCGCCTTTGTCTTGCTATTCCCTTCCTTTTTAAGGTTAGAACTGAGTGTTGTCGCTTCCGCAGGAGAGCGCGAGATCCCCGTGCACCAACCCTTTGACGAGGCTCGCGCTGCCGGGGGCCAATCTGCGAGAGACCCGCTGGCTCTCGCAAAGGCTGCAGCTCAAGCTTGCCGGGACGAGCCGGCCTCGCTCCCTTCGACTGGCGCCGGGAAGCGAAAGCCCGGCGCCCCTCTGCCCCCACCGATCAAGAGGCCCAAGATAACTGACGCCGAGAAGGGTAAAGCCGTCGTGGTGTCGCCCTCCCAACCTCTCGCTGCAGGCTGCTCCTTTGAAGAGATCTTGCAGGTCGTCAGCGAGATCGCGGCTACCAGGGGTGGCGCTGAGGCCCCTGCCGAGAACCCCCCGGCCCCTGGTGGAGCAGATGGCGAGGGAGCCTCCGCCGAGACCTCCGGCCAGCCTCCGCCTGGAGAGGTGCCGCGGGGCCACCACAATTTTTGTCTCGGCATGAAGTGCCTGGACGCGGAAAACAAGCCGCTGCTTCAGTGGGACCCTGGCATCAACAGGGTCTCAATCTCGTCTCTTCTGCCTAGCTGGGCGGAGCGAGATGAGGTCACCAGCGAGGCCTTCGCCTTGGGCTACTGCCTCTACAGCCGGGAGAACGCCAGCGTCTATGACAGGATGACCACCAGGCTCCTGGCTTATGACTCCACCCAGGCTCTGATGCGCGGGCTAGAGCTTGCGCATATGTGTGCTCGCCGGAGCATCACCATCGACCGCAACTTCCAGGATATGTTCAAGGCCAGGGAGGGTGCGGTGGCTGAGGCGGCTACCTTGAAGAAGGAGCTAGAAGACGCCAAACAACAGCTATCTTCGCGCCGGGCGGAAGAGCTAAGCGAGACCTTTCTCGGCACTCGCTCTCGCCACTACAGATTTCAAGTTCATTCTTTTCCTTTCATGCTAACCTCTCGCTATACAGGATTCCGCTCAAGTCGCGGCGCTTCGCGCAGAGCTGGCCCAGGCGCTATACGAGAATGTCCTGTTGAGGGACCAGATCCTGCGCTTGGAGGCGAATGCGCCCCCTCCATTGGACGAGAGGTTGAAGAGCCGCTACTACTCCGTCTACGACACCGACAAGCTCCTCCAGGCCAACGCGCAAGCCACCGTCAAGCTGACCCTGGAGACGCTGCGGGATGTCGGCTGCTTGGACGGGAGGGGCAAGACCATTACCGCCCAAGGCAGCTGCCAGCTAGATGAGAGCCTGCGCAGCGGGTCCCTGGGGCCGAGCCGAGCTGGCGATGACGTTCTCAAACCAAACCTATCCCCCACAGGCGAGCCTTCGAGCCTGAGAGCCTGCGCAGCGGGTCTACCTGGGGCCGAGCCAGACCTGCTTCACCTGCCAGCTAGATGAGAGCTGCACAGCGGGTCTACCTGGGGCCGAGCGAGCTCGGGGTGCGATGAAGTTTCCTCAAACCAAACCTATCCCCCACAGGCGAGCCTTCGGACCTGTCAGCTAGATGGGTCTCTACCTGGGGCCGAGCCGAGCTCGGGGTGCCGATGACGTTCTCAAACCAAACCTATCCCCCACAGGCGAGCCTTCGGACCTGCCAGCTAGATGAGAGCCTGCGCAGCGGGTCTACCTGGGGCCTAGATGAGAGCCGAGCTCGGGGTGGCGATGAAGTTTCCTCAAACCAAACCTATCCCCCACAGGCGAGCCTTCGGACCTGCAAGCTAGATGAGAGCATGCGCAGCGGGTCTACCTGAGGCCGAGCCGAGCTCGGGGTGCCGATGACGTTCTCAACCTACCAAACCTATCCCCCAGCGGGTCACCTGGGGCCGGCGAGCCTTCGATGGTTCTCAAACCAAACCTATCCCCCACAGGCGAGCCTGACCTACCAGCTAGATGAGAGCCTGCGCAGCGGGTCTACCTGGGGGCGAGCCGAGCTCGGGGTGCCGATGAAGTTTCCTCAAACCAAACCTATCCCCCACAGGCGAGCCTTCGGACCTGCCAGCTAGATGAGATCCTGCGCAGCGGGTCTACCTGGGGCCGAGCCGAGCTCGGGGTGCCGATGACGTTCTCAAACCAAACATATCCCCCACAGGCGAGCCTTCGGACCTGCCAGATAGATGAGAGCCTGCGCAGCGGGTCTCTGGGGCCGAGCCGAGCTCGGGGTGTCGATGAAGTTTCCTAAACCAAACCTATCCCCCACAGGCGAGCCTTCGGACCTGCCAGCTAGATGAGAGCCTGCGCAGCGGGTCTACCTGGGGCCGAGCTGAGCTCGGGGTGCCGATGAAGTTTCCTCAAACCAAACCTATCCCCCACAGGCGAGCCTTCGAACCTGCCAGCTAGATGAGAGACTGCGCAGCGGGTCTACCTGGGGCCGAGCCGAGCTCGGGGTGCCGATGAAGTGTCCTCAAACCAAACCTATCCCCCACAGGCGAGCCTTCGAACCTGCCAGCTAGATAAGAGCCTGCGCAGCGGGTCTACCTGGGGCCGAGCCGAGCTCGGGGTGCCAATGAAGTTCTCAAACCAAACCTATCCCCCACAGGCGAGCCTTCGGACCTGCCAGCTAGATGAGAGCCTGCGCAGCGGGTCTACCTGGGGCCGAGCCGAGCTCGGGGTGCCGATGAAGTTCTCAAACCAAACCTATCCCCCACAGGCGAGCCTTCGGACCTGTCAGCTAGATGAGAGCCTGCGCAGCGGGTCTACCTGGGGCCGATCCGAGCTCGGGGTATTACAAAACACACAATTACGTCCTATTATAAAAATTTCACAATAGACAAGAGAAAATCAAGTCAACTGATGCAGTATAATAATTTTAATTTCGAGATACATAATTACATCCTTCCCATTTCATGGGTAGAAGCGTTTCAGGTCATCACCGCTGCAAGTGTTGCTTAAGGCCCTCCCTTCCACGTCCTAGAGATAGTAACCTCCTGTTCCAAGGACTTCCTTCACTATGTATGGTCCCTCCCAGTTCGGGTTGAGCTTGCCCACGGGAGCCGACCTTCCTGCCGCGTCAACCTTTCTCAGCACCAGATCTCCTTTGGTGAACTGCTTGATCCTGACATGCTTATCAAAATACTTAGCCATCCGCCGCTTGATCTCTTCTTGCCTGATAGCTGCCCCGTCCCGCAGTTCTTCCATCATATCTAGCGAGAGGCGCAGCCCTTCTTCATTTTCCAACCTCCAATTCTCATCTCCTTCGCCCGCGGCTGCGACCCGCGGGGACCGAACCTCGAACTCCACTGGTAGGACCGCCTCACACCCGTGAGAAAGCCTGAAGGGGGTCTCACCAGTGGCCGTGTTCGGGGTCATTCGCAAGGCCCATAGGACCGAGGGGAGCTGCTCCACCCAATTTCCCTTTAAGTTCTCCACCTTTTTGAGCAGGTTTACAATGATTTTGTTTGCCACTTCCACCTGGTCGTTGCTCCGGGGGTGGTGGACAGAGGCAAATCTGAGGTCTATCCCCAATTGGGCGCAGAAGCTGATGAATTCTTCACTGGCAAACTGAGGGTCGTTATCTGTCATTATTGCTTGAGGCTACCCGTGTCTGCATATGATCTCCCCCCAGATGAAGTTCCTTATGACTTGTGAGGTGACCTTGGTCAAGGCTTTAACCTCCAGCCACTTTGAGAAATAATCGACCATGACCAAGAGGAACCTCCTCTGTCCACTAGCCGGAGGAAAAGGTCCAACTAAATCCATCCCCCGGATGGCGAACGGCCACGGTGTCGTGATGCTTCGGAGTCTTTGAGCTGCCAAGAGCTGAAGGGGGGAGCAGAGCTGACATTTTTGACAGCTCCTTGCAAACTCCGCGGCATCTTTCCTTAGGGTGGGCCAGAAGTACCCCTGTCTGACCACCCTTGCCTCCAACATCCTCCCTGCAGAATGACTGTCGCACTCGCCCGAGTGCACCTCCCCCAAGATCCTTGGGATCTCTTCTTCGGTCACACATCTGGCTCGGAGCCCTGACAACATCTTACGATGCAGGCCCCCTTCTATCATCAGGTAGTGAGCTGCCTTGCGCCTGGAGCTTTTCCTGTCCTTGGTCCCCTCAGGAAGTTCACCGGTGGTTAGGAAGGTCACCAATGGATCCATCCACGAGGGTCGCCGATCCACCACCATCAACTCTCCTTTCTCGATAGCCGGTCGAAATAGCTCTGTCAAGGTCCCTCCTCCCCGAGGTCCAAACTTAGCCAATCGATCGGCAGCTATACTTTCTTCCCTTGGAACATGTTGGATGGAGAACGACCGGAACCCACCGATGATCGCCCTTACCTTGGATGATATGGTGTTGACTGCCCCGAGTGCTCTACTCCTTCGAAGATCTTGCGAAAAGGATGGTCGGTCACCACCCTAATCGAATGCGCTTGAAAGTACGGCCGGAGTTTTCTTGCAAAGATGACCAAGGCGTAAGCTAGCTTTTCGAGGATGGGGTAACGGAGCTCTGCTTTCTTCAATATCCGGCTGACGTAGTAGATGGGCAGTTGCTTCTTTCCTTCTTCCCTTACTAGGACGGAGCTCACTGCCTCTGCTCCTACTCTAAGGTACAAGGTCAGGTCATCCCCTTCTTTTGGGCTCTGAAGCAGAGGAGCCTGAGAGAGCTGTCTCTTCAGCCCTTGGAAGGCTTCTTCGCACTCGGCGGTCCACTCAAACCTTTGATTCCCTCTCAGCACCTTGAAGAACAAAGAACACTTGTCCCCTGACCTGGAGAGGAACCTGCTCAGCCCTGCCAGCCTGCCTGTCAAACGCTGGACCTCCTTGGCATCGCGAGGTGATTCCAAATCCAGGATGGTCTTTACCTTGTCCGGGTTAGGCTCCACCCCTGCCGGAGTCAAGAGATGCACAAGGAACTTCCCGCGGCTGGCCCCGAAGACACACTTCAAGGGGTTCAGCCTCATCTTAAACCTACTCAGGGTGGCAAACGTCTCCTCTAGATCTTTTAGGTGCGAATCCACGCACTTGCTCTTGATCATTAGGTCGTCGACATAGACCTCCAAGTTTCTCCCCCTCTGATCTCGGAAGACCCGATCTATCATGCGTTGGTAGGTAGCCCCGACGTTCTTCAACCCAAAGGGCATCATTTTGTAACTGAAGCACCCCTCCCTCGTGATGAAGGAAACATCCTTAACATCGGGAGGGTGCATCCGGATCTGGTGATAACCTGAAAAAGCATCCAAAAAGCTCATGATAGAAAAACTGACGGCTGAATCAACCAGCGCGTCGATCCGAGGCAGGGGGTAGCAATCCTTATGGCTTGATTTATTTAACAAAGAAAAGTAAATACACATTCTCCATTTACCACCCACTTTTTAACCATTACCACATTGGAGATCCAGCCTAGATACTGGATCTCTGAGATGAAGCCGGCCTCCAGGAGCTTCCTGACCTCTTCGCGGATGGGCTCCTCCAGCTTGGTGGCGATGACTCTCATCTTCTGGCGTATGGGCGAGTGCGGGGGTCCAGGTTCAATCGATGGCAGGTCACGTCCGCATCGATGCCCGTCATGTCTGTCGCGCTCCAAGAGAAGATGTCGATGTTGCTTTGAATGCAGGCCCGCACTCGCTCCCGGGCCTCGGGACTCAAGCCCCCGCTGACCAGCACCCTCTGCACCTGCCCTGCGCTGGTGAAGATCTCCATCTCCACCACTTCTTCGGCCGGTTCCAGCCGCGACTGCTCCCAGCCGACCCTTGCTTCTTCCTCCAGCTCCAGCTCTTCCCTTCCTTCCTCCTCCTCGATCTTCATTGCCTCCTCCGGCCCCTCCTGCTGTTGCTCGACTTCTATGCCCCTCTGGGCCTCTCCCTCAGCTCCTCCTGCTTCTTGCTCTTCTACCTCCGTCTCCCCTTCTGGGCTCTCCTGCTCCTCGTCCCCTGGACCTCCTGCACATCTCCTCCCTGCTGCTCCTCAATCTCCTCTCCTCCGACTTCCTCTTCAGCTACCTCTCTCGCCTCCTCTAGGCTCATCTCCTCTTCTCCGACAACCTCTTCATGTGTCGCCATCTCCATCTCCAACTCCTCTGCCTCTACCATCCATGATATGGTGTTGACTGCCGTAACGTAGCATTGTCTTGCCACCTTCGGGTCCCCTCTTACCCTGACTTGCACCCCTCCATTGTTGAACTTGAGGCACTGATGAAACGAGGAGGGGACGCAGCGAAAGGCGCTGATGAGGGGGCGCCCAAAGATGGCGTTATAGCTGCTTGGGGCGTCCACGATCACGAACCTGCAGTTCCGTGACACACACCCCAACTTCACGTGCAGCCCTACTCCCCCTTCCACTTCCTTCCTCTCTCCGGAGAACCCGAACAGCGGTCCATCCGAAGCCAAGATCCTCTTCCCTTTAACCCTCATCTCATCGAAGGCCTTCTTGAAGATAACATTCACCGAGCTCCCGTTGTCTACTAGTATCCTTGAAACTGTGAAATTCTCCACCGCCGTCTGGATCAGCAGGGCGTCACAGAACGGATCTTCGTAGTCCGGCATGTCCGCTGACGAGAAGGTGATTTTTTCTTCTGGTGGGGGAGCCTGGGAGGTAGAGGCGACCCCCCTTCGGTACATGGTTTGGAGGCTCCCCTTGCGGGTTGCCTCAATCCCCACTCCTCCGTGAATCACCCCGATTCCTCCCCGGGTCCCCACGTCTACCCGATCTTCACACCTATCCTCCATCTCCCCCTGCTGTACTTCTACGATCCTAACCGGCGGATCTTGCCTCTCTGCTCCTCTGGCTTCCCTCATTTCTAAGAACTCCGGGCAGGTGGCCGTTGCGTGACCTTCCTCCTGGTGGAAGTCACAAAAGAGCAACGCCACCCTACCCCTTCTTCCCTCTCCTCCTCCCCTTCTCCCTGCTCCTCGAACTCCTCTCCTCGCTCCTCTTCCTCTGCCCACCTCCATGGCCTCTTGCGGCGGCGGGACTCGACCCCTTGGCTCCTGCCTCCACGCCGGTTGGTCGAACCTCCTGGGTTCCCGTAGATTATCTCTCCCTTGGTAGCCTCCTCCTTGGCCCTGGGGGCGACCCTCCTGGGACCTCCAACCCAACTGGTTGTTCAGCTCCCGGGCCCCCCATCCCTGTTGCTGCCCCTGCCTTTGGGGCTCTTCCCTCCTCCTTTCTTCTCTCTGCTCCCTCTGCTCCCTCGGCTCCTTCTGCCTTCTTGCTGCAGGTTCCTTCACATCATCCTCCGCCAGCCTGGCCAACTTCTTGGCGAATGCTGGGTTTGCTCTCTCGAAGTCTATCTCCTTTGCCTCCCTCTCCATAAGCTCCTCAAAGGAGAGGGGGGGCACTCTCTTTAACTCCATACTGAAGAATCCTGGTCTCAGCCCCAGGGTAAAGGCGAGCATCAACGCGTATCCTGGGACCTCCTGGACCAGGAGGATCTCTTCCCGAAACCGGTCGACATAGTGACCCAGTGTCTCATCCGGCTTCTGCCTCACCGCAAACAGGCACTCTGCCTCCTTCTTCCGCTTCTTCGATGTTGAGAACCTCAACAGGAAACTTCTTCGCAGATCTTCAAAGCAGTAGATCGACCTTGCTGGCAACTGGTGGAACCAGTCCCGAGCCTTCTCCTTCAACGTGATGGCAAATAGCCGGCACTTGAAGGCATCCGTCATCTGCCTTATCGAAACGACATCTTCAAACCACTGCACGTGCTGTACAGGGTCATCCTTCCCCGAGTAGTAGGACATGTCAGGCTCCCGGAACCCCTCCGGTACCGGAGCTGAGATGATGAGCTCGCTGAATGGGCTCTCGCCTCCTGCCTGGCGAGAGGGCACATCCCGCGGCCTCGGCTGGCTGGCCCGATCCGCGAGACCGTGCCCAGGGAAGAGCTCTCGCACTGCCGCCTCCCTCTCGCCCAGATCTATCAAAGCCTCCTTGCCCGGGTGCTGGCTTGGGAAGAGCTCCCGCGCCGCCACGTCCCTTTCGCCAGCCTCCGCCGGGACCTCCTTCCCCGGGCGCTGTCCAGGAGCGTTCTCACCTAAGAGCGGGACCTCCTCTATCGGAACCTGAGGGGTGGACCACTCGCTTCGGGCCGAGAAGGCCAAGCTGATGGTCTGCAGGACTTCTCTCCTGAAGTCATCCAGCATCTTCTTCGTCGCTTCCTCTCCCCGGGTGGGGGAGCCTCCAGAACCGGACCCTTCACCTTCACCTCCAGCTATGGGACAAAACTCAAGGCTTTCTTGTATCAGCTGCTTTCCACGCTCACCGCACCAGAACTGTTGAAGCCAAAAATGACCTCAACGGGAGTTCAAAACAGGGGTGCAGCCAACACCTACTTCTCTCAAGACTCAACACTCGAATAGACGCAAAGGACCTAAGACTGACCCAAAGCCTCAGCAGGGAGGTCCCACCTCACACCCGAAAGATCTCTGAGAGCTTCCCCTCCAAAGCCAAAAGCTGGGCTAGGAGCTCCTCAGAAAGCACTGGAAGTTGGAAGATAATGACAGCCTGCTTTCCGAAGAGCCCTTATGGGTCTATTTATAGTTTTTACTGACCTGAGATTACTGAAATGTCCTTGGTTGATCTGCCAATAGCCAAATCCCGTGATTTATCCTGAGGGTATAGGGGTAATTTCGCCTGAGGGCAATTAGGTCATTTTACCCAAGGCCCTGGGCCCTGGGCCCCACTCGGCGAGAGCTCTGAGCCGAGAACCTTCTGTCCAGAGCACGGCGCAAGCGTTCTCGCCTGCTTATAGGCGAGAGCTCCTTTGAGATTGGAGCTTGGCGCCAGCGCAAGCGTTCCCGTGTTGGCTGCGTTTGACGATCTTGGCCTGTTGATTTCCGTTCGGCGATTTGGTTGCGCCCGACGATCTGGGTTCGACGATCGTCGAGCGCGGGGCGCTTTGTAGGCGATGGTGCTTGACTCTAGCGCAAGCGTTCCCGCCTACTTGGGCGAGATCTTCTTTAGGGCGAGAACTCCTCTGGCTAGCCTAATTGTGACCATTGTGCCTCCTGGTATGACTCAGCGAATATGGGGTTGTACACCTGGTCCGCTCCTTGCTCGACCGACTCTAAAAGAACTTCCTGAAGGTGCCAACCTCTACCAGCCTCCAACGGTGCCAACCTCTCTACCATCCTCCAACCGTCTGACGACCTCTAGGCTGGTCAGTTTCCAGGCAAACACTTCCTTGGACCTTCTCGGTCTCCTTTTAGAGGGCAATCTGTCGCTGCCTCCTCCCTGTAGTATACCTCTCCACTTGTCTCGCTCTCAATCGTATGTTATTTTGTGCTCAAATTACTCGTAAAATAGTTGATTATTAAGAACTTGCCTAATTATTTTTATTTCCTGATTACCGTCAATTTCATATTCGTGGATACCAATCACTTAAATGCTCTGCCCGTGGGATTTTGATTCATGTTGTCTTATGTTCGAGCGGAAACATTTTGCACGTTTGCGATGCCTATATCATTTTTCGTTGTAAAATAGTCCATTTAGTTTCTTTGCTCAATAATTTAAAGAGATCGCAAGAATTAATGTTTAAAATCTACATTCCTTACTTTTAGTCTACATCAGTTTGGTGTGGCTGCTGGGATATCTCATTCCTATTGTGGGATAGCCGAGCGACATACGCTTCCGAAATTTTAAGTTTTAAGAGTTTTCAAAATTTAATCAATGGAGTCGAGAGTGAAGACCTAGGGGAGGGGGTTTGATGACATGGGTAGGCTTATGAAAGAGGACTCTTGACCGCTGTCACTGCACTCACTGTCTCCATGAGAGATACGAACCAAATCATGTTAGTGATGCACACCTCTCAATAACCTAGAAGCCCAATTTCACTTAGGGGGTCTTTCTGCAGAACAACCGACTCCTCCACTACAAGAACCCCGACCAGTGAATCAAGAGAATTGAATCCACCTAGGTGGGATGTCGGTATTAAGTTAGATGTTGAGGATTTTGATGGCACACTTGAGCCTGGGGTATGTCTAGATTGGTGTGATCGATTAGAGAGGTTTCTCAGTTGGAAGCGCCCACCCGCCCACCAACAGGTAGAGTATGCTACCTTAAAGCTGAAGGGACCCACACTCACATGGTGGAGCCAGGTCGAGCGGATACGTTACACTATGAGATAACCGCCTATCACTACTTGGGTTGAGTTCAAAGCTCAATTCAAGAGAAGTTATGTTCCCTCTGATTTAATGCAGACCTTATATCATCGGTACTACAACCAACGAACCATGGTTGTCAGGATCGCGATCCAGATCATAGCATTTTACGATCTTACGATCCAGATTTTGTGAAACAATACTCGATCCAATCCTACCATCTGATCTGATCCAACCTCGAGACGATCTCATCTAGGATCTCGATCCTGACAACCTTGCCTATGACAAGAAATACCGACCATCGATGAGTACACAAACGAATTTCATGTACTCCAGTCGCGTTTATATCTGAGCGAGGAAGACCATATGGTCGGAGCCCGTTATCTTAATAAGCTACGATATGCGATACATTACTAGTTAGAGCACCACCACCATTGCACCCACCTCCAGTTCTTCTGATCTCCCTCCCCCTTATGTCACTGCTGGGGCCCGACTCCTCACCCTGGCCCCTCCCGGGGTAAGGAGCCCATGGGATCCAAGCTCAACACTGGAGTATTCTCGATGCTTCAAATGTATAGAGCCTGGACACAAATCTTCGGAATGCCCGCGACGGCCACTTCGTCCCAATTATTGATTCCACCAAAGGGCATGAACCTGAGTATGAAGTCTTTCTTAGTGATTCCCATCTTGAGCCCCTACCCGAGGCTGATAGCGTTATCGAGGTCGAAGAAGAGCAAATAGAGCACTTTGACTATGTTTGAGAACCCGTTTTCCCTCCTTTCCGTTCTAAACAAAATGAAATCTCGCAGTTTGGCAACATTCGGTTTCAAATGATCGGCTAAAACCGGCCGTTTCACCACTTTTTGGACAGGACCCCCGCACCTCCAGCGGGCATCCGAAAACGACCAGCGAGCCTTCTTGCCATCTCCTTCCCGCCATCACACACGACCAACCGCCATCAAAACTCTCCAACCCGCGATCTCACACTCCTTGCAGGGCATCATCGCACTCCTTCCTGCCGTCTCCTTCCCGGGCATCATCTTCTTCGGGTTTTTTCTCCACGCTGCATCAACACGTCCGACTCAGAACTCTCCAACCCTCATATCTGCAACCTATAAATGCCACTCATGGCCGACAACCGATCGACTCATCTGCCGCCGCTCCATTCTGGCTTCCGTGACATTTTCTACGACTGATTTCAGACATTCCGGGCGCTAAATCCACATAAAAAGGTACAGTAAAATGCCCTCCATTAGGTAGTCTGGCAATGCGTTTAATTTGAAATTCATGGTCTAATTACAACAACCTTCCTATCATCCTTGAGGTAGATATTTCTTTGTTTAGCCCTTAACCTTTTTGATGAAATGTCTGAATGAAATGTCTGTATGAAATGTCTTTTGGAGGGATGCACTCTTATATCTTCCAAACTTACAAAAATCTCATCTTCCAGTTGAAAGTGTCAAATCTTTGTTTTTTTTTGCTTTACAATATTTTTGATGTGTGGTCTGGTTCCCTTCAATTTTTGATGATTATCGAAGAAATGATAAAAAAATCCCATGAAATTGAAATCAATTTGATAAAATTTGATGCAAGTATAATGAATTTTTTTCCATCATTCCTTAACTCTTAGCATATAAATTGTGAAGCAGAGCAAATTTGGATGCCTTTTAGAATACTTGTTGTGTTTGGTTTATATCAGTGTGTCTGTTGTTGTTTAAAAATCTGTTTAAAAGAGAGAGTACCTGATTAGTGGTTGCGACGATGACTCCGATTGGTAATGTGAAGAAGAGAGCCATGGCGCAGGCCAATAACACACCCCACCAAGGAAGAAAAGGATGCATAAAAGATGTAACAATGTAAATTTCATTAAGCAATTTTGAAAACATTATGATCATCATCATAAAAATTATATCCATTCATTCATAATGTGTGGTGATTCAAGGCTGAGAGAGAACTTTATCGTATGTCAATGATCACTAGAAAGCTCATGTATTTATAATAGATGAAGAAGTACATTGTTATCTAAGGTAATCTAATAAGAACGGGTAGCAATTATGTGGTTCTAAGGATATAACTGTTAATATTTTTATGATCTCCTGCATGTGTTGACTAATTATTTTCAAATCCTCAAACACCAATTAGAACGTCCACCTTATTATCGTTCTTTTACTTAAGTTACTAAAATAGTATCATTATCATTTCCATTTGATTATTTTTTTCTTATGATTTTTCTTGTGTTTCTAGTGCACAATGGTTAAACCTAAAGACAGAGTAATTGCAGCGACTTGGGAGTCAAATGAAGTATTACTATTCTGTGACTTATGTATAGAAGAGATAGAACTTGGAAGTAGACCGACGACGTACTTGTCTATGGCGGGCTGGAACAATGTGACCCTTAAATTTCAGGAACGTACGGGGAAAATGTATGTGTGCGCACAATTAAAAAATAAATGGGATCAACTGAAAAAAAGATTGGAAGTTATGAAAAGAACTCAAGCGCGGGGAGACATGTTTAGGTTGGGATTCAACTCAGAGAACAATTGAAGCGTCTGATGATTTGTGGAAAGAGAGACTCGAGGTGAACGTACTTTCATTAATTTATTTTGTAATTTATAAAATAATGCTAATATACTTTCATTTATTTTAGGTTGTTCCTGCCGCGAAAAAGTTCCGTTATGGAGGAATTTGTCCAGAGTTGGAAGAGAAAATGTATGCAATGTTTAATAAGGTATCTTCTCTGGTGATCATGCATGGGCTCCCAACTCAAGGATAGACCCATCTAGTCCTGATAATTCTGAGCATGACGATGAAATGATGGAGAATCTAAGTACGCCGAATAACATTAGGGAAGACCCAAGGGATAATGTAAGGAGCCATAAAAGCGGGGGGTCCTCACATGGAACAAAGAGGAGAAAATTTGAAAAGGGAAAACAAAGTGGAATTAAAACAAAACGTCTTGGGAGATATAACATTGATCAACTAGTTGAATCAACCATCAGAGTTGGAGAAAGTATATCGCAACCCCCTCAAATGTCCGTCCCTACTTATACTATACATGAAGCAATTGAGAAGTTAGAGAAACATCCGAACATTTGTTCTGATCCAGTGCTCTACGACTTTGCCACCATTTTTTATTGGACAACAAGAACAGAGAGTCGTTTCCGAGCTTACCAAGCTCCAAGAAGATTTGGTAGCTCAAAAATCGCCAATACACATGCATGAATTCGGTAGGTCTTTAAAGCAATGTGTTAGCTGTGCAATGGTTTGTACGATTGTGGTTAAGTGATGTTTTGTATAGTGCACATATGCTTTGTTGTAATTTCTGATATATGTTGTGTAGTTGTGAAATATTCAGATACAGTCTACGTTGTATGTTGTGATATAATGACTCGTTCACATTGGTGTTGGTATTCACAATGCACATGACATCTTGATTTATATTACTTTTGGTTAGTATTCGTGTACATGACAATGTTATTGTTCACGATTCTATTGTACTTGTATTGCAGGTGTGGACATTATTTATATGATGTCTTCAGACAATGATCTTGAGCTTAATGGCATACGTCGGAAAGCAACTTATTATCTTATGATGTTTAACACAAGTGTTTGTGTGATGCTTGATTATAACTCTCATTATGAAAATAGGACACCTTGCACAACGTCTTCTAACACATGAGATAAGTGGGTTAGAGAACTCTTGGATGGGCATCCAGCTAGATTTCATTATAACTTTCGTATGTCGAAGCAAATTTTCTTAGATTTGTTTGAAACACTGGTTTCTAATTATGAGCTAGAAGGATCCAAGAGTACCACTACAAAAGAGGTACTCGCGATTACAATTTATATTATGGCACACAATCAAAGAATGAGAGAATGTTTGGAGCGTTTTCAACATTCGACAGAAACAATAAGCCGATATTTTTCACAAGGACTAGATGCTTTAATAAGGCTATCGCAAGACGTTATTGTACCTGTTGACGATCGATTTACAGATATCCCCGCAAAGGTTCTAAATGACGATCGATACATGCCCTACTTTAAAGATTGCATTGGAGCAATTGACGAGACACATAGTGATGTTCGCATCCTAGTGAAGAAGCAGGTTCCATACATTGGACGCCATGGCTTCCGAACTCAGAATGTTATGGCTGTATGTGACTTTGATATGTGACATTTACTTCTGTCATGGCTGGTTGGGAGAGTTCAACACATGATAGCCGTTTTTTTCGTAGTGCAATTACAAATCATCGATGAAACTTCCCTCATCCACCTCCAGGTAATTTCTTTAAAAAATATTTTCAACTGCAAAAAAATATTTTCAACTGCAAAAAAAAATGTTACGTAACTTATTTTCTACATGCAGGGAAATACTATTTAGTTGATGTTGGATACCCGTTGCAAGAAGAGTATATTAAACCTTATGCAGAAACGTGGTATCACTTGCCAAACTTTGCACATGGTCAGCGTCCGATAGAAGGACGAAAGGAAATATTCAATCAGACACAGTCATCATTGCATGGTGTTATAGAACGTATATTTGGTGTGTGGAAGAAGAAATGATGAATCCTTGGCGATATGCCACCGTATAGCTTTAAAAAACAACGAAAAATTGTGGTTTCTACGATGACACTGCATAATTTTATACGCTTGCATCATTCACGAGTAGACAGAGATTTCTACCGATGTGATCATGATGAGACTTTTGTCTACCCTCAGGCACATATGATTAGACGAGGAGTACAAATGGCGAGCAACACAAGGAGGGAGGACAATGAGATTATTAGAGGTGCAAGAAGCCAGTCGAGTCAAATGGTTGCACTGCGTGACTCCATTGCCGAGCAGTTATATGATGTTGTCGGAAATTAACGTTGAATATGTTGTTTTATTGATGTTGCAATTTTATTTTGAAACTTTTGGAATGAGACACAACTCATGTTGATCAATTTCGTTCGTCTAAATTCATCTCTATGTTGACTTGAATTTTAGAACATCAAATTCCTCAAATCTCTGTTTGAATTCAGCTACTTAAAAATATTCCATTTTAAACCACCACTGGAACGATAATTTCTCAAACAGATACATTGTTTTACAGTTTTGAAACTGATTGTAAACGGAGGTTGTCCAAACAGTTCTCAGTTTTGAAGATGCAGTTTTGAAATCTCAGTTTCAAACTGCTCCCTTTTAAACCGGCACCGGTTTCCCAAACAGTGCCTTAGTTTGTGTCCTTCACTCTAGCTTGGTTTCCCCTAGCAAGACCACTGAGCATGATTCTCGGAGAAACAAAATTTTTCGCACTGCCGCGCGCGTTCACGGGCATTTTTGTTTCGTTATTATTGACAACGAAAGTATGGAGAACTTCGTTTCTCAGTATATTGTAGAGACATTAGGACTCAAGATACACCCCTTGGAGCAGCCATACCACTTATCCGGGGTTAGTAGTCCTTTGACTATACCCGTTACTCATCATTGTCTGGTGGAGTTCTCCATGGGGGGGTATATATCAGGATTCTATGTTATGCGATGTCATCCCCATCGATCTCTGCTGCATTTTAGTAGGTCGACCATGACATTATGATCGACACGTCCTGTATGATGGTGTGAGGAACTCTCATTCCTTCGATCACCATGGACGCAAGATTATTCTTCTTTTCTAAAAGAATGGTCTTGTTCCTAGGGCACCTAGGAGGACCTCACCATCATCTACTTCTCCTTCCTTAGTTACCACTACACCACTCCTATTTAGTGCCACACTTCGCCCTGGACCCCGCTCTAGGAAGTAGCATCTGACTCTGGAGAGTCATTCATCTTGGATGTTCTGAAGCACCACCTCTTGTTGACTGCATATTCGGTGAGCACACATTTAGTTCACATCACTTTCCTTTGGTTATAGACGCGCATGTTGAGCCACCTCATCACTATTATTTCATTTCTGAAATTTTTTGGTCTCGCCGTATTAGGAGAGTTGAGACGATCAAACTTTTTACCCCTCATAGGGACACCCATTTAAATGACTTTTTATGGAAGATTTTAAATTGTAGAAGAATGAAGTAAAACTTGTATATACTTCTTGAATCACAAATTACAAGTATGAGTACAAATATATAGGGAGAGGAGAGAGAGTAATCTTTTTTTCAAAGATGTGAGACTATTACATGAGGAAGAAGCAAGCCTATAATGGGCCACTAAATGAGCATTTACAAGATTGTTTTCTAACACTCCCCGCAAGCTGGAGCCTACAAGTCTTATGCACCAAGCTTGGATAAGAACTGATAGTATAACGACCGAGAGAGGGCTTTAGTCAGGATGTCATCAACTTGTCCTGTAGCGGGAACATGCTCCAATTCTATCTTCTTTGATTGAACATTTTCTCGAATGAAGTGACAGTCAACTTCAATATGCTTTGTTCGTTCATGGAAGACGGGATTCTTGGAAATATGTATCGCTGCTTGACTGTCACAAAATAAGGTTGCTGGTGATAAGAGTTTGAGTCCCAAATCATTAAGAAGACTGTCAAGTCAGGTTAACTCAGATACAACAACAACAACCATAGCCCGGTACTCGACCTCAGCAGACGAGCGAGCAACAATGGTCTGTTTCTTGCTACGACAAGTAATAAGGTGTGCACCGAAGTTTGTACAAAAACCAGTGGTGGAACGCCTATCATCAAGAGAACCGGCGTAGTCAGTGTCAGAATACGTAACAAGAGATAGAGAGGTAGTTGGTTTGTAAACAAGTCATTGTCCCATAGCAGTCTTTAAATATCTGAGAATGTCTTCAACAACTTGGAGATGAAAGGTTCAAGGAGCATGCATAAAATGACTCACACCCCCACAACAAATGAGATATTGGGTCGAGTAACCGTAAGATAAATCAGCTTCCTCACTAAGCGTCGATAGTATTCTGGATTTATAACCAGTGAGTCGGAATCAAAACCCTGTGCAGAAAGCTTGTGATTTACATCCATAGGGGTGCCCGCAGGTTTGGACCCTGAGTAGCCAACTTCTTGAAGTAGATCAATACTGTACTTTCGTTGGGATAAGACAAGACCATCAGTTCGTCTTGCGACCTCAAGCCCAAGGAAGTATCAAAGATTTCTCATGTCTTTCGTCTGAAATGCTGAGTTTAAATGTTGCTTAATTTGTTGTATCCCTATAGAATTGTCGTTAGTAATTAGGATATCATCAACATACATAAGGAGAATCACAGTGCCTGTTGACTGATGACGGGTGAAGAGGGAGAAGTCAGTAGAGCTTCGTGTAAAACTAACGTCATGAATCACCTTACTGAATTTTTCAAATCAAGCATGCGAGGACTGTTTGAGACCATATATAAACTTCCAGAGATGACATACATGAGACTCTCCCGTGGTCTCAAACCCGGGAGGTTGGTGCATATAAACAGTTTCTTAGAGATCGTCATTGAGAAAGACGTTTTTAATATCCAACTGATGGGAAGGCCACTGACGATGAACAATCAAAGAGATCAGGACCCGAACAGTATTCAACTTAGCAACCAAGGAGAAAGTTTCATCATAATCAAGGTCTTGTTGCTGAGTGAAACCCCAGGCCACGAAGCGAGCTTTTAGGCGATCAACAGTTCCATCCGCATCATGTTTGATAGCAAATACCTATTTGCAACTGACGCAGGACTGGCCGAGAGGAAGAGGAACTAGATCCCGGGCTTGGTTAGCCAAGAGGGCAGTCATTTCATCATCCAGGGCCGCCCGCCACCCCTGGCGATGAAGCGCTTCCTGCACAGAGTTAAGAATAGATATGGAGGAAAAGGAAATAACAAATTTTTGGAGTGACAGAGATAATGAGACGTATAATTCGCCAAGGGATGAGCCGTAAAGGTTGATGCTGGATTAGCGGGTTGCGGGATGTCATCGGTAGAAGGGAGCTGTTGTAGGGAAGCATTCTTGGAGTTATGACGAGTATAGACACAGAGAGGTGGTGGAGGTGGAAGAGGTAGAGAAGGTACCGAGAGTGGCGAGGGAAGAAGTGGGAGTGACAGAGTCGTGACCGGGACGACAGGACGAGCGACAATGGAAGGTGGAGACGGGGTGAAATGAGAGGAATGGAATGGCTGATTCTCAAAAAAAGGTTACATCAGCCAAAACAATCAGCCTGCCATCTGTAGGAGAATAACTGGCATAATCTTTCAGAGTGCGGGAGTAGTCAACGAACATACATTTTATGGCGCGGGCATCTAGCTTGTCAGTAGCCGGACCAAGAAGGTGAATATAACATATACATCCAAATATACAAAGTGTGAGAGAAAAAGGAGATTTGGAAGTGTCAAAACATAAGTATTCCATGCTGTCAGGCGGTCAGTTTTGGCGGATAAGTCTTGGCGGTCTGACGGACAAACAGTCTGTAGTAACGGTCTGTCCTTGATAGCTTGGCAGTGTTGGATCCGGTCAGAACCTGTGTTGTTAGGCGGTCTGGCGGCTAGCACTGGCGGACAGGAATGACGGATAGATAGACCGGTCTTGCGGTCTGTCGATGTTTCTAAGATAGCTATGCGGATTGCTGAGGTCAGATCTAATTGACGGTCAGGCGCTTAGCACCTGCCTAACTGCATGAGGTACTTATATATTCTTACCGCAGCTGTGCTCCTTGTTGATCAATAGAGTCTTGACCCCAGTTGGTGTTCGCAATTCTCAGGCAACTTCTCTCTTGTGTTCTCGCGGTGAGACTTTATCTAACCGCAACTTTATCCGGCGGTTAGGTTGAGCTAACCGCTGCTATTGTCCTGGAAGCGGGCAACTACACAATGGAGGCGGACAGACAACAAAGCTAGTGTTGGAGTTATGTAGTTGTACAACTTGTTGTTTTCTAACCGCATGTTCTGAGCGGTTAAGTTTTTGTGTCACCTCTTAGTCGCTTGTGACAAGCGTTGTTTATTCTCTCTTGTTTTCTCTCTGTTCCCCCATTTTTCTATAAATAGGGGGACATATACATGTATTATGTAGCTTTTTGGAGCAATAAAGTTCTGTGATTTACCTGTTTTTTCAGAGAAAGGAAAGATGAGATTAAATGGAGAGGCGAAGTCGAGTACTGAGGAAGACATGCGGTTGATGAGATGACAGATAGTAGAAACCGCAAAGTTTCAGTATTCTGTGGGCCCCTGCATTTGAAACATGAGTGACTGGGCGACATCGAGGAGGTGATGATTTTTCCGCTCGGTCATACTGTTTTGCTGGGGGTTATAAGCACACGATATTTGATGTATGATGTCAAACTCAGTTCATAAATTTGAGAAGGTGCGACCGGTATATTCACGAGCATTGTCGGTGCGAATGATTTTTAACGTAGTGGAGAACTGCGACACGTATCAGTAAGAAAAGTACAAAAAACAGATCTCAGGTTAGGACGTTCATGAAGGAGATATAACCAAGTAAGATGCGAGTAATCATCAATAAAGGTGACAAAATATCGATATCCAAAAACCCTAGAGACTTTATAGGGTCTTCAAACATCAGAATGAACTAAAAAGAATGTAGTATCACTCCGGGTACATGTAGAAGGGAAAGAAGTATGATGATTCACAAGTAAACTCTCGTAATGAGACATCAGGAAGAGTTTTCTTGAGAATCGGGAGGGGAGCATGCCCAAGGTGGCGATGTCAATCAACAGTGGAGACAACAGAGAGAATGGTGGGTGGAACATTCAAGAGATACATCCCATTCGACAGCCATCCTTTACCAATGGAACTCCGCGTGCGGCGATCCTGCACAATAAAAGAAGAAGGAGAAAAATGTTATACAACATTCAAGTTCCTGAGTAAGATGACTAATTGATAGCAGATTGAAGAGAGATCCCGAAACATGAATAACCGATGATAGAGGGAGAGTGGGAGTTAGCCGAAGATCAGCCGCGCTAGAGACCAGAGTGGTGTCGCCATTTGCGACAGTGATGAACTTGAGATAAGTAGACTGTATATACTGCGGTGGTCTCTGGGAAGTAATGTGATGAGTAGCACCCGAGTCCACGATCCAGTGGTGGCTATGAGAGAGACATGATATACCTTCAGTGGAGAAAGACATAACCGAGGCAGAAGAGCGACTGATAACACTTTGGAGCTGTTGAAGATGGGTGCATAGAGCGTTAATATCTTGCCAAGTAGAAGAATCAAAATCCTGTGGAGTAGCACTTGTGGGAGTAGGAGCAGTTGTAGTAGAGGCAGCAAGGTGTGGAGGCAGACCATGCTTGTGGTAGCATGTAGCTTCAAGATGACCCTCTCGACCACAGTAAGTACATTTGAAGGCAGAGTGACCAACACGTACTCGTCTCTGAGACGTGTGGCGGCCTCCCCTAGCTGAAGAGCCACGAGCTGGAGCTGGAGTAGGTAGGAGTGGCTGTTGAAGGAGAGCTGGAGAAAAATTTGCTGGGACCTCAGATGGAGGTGTAACCTTGAGCAGCATAGAACATAAGTTAGACAGTGAGGGCGTTGTAGAGGAGGAAAGAATCTGAGCCCGGACATTGTGAAAGTGGGGAGGAATACAGACCATCATCATCGCAATTCCAACAACTTCCTTTTGCTCCCGTTGTGTAGCAAAATCCGTGGAGGGAGACTGATGTTGTATCCAGGCATCCACCAGAGTTTTCGCCTTGACAACGTAAGAGGTCAAAGCACCCGTTGTTCCGGGATCTAGAGTTTGAAGTGCAACGATGATATCAAATTGATGTAACAAGCTGTCTTTACCAGAGTAGAGAGAATGAAAGTCCTCCTATATCGCTTTAGCTGTCTCATGATACATGACCATGCGGTATGGCTCGGTGTCCATGGAATTGAGGATCCAAGATTGGAGCCGATCGTCATCACAGAGCGATTTGTCAGTGGGAACAACGGGAACGTCCCGAGTTTGAGGATCCAAGATTGGACCCGTCCGTCATCACGAAGCCATTCGTCAGTGAGAACAACGAGAACGTCTCAAGTAAGGTGATGATGAAGACCCTTGGTCAGTAGAACACGACGGACAAAATGCACCCATGCCACAAAATTGTGCTTCCCACTGAGAGAGATGGTGGTGATCCTAAGCTCATCACGAACTTCAGGAGAGGGAGCAGTGGCACGAGCAGGAAGAGAGGAGGCCGCCGTGGAGTCCATTGTAGCAAGAGAAGAGGGCCGTCTGACAACGAAGTTGTGGTTAGAAGAAAGAGTGGCGGGTAGATGCAAGTCCGCATCGGGTAGAACAGGGGTAAGCCCACTTCAGCTAGAGGAGAAGCACAGCGGGTAGAGGAGCAGTAGACCAGTCCGCGCGATAAGCAGTGAGGAAGCAGAGAGCAGCGGTTAAGGAGAGAGACAGTCTGCACAGCAGTGTCCTCACAACAGAAGAAGTCGACATGAGAGCAAGCAGGAGACTACAGACGAATACTAAGTTGAGACCGCGCGGTAAGGGCAGATGCCGACAACAACAAGAGCAAGTACGGACAAGAGAAGTGGCTGACACAAGAGTTATCTGCGGACTAGAGAAGAGGTCGACAACAAGAGAAAGTTGCATACTAGAGAAGAGGCCGACAACAAGAGCAAGCTGCTGACAAGAGAAGAGGTCGGCAGCAAGAGCAAGCTGCGGCTAGAGGAGAAGAAGATCGGCAGTCCACAACAGACAACTGTGAGGATATACCGTAAGAGACCACGAAGGCAAAACGGGCGGACAAGCGAAGCAGGCCACAACCCGTTTGGGGAAAGCAGACCGCGCTGGGAAAACAACGTCAAGAGAGACTGCGGAGAGGGCAGCGACTAGAGAGACCAACCACGGCGGCAAGAGGTAAAACTTCACCAAGCAATGAGAAGACCGCATCAGATAAAAGTAGCAGAATGGCGTGCAGACCGCAAGCAAAAGGAGAAGATTGTTGCGGGTAAAGAGCGAGGTCGCCAACCATGGTGGAGAGAAAGAAGCAAATCGCCTCAGGGCAGGATGGTGGGACCCAACAGCCAAAACTATAAAACTAAGAGAAGGCCCGAGAAAAACAAGGGAGGACAGCGTTGTGAGTGTCCTGCGGACTAGAACTAGCAGTCCGCCTGAAGTTCGAGAATAAGAAAACCACAAACACCGCTATCCGCCGAACACAGCTATCCACTGAACACAGGAGGCCGCAGGAGGTGGGGGGTTAGGAAAAATCAGGCCGCGTAGACGGATCTATTGCCTCTGATACCATGTAGAAAAATGGAGTAAACCTTGTATGTAATTCTTGAATCACAAATTACAAGTATGAGTACAAATATATAGGGAGAGGAGAAAGAGAGTAATCCCCTTTTCAAGATGTGGGACTATTACATGAGAAAGAAGAAGGCCTATAATGAGCCACTAGATGGGCCTTTACAAGATTGTTTTCTAACTTAAACGATAGAATTAGGATCTTTTAAAAATTTTGTGACGCGAGTGGAACTTTAATGGGGGAAATCATAGCGATAGTCGATACTGATCTAGCAGACATTCGCAGGTGTCTATCGAGCGAGCGTATGATGCATTATGAATTAATAATTTCGCAGGTTGATCCCACTTGCTTCCTGCTTTTCTTCCTACCTTATATTTGCTCCCCACGTCGTCTCTGTCATTTTTTTGAAGCTCTTATAATTACTGCTCATTTGAATGTTTGACATGAAATTTTGACTAATCGATTGCGAGCTTATTTAGAACCTTATTATCTCATGGTTGATTTCATCAACAAGAGTATAATTTTCCAAAGGAGAGTAGTTTCTGTATCTTTTAAGGTTGAGAAGTTGCTTTCAGATTTTGAGTCACAACGACAACATCCGTGGGATAGTTATACCACATTTCTCTGATTGACGTCTTGGGCCTTATAGCGACTGGTTGCGCCGCATTCTAGACGGAGCCGATTTCTTTCAACCTCGGTGGAATTGATGCAACTCGAGTCGCATATGTTTATTATTATTATTATTATACTTCTTGTCTATTAATTGTGTAGCGCATGTCTTCGCGCTTATTTGGATCGTTATGTTTTGTATCGTGCCTGTTATCCGCGCAGTTTGTTCGGCTTGTTGGCGTGACCGACCAACGAGACTCTGAATGCAAAGGTCCGTTAATTTAGGAGATAGGGTAATTAAGACAAGTTTGAAAAAAATAACTATTTTAAATAAAATTCCCCCTATGCTTAGGGCCGACCTCACCTTTAAAAGTCCCCTTTCACATTACCTTTAAGTGAAATCGCATGCTCCTTGAAAAAGCCCACTCTAAATTGTTAAAGCCTATATTTACTCCTAAAATGAAAACCCTAAACCTATCTTATATAAGCAACCCCTCCCCTACCTATTATGGCGGCTGCGAAAAAAGAACAAACAAAGACTTGTTTTCTCTATTTCGTTCCCTCCAGCGCCACATCCCGTCCCTACCCGACAAGACCTCCCGTGAAACCCTTGACTGTCGCTCTCCCTTTTCACTCGACGCTACCTTTCCCTCGCTCGCCAACCAGCACCGCTAACTCAGTGTCCTTCTAAGGCTCTGACGACCTATTTTTCTACCTTCTGAAGCCTATGGTTGCGCCCTCACCGCCCGTCTTTCCATCCAGACCGCCAAAATCGCATTTCCTGGGCAGCTCCTTGCTCGACTGTCTCTGAAAAACTTCTTGAAGGTTCCTACCTCTGCCAATCCTTCCTCAACAGTCTCCGATGGTGCCGACCTCTTTACCAGCCTCCAACCGTCCGACGACCTCCAGGCTGGCCAGTTTCCAGGCAAACGCTCCCTTGGACCTTCTCGGTCTCCTTCTAGAGGGAAATCTGTCGCTGCCTCTTCCCTATGGTATACCTCTCCACTTATCTTGATCTCAATCGTATGTCATTTTGTGCTCAAACTACTCACAAGATCAGTTAATTATTAAGAGCTTTCCTAATTATTTTTATCTCCTTATTACCGTCAATTTCATATCTGTGGATACCAATAACTTAAATACTCTGCCTCTGGGATGTTGATTCATGTCTTCTTATGTTCGAGCAGAAACCCTATGCACATTTGCGACGTCTAGATCATTTATCGTTGTAAAATAATCCGTGGTGTTTCTTTGCGACGCAATAATTTAGAGAGACTGCAGGAATTAATGTTTAAAATCTACAACCCTAGCTTTTAGTCTACATCAAATTATGCGAGACGACACTTAAATTTCAGATGTATGTTACACGTCTTTTGCCATAATTTCTTCCAAAAGTAATATTACCAATCCCACATATCGAGCAAACACTAAGTTCATAAGCGGTCCATGCAATCTAAAGTCATCTCTCACGATTAGGGATGTGACATGACACACGTAAGCAGTCTTGCGACAAATAAGAAAGTGTGCAATCTTCGAAAAAATGGTCTCTACAAACAATAAAGTGTGCAATCTTCAAAAAATGGTCTACGACAACGTATGTGGAGTTGTGCTTCGTAAATGTGCAAAGGGGCCTAAGAACTATGCCCATACTAATGTCGACCCTTGACTGTTGACTGGCGAGGTACCGGTTGTGGTGTGTATAATCTAGTATTTTGCCACTTGAGCTTAGCATGCTCATTAGGAGTTATACAATAATGCGGGAGATTCTACAGCGAATCTCCCGTGACAAGGTTAATGACATGTTGGATATCCCGCTAGGGAGCTCGTCATGCATGATATCAATTACCTCATCAAGGATGTGACGAACATCCAGTGAACTAGGGCAGCTTCGTATTCCCTTAGCAGTTTGTGAGGCAGTCACTAAGGCCTGTCACTCGGTTCAATGTTATGATCACACAAATTTGATTACAAATTTGATTACAGTTAAACTTGAAAACATGATACGAATCATGAGGGATACACATGACTAACCCCAAGAGGCTGGTTCCTCCTTAAAGTCCCTCTCCAAATTGATAGATCCCAAAGCCTAGTGATCCAAAGAAGATCTTGATATGCCATGGCCTCCTCCTTATATAGGAAGGAAGCTCACCTACAATTCACCTTAATGCCCTTCGTAAAGAAGAAATATATAGATGACTAAAAAAACATATCATGTTGTTGTATGCGTAACAATATATTCATCCGAAAATTGACCTTAGCCCCAAGGTCGAGTCATTGCTCGCCAGTTAGTAGTGGCATTTTCGAGGGTCGGTCGCTGCTGAAGTGCGCACAACTTTGTCTGATGGCGCGCCAGTGATCTCTAGGGATTCAAAGTCAGCTATGGTGATCTCATCCAAGTCACCATCGATGTTGAGACAAATCTTTGACAAGACATTCATGTGTAAGAGAGTAGGGTTGAACTGAAGCACAATCTCTTACTCTGCAAGTCGTGATACTCTTGGTTGGAAAGACGGTGAGTGAGGATAGCATGGTTGTTTCATGGAGGCACAATGGATAGGTGAGGTAGAGGTGATGGTGTTGGAGGTTTAGAGTATGGTTGGCAGGGGCATGGTGGGAGTGCCAGTAGAAGGGGGGGGGGTCTATTGATGTCACATGGAATTTGGCCACCACTAATAGAGAGAGGTCTAGGGCTTGGTTGATGGTGGGTAAATGAGGTTGCAAAGGCGAGCTCAGATGTGAGACTATAAGCCATGTATAAAGCAGTCCAAATAGTGGTTGGTTGGAAATCCCATAACATGCATGACTAGCTTGATAAATTCATTCACGTAAAAGTATATGGTCTGGCGGACTACACACATGTTTGATCGCGTTGTTAGATTAGCATTGATCATAGCGCTGAATAAGTGCCTTAATGAGAGGCGGCTAGGTGAGACTTCGAGAGGACTGATAGCCAGCAGACTTCGTGGAGTGTGGACCCTTTCATGCCAATGAACGCCCGGGAGACCTTTTTTGTCTGTATGATCTAGTACTGAAAGAAGACCTCCATTCACACACCATCAAGGAACTAAACTTTCTTTGGGTCTTTTGAAGGCTTACTGTGAGTTATTAGAGAGATTTCTAGGATCCTAATAATTTCATTGAGATTTATTTGTTGAAGCCAGGAACCCGACTTCGCCTAGAGTTCGGACTCAAGTTGCAGCTCACATCTACTCTTCTCAAAACGCCCTCTTGACGAGTCTCAGAATCAGAAACAGACCGAGGGTCGCAGCTCGGAGGTCTCACCTCTTACCCGGAAGAATCAAAAGTTCTCCTCCTCCCTAGCCAGTGTTGAGCTAGGTGCCTTAGAGGAAGAAGATAGAAAAGGTTCAACAACCTTTTCAAGGCACCTTATCGGTGTATTTATAGGCCTCTGAGTTTGACCTGCCAATAACCAAACTGAACCGACCTGATATTACCAAAATACCCTGGGCTGGGTCTGCCAACAGCCAAACTCCGCTGTCATGAAGGGCTATACGCAGACCACCAAGCGCAAAAGGGTAAAATTACCTGGGGTAGAAGAGTAAAATCCCCCTTAGGGGTAAGAAGGTAAAACGCTTTTTTTCCTCATGCGGCGAGTGAGAAACTGGCCAACGGGCGAGGCGAGCCTGCCTACGCATCTCGCAAGTCTCCCGCCACCAAGGGCCAGCCCGCGCCGCGAGAGGGGTCTCGCCTACTCCGCTACACCCCATCTCGCCTTCGGCGAGTGGACCCCATGGCCCACTCGCCTCTGCAGTTCATCTCGCCAACTTCTCAACACCGCTATTTGAGCCGCCTCCCGCGAGCCCAAGGTTGTACACAATCTCCGCTCTTTACGAGGTTGCCTCAAGCTCAGAAAGAAAGTCCAACCGAGGCTCGCGGCGTTGAGATTCATTTATGAGAGAATCTTTGGCGGGTCCCCCTCCCCCTGAAGCCTATAAATATGCGACCCCATCTCATCGTGGTGATTGCCCCCTCTCTCATTTCCTCCTCTCTTCTACCGTCAACATGTCTCACAGTCAGAGTTTTCGTGAGCGCCTCGCGATGGTCCGTAAGCAAAACAAGGCCAATGTGGCTGCCCTGACCCCTGCTCTGGTTCGCACCCCCGCTTCTGCACCTTCATCGTCTCGCCTGAAGAAGGCAAAAACTGCTGGCCCCCCTTCTCGGCCGATGCGACTACTTCAGCACCCTTGGGAGTCAATGCACCTCCTCCCGCGTCCTCTCGGGAGAGACAGATCATTCTTGATTCCTCCTCTCGCCTCCGTCTTTTCCTTTTCTTATTATTGTCTCGCCTACTAACTTCGAGCTTTTTCAGGGAAACCTTGCCTATTCCCCCCGCATGTGAATCCCCCTAACGCCACCGACAAACATTATCAAGACTCCGACTCGCCTCAGCCATCGACGCCCCCTATCGCGAAGAATGACGACCTCTCGCGTCTTGTGGGTAACTCTTGCATCCCAAGTAAATGAACTAACCTTGCCCTTTCATCCGTACAGCTCCCGGCCTCCAAGCCTTCTTGCGAGGCCATCCTACATTCTGATCTTCGACTTTTCTTGTGTAGGTATCCAGATCGACTCGGCCGCTGAGGACTTCTCCGGGCCGCCCGCCCTCTCGCCTCTTCCTCACCCAGATGAGATCGAAGACTATCTGGGTGATCCCATGGATCCGCTGGAGATGAAGCGCAGGACGGCCGGGATGCTTCGAAAGTATACGCACATTATCCGTGAGATGGAACGGGAGAAGCAAGCCACCCACCGGCGCATTGACTGGCTGGAAAATGAGTACGCCCGCCTCTCCTCCGAGATCGATGTCGGGGTTGAAATAGATGAGACTGACCCCCGGCCATCATAAGCGAGGCGGACCAGCACATTCGTCTCGCGCGCCGCGGTCAGGATGTCGTTCGCGCCTTTCACATCCCTGGTCGGCCCCCATGCGCGGGGTCTCGCGGTGGTCGTTGGAGGTGGCACAAGAACTGAAGACCCTCCACCCCGTCTCGCTTATTCAATCGTCTCGCTTATGTAATTATGTTTTATAAGTCTGTGGCTTCTACCAATTTACTGTCTCGCATGTGTAATCATAACTTATTATTTTAGGTCCCGTGAATATGATGTCAGTCTCGTGCGGAACGAAATAATTAATGATGATATTCTATTAACCTCTTTCATGTTGGGCTTTTTATTATAACTGCGTTAATTGCTATCTTTTTCTTTTTATTTTGGCTCATTGGAAAGATCACCGCAGAATTTCGCGCCTCGAGGTCAGGAGTCCATTTTTTCTCACTCTCTCCTGTACCCCCCCCCCCCCTTTCACGCCCACTTCCCCCTTCACTCCCTCTCGCGTTTTCCCGTCCACCTTTTTCTCGCCTCACTCTCTCCATCCGCTATAAATACCCCCCCCCCCTCTAGATCAAACTTCGATGTTTCAGAGGTAAAACGTTTTAAAATATTTCCCACGCTGTCTCTTCCTGCTGCATCTTAGATCCAGGATTCTCGCCTACTCACCATTGACTCCCCCGCTTCATCTCATCGGGAATCTGGAAGGCGTTCCACTGCTTCTTCTGGGGCGCGGAAAAAAGCTCTGCGATTTCTTCGCGGGAAGAATTTTGAAGTCAACTTCCTCGAGTCGACTCGCTCCTTCCCGTCTTTCGTGAAGGTACACTCCGCTCCCTTAGTCTTATGTTTACCATCCTTGTTTTGTCGTTTTCTTGTTCAGGAGAGAGACTATCCAGTCCATCCCCCCTACATGTCAAGGGTCTCGCACTCGCTAGCAGAAGGAATCGTTGACCCCGCTCAGAAAAAAGATCCGGAGACGAGGGCTTCTCGGCACAGCAAGAAAGATCAAAAAGGTTGTGTGCTCCCACCTGCTCCAGGAGATTCACCGACCACGATCGCCTCGCCCCGGCCGTCTCGCCCTTCGCGGGACGGCACTTCCCCCAATAGCAAAAAAATCTCAGAGGAGGACTACTGTGGGAAAAGGAGCCGCTTCACCCGCGAGCCTTTGAGCCCTGGTGGAGGCCTCCCAAGCCCATTTTGACCGTCTCGGCCGCCGAAGGTCAGAGCGAGAGAAGTCAGATGATCGAGAAGAGGCTGGTGGTCGCTACTCTTCTATCCCGCCAGTTTCACTCTTGAACTCGCTTTCCCCGTCGCGCTCGCACTTCGAGCCTTCGGACAGACTGAGACTCCCCCTTTGGCCAGAGGTCAAGACGTCCAGCCGATGCCGAAGGTCACCGCCCGCGACCTGGTCCCCCAGCTTTATGGACGAGACGGATGAAGGTTCTACTTCCAGTGAAGGGGCGTCAGCGGGACCTGAGACTTCTCCCCCCCCCCCCTTTTGTTTCTTTTACTTGTACACTTATTTTTTGAAGCATCAAAATGTTCTTTTATGGGAGAGTCTATCCCCTTTTTTTGTAATGAACATAGAAACTTCTGTCACATCTCCTCGCTCTGTGTTCTTTTCCCTTTTTTCATTTTACTTTATTCATTGTGGATAACCCTATGCTCCGTTTCTACTCGCGACGTAGAGCTCCCAACGGTCTCGCTTAAGAATTGGTTTAGGGCGCGAGTCGTTAGTCTTTTTCTCGCCTTCTCCATGCGCGCGACCATTTGGTCTTTTCTCATCGTTTCGCCTCGAGACCAATCCAGCGCGAGTAGACCCAGGAGATCAATCCGCTTTTGTGAGAAGTCATCCCTCTTTAACCTTTTGTGCGAGGCCCGCCCTTTGCCAGCGAGCGCCTACTCGCTATAGGCGAGATCCTCTATGTCGAGCGCTAGTTGGGAATGTCCATCCTCATTTACATCTCACCAATCTCTCCCACTCATAGGAGTTTTTCGTTCTCTATAAATCTTCTTCGTTCTCTGATACGTTTAGATATTTTTCTTAATCTTATCACTTGTCTTGCCACCGAATGAACCTACAGCCCTGCCCGCTTGATGGGAGCCTGGTCAGCGGGTCTGCTCGGGGCCCGTTCTCCGGACAACCTCCAACAACCGAGTGAGCTTACAGCCCTGCCAGCTTGATGAGAGCCTGGTCAGCGGGTCTGCTCGGTGTCTCCTCTCCAAACAACCTCCAACCACCGAGTGAGCCTACAGTTCTGCCAGCTAGGTGAGAGCCTGGTCAGCGGGTCTGCTCGGGGTTTCCTCTTCAAACAACCTCCAACCACCGAGTGAACCTACAGTCCTGTCAGCTAGGTGAGAGACTAGTCAACGGGTCTTCTCGGGTTCTCCTCTCCAAACAACCTCCAACCGCCGAGTGAGCCTACAGTCCTGCCAGCTAGGTGAGAGCCTGGTCAGCGGGTCTGTTCGGGGTCTCCTCTCCAAACAACCTCCAACCTCCGAGTGAGCTTACAGTCCTGCCAGCTAGGTGAGAGCCTGGTTAGTGGGTCTGCTCGGGGTCTCCTCTCCAAACAACCTCCAACTGCCGAGTGAGCCTACAGTCCTGCCAGCTAGGTGAGAGTCTGGTCAGCGGGTCTGCTCGGGGTCTCCTCTCCAAACAACCTCCAACCGCCGAGTGAGCCTACAGTCCTGCCAGCTAGGTGAGAGTCTGGTCAGCGGGTCTGCTCGGGGTCTGCTCTCCAAACAACCTTCAACCACCGAGTGAGCCTACAGTCCTACCAGCTAGGTGAGAGCCTGGTCAGCGGGTCTGCTCGTGGTCTCCTCTCCAAACAACCTCCAACCGCCGAGTGAGCCTACAGTCCTGCCAGCTAGGTGAGAGTCTGGTCAGCGGGTCTGCTCGGGATCTCCTCTCCAAACAACCTTCAACTGCCGAGTGAGCCTACAGTCCTGCTAGCTAGGTGAGAGCCCGGTCAGCGGGTCTGCTCGGGATCTCCTCTCCAAACAACCTCCAACCGCTGAGTGAGCCTACAGTCCTGTCAGCTAGGCTCCGTAATAGCCACAGTCATTTCCTCCCGAAACTTCTCCACCTCTACCTCGCTTGTGCTTCCTCCTTCCAGCAGTGAACTTCCCATTTTCTTCAGCCGGGCTTCCCCCCCGGACGATTCTCCCACTTCCTCCATCCTTCTTTTTTCTTTCCTCCCCCCTCCACTTTTCTTCGATTCCACCTCTCCTCCTTTCTCTTCCCCTACCCCCATCTCTCCTTCTTTCTCTCCCGCCGTCTCCGGCTTCACCGCAATGCCTCCTACCATCTTTGCTTATCTTTCTCCTTCGACCTCCCTGTCTCCTTTCTCCTCCTCTACTCCCATCTCTACTTCTTTCTCTCCCGCCGTCTCCGGCTCCACCGCAATGCCTCCTACCATCTCTACTTCTCTTTCCCCTTTGACCTCCCTGTCTCCTTTCTCCTCCTCTACTCCCATCTCTCCTTTCTCTCCCGCCATCTCCGGCTCCACCGCAATGTCTCCTACCATCTCTACTTCTCCATCCCCTTCGACCTCCCTGTCTCCTTTCTCCTCCTCTACTTCGCCTCCGAACTCCTGCTGCCACCTCTCCATCCTCTTCTCCATCTGCTCGGCCTCTCCCTGCCAAGAAATGGTGTTCACCGCCGTCACATAGCATTCTCTGGCCGCCTTTGGGTCTCCTCGTACTCTGATCTGGGTCCCTCCGGCATTGAGCTTCAGGCATTGGTGGAAAGAGGACGGGACATCTAAAAGCACTGATCAAGGGGCGCCCAAAAATGGCGTTATAACTGCTGGGGGCGTCCACTATGACAAAACGACAATTCCTGGACAGCCCCCCAGAGTTACCTGGAGTCCTACTCCCCCCTCGGCTTCCTTCCTCTCCCCCGAGAATCCGAACAACGGCCCATCCGCTGCCAGCACCCTTCGGGCCTCCACCCTCATCTCATTGAACGCCTTTTTGAAGATGACTTTCACTGAACTCCTATTGTCGACCAGGATCCGCGACACCGTGAAGTTTTCGATGGTCGTCTGAATCACCAGCGAATCACAAAAGGGGTCTTCATGGTCCGGCATGTCCTTTCGAGAGAAGGTGATCTTCTCGTCCGGGGGAGGGGCTTGTGACGTCGAGGCTACGCTCCGACGGTACATGGTATGAAGGCTCACCTTACGGGCAGCCTCAATCCCTACTCCCCCCATGGATCACTCTGATCCCACCTCGATCTCCTACATCTGCTCGGTCCACACACCGATCCTCCCCCCCGTTTCCTGTCACCTCCACTATCCGCACCGGCATCTGCGGCTCCCCTGCTCCCCTAGCTCTTCTCATCTCCAAGAATTCTGGGCAGGTAGCCGTTGCGTGACCCTCCGCCTCGTGGAAGTCACAATATGACAACGCTACCTCCTCCCCCCGTCTCCCATCCTGAGGATTCGTCCTTCTTCCAGCTCTCGCTCTTGCTCTTCCTCTTTCTCTGCCTCTACCTCTTCCTCGGTCGATGGCCATAGGCCCGGGTTGGGCTTTTACTGGGTCGGGCCTAGGCGGGCTTTTTTCGGGCTGGCTCGGAGGCCCGATTTTCCTGGGCACGATTACTTCGAAGCAATAATGTACAACCTTGGGCTCGCGGGAGGCGGCTCAAATAGCGGTGTTGAGAAGGTGACGAGATGAACTGCAGAGGCGAGTGGGACCATGGGGTCCACTCGCCGAAGGCGAGATGGGGTGCAACGGAGTAGGCGAGACCCCTCTCGCGGCGCGGGCTGGCCCTTGGTGGCGGGATGACTCCCGCAAGGCAGGAGACTTGCGAGACGCGTAGGTAGGCTCGTCTCGCCCGCTGGCCAGTTTCTCACTCGTCGTATGAGGAAAAGAGGCGTTTTACCTTCTTACCCCAAGGGGGATTTTACTCTTCTACCCCAGGTAATTTTACCCTTTTGCCCTTAGTAGTTTGCGTATAGCCCTTCAGAACAGCGGAGTTTGGCTGTTGGCAGACCCAGCCCAGGGTATTTTGGTAATTTCAGGTCGGTTCAGTTTGATTATTGACAGGTCAAACTCAGAGGCCTATAAATAGACCGATAAGGTGCCTTGAAAAGGTTGTTGAACCCTTTCTATCTTCTTCCTCTAAGGCACCTACCTCAGCACTGGCTAGGGAGGGGGAAAACTTCTGATTCTTTCGGGTAAGAGGTAGGACCTCCGAGCTGAGACCCTCGGTCTATTTCTGGTTCTGAGACTCGTCGATAGGGCGGTTTGAGAAGAGTAGGTGTGAGCTGCAACTTGGGTCTGAACTCTAGGCGAAGTCGGGTTACTGGCTTCAACATTTTTGGTGCGGTGAGCGTGGACCGCAGCCTACACAGAAGAATCTTGGACTACCTCATGGCGGGAGGTCACAGAGGAGACGGGGGCGGGTCAGAGAACCCGGGAGGATTCGTAGGAAGGGAGGAATTCATGGCGTCCATCAAAGGCATTATGGACATGTTACAGGGGATCTCGCGGCAGGGCGACTGCTCGAACCCGTTACCTCAAGCGCCCGCTCTCGTGCAGCAGGATGAGCTCGTCTCAGCAAGAGCTGGAGAGGACGCTCCCGGGAGGCGACCCGAAAAGGAAGTGCTGGTAGAGGGAGGCGGGCGAGACCTGGCGGGAAGAGAGTTGTTCCCAAGCCCTGCGAGTGTCGTCTCGCCGGGAGACGTCGTCGCGCGAGTGGGAGCGGCGAGACCCGTGGCGAGAGTGTCCCCATTCTGCAAGTTGATCCTATCAGCTCTAGTCCCAGAAGGGTTCAGGGAGCCCGAGATGAACTACTACGTGGGGAAAGACGACCCTCTCCAGCACCTGCAATGGTTCGAAGATGTAGTCTCCATCAGGCCGATGACGGACGCATTCAAGTGCCGTCTTTTCGCCATCACCTTAAAAGATAAAGCTAGGGATTGGTTTCATCAGGTCCTGACAGACTCAATATATAGCTTTGAGGATCTAAGTAGGAACTTCCAGTTGCGTTTCTCAACTTCAAAGAAAAGGAAGAAGAATCTGGAGTCCATTTTTTTGATTCGGCAGAGGGCGGATGAGTCCTTGGCCCAGTATGTAGACAGGTTCCAGGAAGAGATCTTGGATATTCAGGAGATGTCTGGATTTGCCCTCCAGTTGGCCTTCATTGTTGGACTACGGGAAGGTTTCTTTAAGACGAGCCTCGCTCGAAAGGCGTCACTGTCGTTTGAAGGATTGATGGAGAAGACTGCGAAAGAGATAGCAATGTAGGCGGCAAACCCGGCCTTTGCTAGAAAGCTGGCAAGGCTGACAGAAGTCGAATCAAGAGAACCAGGAGGAGGGAGACAGCAAGAAGGGAGAAGAAGGGAAGAGCCGAGGGCGTCGGCGTACTAAGAGTTACGATGGAGGCAGCAAGGAGGCCCTGCCCAAGGGCAAGGAAGAGGTTTTCCCCAGGGGGAAGGAACCAACAAGGAGGACCCGAAAGGTTCAACCAGCAGGGGTGGGGATATGGTCCAAGACCACCCCTACCCCCACCTCAGCAAGCTAGGCCGGGCTTGGGAGCCTTATAGGGCCCTCGTATGGCTGATTTGCCCGACCCGGTGCCTGACCTGGGCGGGTCGAGCAAAGCCTAATTTTTCAGGTCAGCCCTAGCCTAGGCCCAGGCAAAGCCCGAGTCAGGCAAGAGCCCAACGACTCTTAGAGCCGTTGGATCAGCACCTCTAATTAGAGCCGTTGGTTGCATGGTTATCAGGATCGCGATCCGGATCAAAGGATCTTACGATCCTACGATTCCAGATTTTGTAAATCGATCTGGATCTTACTTAGAATCTAAATCAGCACATCTACAGACTGGGATCGCGATCCGGATCTTAGGATCTTTAGGATCGCGGTCCTGACCCGATTCTACAGGTATGGCCAAAGGTAATTAGAAACATGTACAATCATATCCCGATCTTATTCAATCGCTCCTAATGCGCATAACCCATTGTTTAACCTTATCTCAATCCCGCCCTCATACCCTATCACAAAATTATATCATGCTGCTTTATATCATGTTGATTTACCAAATAGAGTCAAGAGCGGCTTCTTCGGTCGCTTCCAATTCAGAGTTTTTATTGTTGTAAACATTGTCTTTTTGACTGTTATTCAAAGTTAGTATGCTACCAATGAAAACCGGAAGAGCGGCTTCAAGGTTCGGTCCAACCGTTCAACCGGGGTTGAACCGTTATATATATAATATATATCGGAATAAGGGAAGTACGCATAACGCGTATTTTAAAATGTACGCACGAGACTCGCCGGCCATGAAATAAATATATTAACATATTTTTATTTTTACGCAAAAAAATATAATTGAAAAAGAAATAAAAATGAAAGGATTCGTCATGTTTGATCACTTTTTATGTAATCTTTAAAAAATTTTATAACTACTTGAAAAAATATGTACTAATTAATATAAAGAATGAGATAATATTTGATAATATGACCGTCACACGTCTGGCTTGACTGTAAATTATACATTAATATGCATGTGTTTTTATTATATAAATTATTTTTATAAATATGTATTAATCTATATGTATATAATATATTTTAAAAGCATTCATTAATGACCAAATGACTGAGTGGCTTGTTTCCTTGCTTGATTTCGAAGTGGTATGGGTTCAAAACCTGCCGCCCTCCTCATTTTCGGTATTAAATTTTGGGCGCCATGGCCCGCCCGGTTAGGTTTACGGTTGGGCGGTTCAACCGGCCGGTTTTCCGGGTTTTACCCGGTTCTGTGCGAGGCCGGTTTTAAGGCTTGACCGGACCGCCCGGGTGACCGGTCGGCGGTCCGACCGGTCGAACCGGCCGGTCCGTTCTTAAAACGATGTATGCTACTCAATTTATTGATTTTTTTATTAATTGAGTATGTAATTTAATGATACAAAATTCAATTTTATTTTTTAGTCTTAATTTATGAATGTTATAGAATTTGCGATCCTCAATCTGATCTTGCAATCCGATTGATCCAACCTCAAAACGATCCCACCTAGGATCTTGATCCTGACAACCTTGGTTGGTTGGCAATGACAAGGCAGTTGTCATGTCATTGCCAACGGCCCGTACAAGTAGGTTGCCGAGGTTGTCAAGATCTCGATTTTGCTCGTAAGATCGGACGATCTTACGAATTTTACGTGGAAAACAAGTCATGATCTTTGCTGGATCGGGCTCCCTGCAGAAACGCCAGGATCGCCGTTTATGATCGTAGGATCGTGCGATCCTACGATCATATTCGATCCTAGCGTTTTAATCCGTGCATTATTTCTTCTCAATCCCGCATTCTAGGTCATCCCCGATCCCGTCGCAGTCGGTGCTCCCGCAGCAGGCGTTCCTCTTCTTCTCATTATTTCTTCCCACGGTGCTCCGCAGTAGACGCTCCCGCCGTCGTCGTAGTAGGTGCTTCTTCTTCTTCTTCTTCTTTAGGGTTTAGAGTTCCTTTCGACTATTTTGTTCAAATTATTTTAAATTGTTAATAACTTAACACTACTAATTGTTTTAGAAATGACTTCAAGTGGTGGTTCGAATAGTGCATCTGGGAGCAACAATGTTGATGCTCGTATGAGATCTAGAACGCAAAAGACTGCTGCAGGATCTAGAAGTGATGTTGGATGGTAAGTATGGCTTTCAGTAGAGGGAGATGTTAGGAAAATAAAATGCAAATTTTGTGAGAAAGTGATGACCGAAGGGATTTATCGGTTAAAACATCATTTGGCGGGAACACAAAAAGATGTTGGAGCTTGTAGAGCCGTGCCAGAAGATGTGAAAAAGAATTATGGGATATTCTAGTTGGTTTGCAAGATCGACTATTGATGAAAACAATCGCTCCTGCGGAAGAAAAGTCAAGTGGAAGTGCGAAGAGGAAAATAGATGATAAAAACAATGCTAGTTTTTTCAAGAGAAGTGAAAAAACACAATCAACAATTAACAACATTTTTAAAAGGGGGTGCGAGAGGAAGCATGTAATGATATTGCCTCATTCATCTACAACAGCACACTACCATTTAATGTCGTAAAGAGTGATGAATTTCACAAGATGTGTGAGTCTATTTCAAGACATGGATTGAGTTTCAAACCACCATCTTATCATGAAATTAGGGTCAAATATCTGAAGCAACAGTATAATTTGACAATGGAGAATCTTGCTGAACATAGAGTTCATTGGAATAAGTTGAGATGCACAATAATGACCGATGGGTGGACGGATAAAAGAAGAACACTAATAAATTTCTTCGTAAACAGTTCTATGTGAACAGTTTTCCTCAAATCTATTATTGCTTCTCATATGACTAATACAACAGAGAAGATCTTTAAGATGATTGACGACATTGTTGAGGAGTTTGGTGAAGATAATGTTGTCCAAGTAGTGACAAATAATGCTGCAAACTACAAAGCTGCCGGATAAATGTTGATGGCTAAAAGGAAAAAGTTGTATTGGACACCTTGTGTCGCGCACTGCATTGACTTGATGTTGGAGGATATGGAGAAGAAGATAGTCGTGCATCATGAGACAATTCCAAAGGCGAGGAAAATTACAACTTATATTTATTCTAGAACTAATCTCATATCGATCTTAAAAATTTACAAAAGATAAAGATTTGGTGAGGCCAGAAATGACTCGCTTTGCCACTGCATACTTAACTCTGGGATGCCTTCATGTCAAGAAACTGACATTGATAATAATGTTTAACTCAAATGAATGGAAGGGTAGTCGGTTTGCAGCTTCTAGAGATGGAAAATTGATTGACGATGTGATTATGGATATGGAGTTTTGGAAGAATATTGTTATTTGCTTGAAGGGGCATATCTATTGATGAATGTGCTTTGATTGGTTAATTCAGATGAAAAGCCTGTCATGAGATTCATTTATGAGAAAATGGATAGGACCAAAGAGAAAATTGCACAGACTTTTGATGGTGTGCAAAAATAGTAAGTGTTTTTAAATAAAATGTAGCATTATTTTTTGTGTCTTGTTTTAACTTATTTGAATTTTTTTTTCATTGTTTAGTTATCAACCTATATGAGATGTTATTGATGCAAGATGGGACAAGCAACTCCATAGGCCCTTACATGCTGCTGGCTATTATTTGAACCCCTAATTTCATTACAGTCCTACATTTAAGGCTGATTATGAAGTAAAACGTAGACTATATGACTGTATAGAAAGAATGACGGGGGGAAATCTAGATGAAATTACAAAAATTGATAGCCATCTTGAAGATTTTAAGAATACAAGACAATTTTTTGGATCAATAGTTGCCAAAGATGGAGTTAATATCAAAACTCCAGCGGCGTGGTGGGATTCATATGGGGAGGAACATCCAGAACTTCAGAAATTTTTTCTGTGTGTTAAGCTTGACATGTAGTTCCTCTGAATGTAAGAGGAATTGGAGTGCCTTTGAAATGATATAATTTAAAAAATAAGAAATACTTTTATATGTTGCATTTAAATTATGTTATGTATATTAATTTATTTGATTTTTTTAAGTGCGCACAAAGAGAAGAAATCGCTTAAAGCAAACCACCATGAATGATGTCATCTTTGTGATGACAAATTCGAGATTGGGCAAAATGAAAAAAAGGAGTACATATAATTTCAATTTTGATGATATCCCTTCAGATTATGAGTGGATTGTTGAAGATGAAGATAATCTGAATTATCTCGGGGACACTTATGAAGTAGATGCTCCAAATTTAGCAGAGTTGGATACTCCTGATTTTATTGAAGAACTTGTTGCAGCCGCAGGAGAGGAAGAAGTGCATGTGATGGTTGAAAGAGAGGAAGATGCTTTTGGGGAAAATTTGAATTTTGACTTGAGTAATTTTATTTAAAGTTGAATTGAACACTTTTGAGTTTGTTTTTTTGGAATATTATATTTTGATGTGATGGTATGGTATGCAACTATGCATTAATTACAATGTCTTTTATATTAATATTTGTCGAATGTTAATTGTTACATATTTCTCATGTTTTTGTTTTACATTTTTCTGATACTTTTGTTTTATAAAAATAATTCTTTCAATGTGTATAATTTTTTTTTATTATTATAATATGATCTTGCGATATGTGTCGATCCTACATTTTACGATCTTAGGGATGCCTCCCGATCCTAAGTAACATCTCGATCTTCACAACCTTAAGGCTGCCTTTTGGCAGCCTAAGTGTACCAAGTTTAGGGCCTAGGCTTATTTAAAAATATTTTTTTAAATAAAAAAAGTTATAAAATACCGGCCCCTCTCACTCTCTCTCACACACACACACACACATCTCTCTCATTCTTCCTAACTCTCTCACACACACACTCTCTCTTAATATTAATAAAAATTAAAATTAAATTTTATTTAACATTGCGTCCTCATCCTCAACGCCAGTTTTGTCTACTCAAACTGCGCATGAAGTGGTGGAGCACAAGTGTACAATGCCAGTTTGGGCGCATTTTGATAAAGTTAAAGTTGGCGCCGAATACAAGGAGCGGTGCAAATAATGCTCTAAGTGGCTGACCTTCAGCGACAACTCGACACTAGCATGATACCTCAAGTCTTACGTTTCGAGACAAGCTCTCAAGTCCAGTCAGGAACAAATATCAGGAGCAGGGCAAATTTGGACGTACGGTCAACTCCGACAATGGGAGCTGCAGATTAAGTATGTCATCAGACGTGAGTTGTCGTTCAGCCACAACAACAATGAGGTGACCGAATACATAAATGAATGACTTCAGCCAAAATATCAACGGGTAAGTAAATTCTCTCTTAGGCGCGACGCCCTCAAATTTTATTTAGAAGCAAAACAATCGATAATAAATTATTTTGAAACTTTTGAAGGGCGTGCGAGTTTAACGAGTGACGTTTAGAGTGTTAGCATAAAATTTACACTATCGTATACTTGTATCACTTGTCATTGGGTTGATCCAGTTTCATGAGAGCTAAATAAACATATAATATGTTTTGAAGATTTCAAAGTCTTGCACATATGTCTAGCTATATATCAACTAATTATTAAATGTGTGCGATAAAATAAAATTAAAAATAAAATTATGAGTATTTCTTTTGATAACACTACTAATAATACCGCCGCAATTGAGTGGTTAAAACACGATTTAAAATTAATGTTAAACGGTGCACTATTTCACACTCGATGCGTTTGTCATGTTTTAAATTTCATGGTATAAGATAGTTTATCCGCTATAAAACCATATATTGCTAAAATTCGTCATATGTTACAAGTTATTTATAGTTCTAGGCAACAAAGACAAAATTTTAAAAAAATTGTAAACACCTAAGGTCAAAAATATTTGAAACCTCAATTTGATATGCCTATAAGATGAAACTCAACATACAAAATGTTAAAAATAGCGTTTCAACAAAAATAACGAATATTATACTATGCTAAATATTTATGATTTGAACGATGCCGATTGAGACGTATTAGAAAATTATATGGATTTATTAAAACATTTTTATATGGTGATAATTTTTTTATCTAGCGTGTATTATCCGACTAACTCTCTAGTAATTGAAAATTTTCTAAATAACTCATAAAAAATTAACTATTATAAGCAACACGAAAGGTGACTTCTTTTAATTGAAATAATGAAAGCAAAAAATTTAAAATATATTGGGAGATGTCTGTCATGTTTTCATGTGTCGTCGCTTTAAATTCGTTATTCAATGAAATTTGATAGAAAAAATAAATACTAATTTAAACTTACATAGAAATTTTGATGATTTTGATGACGTTAGTATTTCAAAATTTAATCCTATTTTTGCCGAATGTTGTAATTATTAAAATAATTTATACGGTTCGTGACTCCGAGAAGAAATATCGCAGCACAGAACAAATAATACTTTTAAAAATAAAATTTTAAAATTAGCTTTTAGGAAAAAACACGTGCATCTAGTTTTAGTAGTTTAAATGAATTAAGATTGTATACTAAACACAATTCCACAATTTTACGAGTACAAAAGAGATTAAAAACTTCAATCTCTTAAAATGGTGTATAGGTAAAATTAATACCTATCGTATTATGGCCTATATTAGGGTTGTAACGGTTTGGTTTGGTTTGGTTTGTTTTTTGATCAAAACTGCTAACCAAACCAACCGCGCGTGGTTCCAAAAATCCAAAACCGAACCTTTCAGTTTGGTTCGGTTTGGGTGGTTTAATACTTAAAAGAAAAGAAATTTGCTCATTAATAATTTAATATAATATTCAATAGACTGACAATGCTAGTCTTGTTGTGTGCACTCTTTGGTTTACCAGTAAGCTATGGAAATGACAAATCAATTATTGTTATACTTATGAAGGAAAATCGAACAAGGTGCGCCCGTCTTTCAATAATATGAAACTAATAAAAAACACCTTATAATTCATCACACTTACCATTAAAGTAGAAGAACAAATCAAGAAAATCTTTGGAGGCTGTACTAATCGAGAACAACAACAAATAACAAGAAAATCTGGAAAAAACACATTTGGGTAAACACAAATAAAAAAATCTGGGCGGGTAAACAAATCTGGAAGTACAAATCAAGTAAATTTGTTTATCATTCACTAATGAAGAAGAAACAATTGAGTGGTTTTTGGTAGCTGTAAGACTTATGGATGCTATCAAATTTTGTATAAATTTGAGAAAGGGATGTGAAAGAGCAGTGGATATTTACTCCGTCAACCCACAAGTGACAAGAACATCAGAAAACAATAACAAGAAAATCTGAATCAACAGATATGTTGAAGAAACGAAGTTCTGAAAATAAAATAATCTGGACAAAAAGAGTGATCGGCGGGGATACCTCACAGGTATGTTGAAGAAATCTGGAAAAAGTAGTCAAGTCAAGCCTGAAAACATGAAACAACACGATTATTAGGCTTTGTAGTCGGCGAATAAATATGGAAAAAGGTAGAAGAACGACATGAGAAGGAAAACCTACAAGAGCTTCTTCGTATGCTTCGTCGTCGGCGACAGGTGCCGCTGGAAGAGGACGTCGGATTTGTGGAGATTGCTCGCGGTGGGAGATGTTATCGTCGATAGCCGCTGGAAGAGGACCTCGTAGATAGCCGCTGAAAGAGAAGAGGATGAGATGTGACGAAGTCCAGTCGCACGCTTAGTGCAGAACAATAACTGGGGCGGTCAATCGGTCATAAGTAAAAAAGAGTTGCTGCATTTTTTGAATAGCCCACCCAGAACCCCTGTCCCGCTCGACGCTCAATCATAAGTAGTAACATTTAGTCTTTACAATTAATTATATCGTTTAGGCTTAACCGCTTATGAAATAAAATATCCCTAATAGAATAAAATATCATTAAAGCTAATATGGTTCGGTTCGACTCGGTTCGGTTTGACATTCTGAACCATGAACCGAACTGAGCCACACGGTTTTTCAAAAAATCGCTACTAAACCATGACCGAACCTGGGCTACATTTTTTTAAACGGAGCTCCGAACGCCCAACAAATAGACCGAATTGTGCAGTTTGGTTTGGTTTGATTTGGTTCAGCGGTTCGGTTAGTTCCGGCTTATGCCTCTAGCCTATATGACCCGTGATTTACTAACAATATAAGCTAGTATGGTAGCTTCAAATTCTGCATTTTCACTTAGTGGCAGGGTTTTGAACGAGCGGAAGAGCCGCCTCAACGAAGAATCACTGGAAATCTGTATCCGCTACAAGGACCACTTGGATGCTATGAAGAGAAAATCCCACATTTCAGCCATAGAAGATTAGCTCGAAGGAGATAGAAGACGAGATGGACGCAATAAATTTAAGAGATGATTAAACGCGTCGCACATTCGCCAGTCACACTCGATAAAATATGTATTTTGTTAAGTTATTGAATTTTGTAATTTTCTTTATTTAAAGTTAATAATAATAATAAATTTCATTTTTTGTACTTTTTTTCATTAATGTAAAAGTGTAATTTAGAAAAGAAGAATTTTAGGTTGAGCAGGGCAAAGTTGGAGTATATGTAGCTTAAATTTAGCAACACAAGAAAGACTGATGACTTCGTTATTAAGTTGGGTGATCAAGATATTTCACGTAGTGAGTGTTTTAAATATCTTGGATCGATAGTTCAAAAAGACAGAAGTATTGATAAAGATGTGACACATAGAATCCAAGCAGGTTGGTTGAAGTGGAGACACGCGTCAGGGATCTTATGTGATCGTAAATTTACCGTACTGCAATTAGACCAGCAATGCTCTATGGTTCTGAGTGTTGGGCAGTGAATTGTGTACATGAGGAAAAATGGGAGTTGCGGTCTTGCGGAGATGAGAATGCTTTGACGGATTTGTGGACACACGAGACTGAATAAAATTAGGAATGAATCTATCAGGGATAAGACATGAGTAACACCAATTCCAGAGAAGATGTGAGAACCTTGACTAAGATGGTTTGGACACATACAAAGGAGACCATTTGAGGCACATGTTAGGCATTGTGAGAGTATAGTCACTAAGCATGTTAAAGACTTGGAATGGAACTATAAGGAAAGACATGATGTACCTAGGCATTAGTGAGATTATGACAAAAGATAGGGCACAATGACGTCAAAAGATCCATATAGCCGACCCCACTATAGTGGGGGATAAAGGCTTGAGCATAATGTAAAAGTGTAATTTATCCTTTTTCCAATATTAATAAATATTCATTTTTATTGTCCATGTGGACCATCTCAAATAATTTCATTTATAGTATAGTTTTTTTATTTTTTTTAAATAAAGAAATTATTAAAAGAAACTGGGTCCGGCCTGACCCGGCCCGGTCTTGGGGGCCGGATCAGGCCCCTTCCCAGGGCTGGTGCCCGTGCCTGGCCCGAGCCCAAATAAAGGAAATCCCAGGCTCGAACCGGGTGACTAAAGCCTGGGCCCGTAGGGCCCGGTCCTACCCGACCGGGCTTTTGGACACGACTAGTTCGAAGTAATGGGGAAAGAAAAGAGAATCTCTTCTACACTTATTGTCTCCACGGCTCATGAAAAAGAAGAGTCTGGCATCACATCCACAAGGAAGAACAATTGGAGATGAAGTTGTGGAGAAGATAGCTCGTTTGACTGAGCCCGGGATGGAGAACAGGGAAAAGAATTGAGATTGAAGCTTTCCCTGATCTACCATGTTAAATTTGTATAAATACATGTGTAAGAACATAAATGATAGAAGTTTTCTGGAAAAGAATTGAGAATTGCTTGACTGTTAGGCTTTCCCTGATTATCTACCATGCTCATTATATCATTATATTATAATGTTTTAAAGTATAGGAAAATACATGTGTGACAACAACGAAGGTGTGTGGGTTATATATCTCTACTCCTATCAATATACATAACAAAAATTAGGCATAGCCCAATGATATCAACGGGCAAGAGAAGTTTGTCTGAAACTACAGCAAAATACCAATGATGAACACAAACACATTAAATCAACCTTGGTGACTAAGGAATGAGTCTACTAGATCCCTCAACGTTCATTGTGTCCTACCTGGAGTGGATCCGATGCTTCACGAATACTGTACGCCTAAGTCTTCCCCCTTAGATCTTTTGCAATGTGAGGTATTAAGCAGCGGCGACGGAGAAGAAGTAGCCGCCGGTTTTGTTACTGCATGCATCCATCGGAGGAAGAGGAAACGGAGAAGCCTGAATTATCTAGGGGCGATCAACATCACGTGAGCCCTTTTCTTAGCTCATTATATCATTATATAGGAACTACAACATGATCACAACACCATAGGCGACTAACATAATAACACTAAAATATTAATATCTTACAGTATTCATTCATTATATGTATTCATCTTATGCCTGATATGCAACATGTTAGGAGGCATCAGCACTGCAGAATTACATGGTTGCTTGAATATATTGAAATCTGTTTTTAAATATTTAAATATTTTAATATTTACACTGTTGTGCTGAGTTGGTCGATTTCATTGGTTACAGGTGGAGATAAATATCAGTACATTTTTCCAAGGATACTCTAAAGGGAGGTTTCATCGAGATGGTTGGCCTGAAATGCTTAAACTAAAAGATTGGCCTCCATCCAGTTCCTTTGAGGAGCGTCTTCCACGTCATGGTGCTGAGTTCATTGCTGCTTTACCACTTCAGGAATATACAAATCCTCGGGATGGTAGTCTTAATCTTGCTGTTATGCTTCCTAAAGATGTTTTGAGGCCTGACCTGGGTCCAAAAACCTACATAGCTTATGGATTTGCTGAAGAGTTGGGCTCTGGAGATTCTGTCACCAAACTTCATTGTGATATGTCTGATGCGGTAGTGCAGTCTTTCTATTAGTTGATAGCGTTCATACTTATTGGTTAGTTAGTTGTTCATGGAATTGAATAAGGAATCGACATCATTTCTAGCATGACTTGGTTAGTTTTGTTTAGGATTGAAATATCTGTTGAAGAGGTGTATGCCTCCTTTCATGAATGCTACTTGTTTTTCTATTATTTAGTATTTGTAATTAATTTTTGTCCATGGAAATCATGAATATCAGTTTCTTCTGTTAATTTGCTATTATAATAAGCACTTATGACACATGGTAGAATGTGAGTGGACTATAAGCAATGCAAAACCTTGGTGCAGTTTCAGAGTAGTGATTTCTGTCCAGCCCTAGGTTGATGCATGCATACAATTAGTGATCCAATAATAACTGAGAAGTATTAATAAAAGATAGAATCCACATTAGGTAATCACAGTGTGAAAACAATTAGATTTGCAAAGCAATTAGGTTCAACTTTCCTCTACTCGGAGGGCTCTTAATTAATTGAAAAAAGAAAATGAATCTTACAGGTGCGATCAATCACAAGCAAGGTTGCAGATGTCGGATGTCGGAGACACGTCGGTTTGAGTTTTTCATGTTGTTTTATATATATCGGGGGAGATATTGAAGATATTTCATATATCAGGTTTAATATTAATTAATTATATATATAATTAAATGTTAATTTTTTTATACACGTCATTATACTAACTATTTTACAACCTATTGAGTTTTTAAATATTAAAAACTATATGAAACATTTAACATACAATATTTTAATGTTAGAAAATATGTAAATCTAGTAATTTTAAGAAGTTTGCAACTATATATCGTTTCTATGACATCAAAATTTTATAAATTAATTTCAAACATACATCATTATTCAATTTTCATCACTTATGGACTAATCTATAGTCTGCAGAATAGATAAAATATAGTCATCATCTGATGAACTCTCTAGATCTGCCTCGTACTCCTCAGATATTTTCTCTTTCCTTTTCTTTGATAACTAATTGTCACTTCTTTGCTTGTAGTTAGTCTAGGATGCTTCCTTTTATCATGATCAATGTCGACTATATTTCCAATATACATACATCATCGATTGCAAAATGAAGTTGGATAAATAACTACTAATATGAGTATTTCAAATCATTTGTTGACCAACAAAACCATAAACGGACATAATAAAATAACAAACAACCAAATAAAAATAGCAAACACATACAACCACCAAGCAAGGAGCAATACGACCACCAATCCACAGTCAACTGGCTACACCCACTAGCAAGGAGCAATACAACCACCAATCCACGACCAACTGGACTACAACCACCAACAAGGCTGCAACACAGCAATAAGGCAGGATAATAAGGTTGCAAGGCAACCTATTTTAAGGCAGGGCAAGGTTGCAACAAAGCAACCTATTTTAACAAGCAAGACAACAAGGCAATAAGGCAGCAAAACAACCACAAACAACAAGGCAACCAACAAAGCACGACAAAATGAAGAATGCAGAGTGAGAGAATGAGAGGGAGAGGTAGGGAGAAGAATGCAAAGTGAGAAATTGAGAGGGAGAGGTAGGGAGAAGAATGCACCAACTGAGAGAGTGAGAGTATTAACAGATAGAGTTGAGAGCCCGAGAGATTGAGAGCACCAGTTAGGAAATCGAGAGCACCAGAGAGAACGACCAGAGTGAGAGCACCAGCCGAGGGAATCAAGAGCTCCAGAGAGAACAACCAGCGAGCACCAGGGAGAACAACCAGAAGGGAGAAAAATGAACCAGAGAGAACAACTAGAGAGGCAGTGTCAAGAGCTCGAGAGAGAGAGAGAGAGAGAGAGCAACTAGCGAGCACGCGAGAGTCAAGGGAGAGCATCAACGGAGAGCGCGAGGGAGAGCTAGGGTAGGAGAACGACTGAAATGAACCGACACGACAGGCGGGCGGGTGAGGGAGTTAAAATGTGCGAATAAATAAATACATAATTAAAAATGGTCGATATTCAGTGTTTCATTGGGCCGATATATCGGTCCGTTTTTTTCAAAACGTTATGGGCCCAAAAAAACCTTGGAAACGTGGCGTTTTAGGTCCCAAACTTTTATGGGGCCGATATCTACAACGATGATCACATGACAAATATACTAGCAGTGTAATACATCCAAATATCATATAGAAGTCGACATCCATACAACAATAGAGAAGAATAATGCAACTGTACACTAAGGACACAAGTATGGGGACTGCAAATGTTGGCGTGGAGATCTGGTGGTCTTATGAGCGGTGGAGGTCTAGATAGTGATTGTAGTGGGCTGATAGGACCGGAGATGGATATGGAGGGTTGGCTTAGGTTAGAAAAGGCCAATGGGTGGTTGGCCAGTACAGGTTTGTTGGAGTGGAGGGCTGGCGGTGGGGTTTTGGGGATGTTGTAAGGTGGAAGCGGCAAGATGGGGGCTTGGAGGAGGTTGGGTATGGATGGATTCATGACGAGGAGGGGGTGGCGTGAAGATTCAGTTAGTGGAATAGAGGGGCGGCTTGAAGGAGGGGATTTTGGGTTTCGCTGACTACAGGGTGGGTGGGTGGGGAGTAGCCGGTGGTTAGGGGTTTTAGACATGGTGGTGACTGCTGAGCGGCATGGCTGAGAATGCATGGAAATCACGGATACAGGCCAAGGAGTTGACACTTTAGAGTTTCATGAAGTTGGCACCATGAGCGATTACCGACTATGTAGCATGGGGACGGAAACAAGATACAGGATACGATACGAAACGGATACGAGAAACGTGTTTTTTTAAAAAATTAGGATACGAAAAACGTTTTTAATTATTTTTTACTATTTTAATATAAGTATTAATTAATATAAGAATAAGACAACTAACAAACTATTTGTACATATCTTGAAGTGATAAAAAAAATTAATAATACTATATTATATATCATTGACATTTCATATGATGCTATAAATAACAAACTATTTTTTATGCTACTTGAATACATGTTATGAAAGATAAGACTTAATTTTAACAACAATGAAATTCATAACAAACAATGTTAACAAACTCATAATAAAATTGGATCATGTGAGATTCCTAGCTACACACATTTTTTTGTACAACAATAGATTAACTGTTGAGTAGAAAATCCTAGCTATGCCCATTTGTTACTACTATAAGTGCTACATAGATCACATCAGATTAACATTGGTGCTAACATTAAGAACTCAAGTTTTGTTGGAAGGAAAGTCATCAAGGGCAAGGAGAAAATCTCATCTTCATTACTTGTTTGAGTTGGAGTTGTTGGGGGATTATCAATATAAATACCATAAGCAAAATTAGATTACTTAGTAACATGTAGAGAATATAGATGTAGCTGTATTTAGCAATGTTTTAGGCATATATTGGATATTAATATGATGCAGAAAGAAGAACTAGGAGAAGAAGAAGCATGAGAAGGAGGAGAAGAGGGAGAAGCAGGAAGAAGAAGAAAAGAAGAAGAAAAGAGGAGGAGGAGGAGGAGTAGGAGGAGGAGGAGGAGGAGAGAAGAAGAAGAAGAAGACGATGGAGGAGGAGGAGAGAAGAAGAAGAAGAAGAAGAAGAAGAAGGGAGGAGGAGGAGAGAAGAAGAAGAAGCAAGGAGAAGGAAGCAAGAAGAAGAGAAAAGAAGCAGGAGAAGAAGCAGAGAGACAAGAAGAAGAAGAAGCAGGAGAAGAAGCAAGACAAGAAGAAGCAGAAGAAGGAGGAGAAGAAGAAGGAGAAGAAGAAGAAGAAGAAGAAGAAGAAAAGAAGGAGGAGGAGGAGAAACATGAGAAGAAGGAAGAAGAAGAAGGAAGGAGGAGAAGAAGAGGAGAAGAAGAAGAAGCAGGAGAAGAAGTCGGAGAAGAAGTAGGAGCAGGAGAAGGAGCAGGAGAAGAAGAAGCAGGAGAAGAAGAAGAAGAAGAAGAAGAAGAGGAGAAGGAGTATCTGCGGGATCGGGAGCGGAACGCCGACGGGATCGGGAGCGGAATAGGAAAATCTAATGCGTAAAATGAAATACACGAGCTCTATCTCACGGAATCGCGTATCCCCCTTGCGGGATACGTGATTCCAAAAATAAAATATATTTTTTTTTAAATAATGTGTTTCCTGGAGTTTCGGAAACGCCCCATATCCGGTACGCGTTCGAGTCGATACGTAGACCATTTCTAAGTATATGTGCTTTGTTGATTGCCGAATTCAGGGAAGAAAGTCTCCAAAATCTGCAATGAATTGAAATCAGCCATTTAGCCCCATACATCTTATTTATACTAATTTTACTTAGGACACCCATCATGGACGGCTAATGTGTCTGTTCACGATAAATGTCTGATCTCAAAAATAAAGCCCCCCAAATAAAGAAATGCATAGGAAATGTCCAAATGGTGCTCTGGACACAATCGTGGACTTGGATCGTCTAAATCACGATCTGATGAATGTCTCCTGCGAGAATAGACATGTGTGGGCTCCATTGGGCGACGGCCCGCACTAGAAGCGTGAACCCCATCAACTTATGTCTTAAGTTTCATCACAAAAGCTTGGTTTCTTCTTGACGATTTCTTTTACTATAATCTTATGTATTCTCAGTTTGTCTTGTGCATCTTTTTCAATATAATTTCCAACTTTTACCTATTTTGGAACTCAAATTCCCGTTATTATTTGTTTTCAATTTTTTACCTTAATTAAGGTAGTATGTTACTTTTGGCCTCTACCTTTTACTTCAGAACCCCGGTTGTTCTTTCACCTTGCTTTTTTCCCAGTTTTAGCAAAGCCAGTTAATGTTCAGTTTAGGATAGGCTTTGAGATTGAAATTAATTTCTGGAAAGAAAGAATGAGACCATTACTTCCCTGACTTTTAGATCAAATGTTATTATTTTGCTACTATTGATAAATCTATTTGTAATATACATTGTTTTGATAAGGAGAATTTGTCATGAAAGGGAAATGTTTGAAACATTTTTCCCGGGCTACCCTTTTGATAGCAAAAAATCAAATGTTATTATTTTGCTACTATTGATAAATCTATTTGTAATATACATTGTTTTGATCAGGAGAATTTGTTGAATTATCTATACATCCTTTTTTCACGTCACAGAATGCCTACATGACAATCAGAGCCGTTTATTTTGTGTGGATCGGCGATGATTGAACTTTAGTTATTTTTTATTTTTCTGAATTTTATTTTAATGTATTTTGGAGGCCGTCGTGATCGGAGAATCATGACCGTCCGTGACGACCCCTTAGTTTATAAATATGAATAGAAGACTCATTTAGAAAACGTTGAAAGTTTGAAAAGAAATTCCTTCTTTGGATCACAAATCACTGGTACCGAAGTCGGAGTCTGAGGGTTCATTTGATATCGTGTTTAGGCGCCGTTTTCGTTTACCGGAAACACAACGTCAACGATTTTTCTGTTTGTTTTTCCACCTCCCGTTCGGAACGCTGACGTTTCACTTGTTAAGGAATTCCAACTTTCTCCTACCCCGACCTCCAGTCAGCGGCGTATTCAGATTTTTTTGGAATTTCACCGGATCGCGCTCCCGTCGTTCCTCGCGCAGGAACCGCCCAACCGTACCAGTTATGAGAATTTTTTGGGTTGTTGGCGGCTTGCCCGAAGTCCACCGGCCGGTTTGCCGGGACCCGGCGAACCCGCTGGGGGTATCCGACGGCAATCCGGCAGGGCCACCGCCGGATCACCGTCAGTAGGCCGATCCACACAAAATAAACGGCTCTGATTGTCATGTAGGCCGTCGTGATCGGAGAATCATGACCGTCCGTGACGACCCCTTAGTTTATAATTATGGATAGAAGACTCATTTAGAAAACGTTGAAAGTTTGAAAAGAAATTCCTCCTTTGGATCACAAATCACTGGTGCCGAAGTCGAGTCTGAGGGTTCATTTGATATCGTGTTTAGGCGCCGTTTCGTTTACCGGAAACACAACGCCGATGATTTTGCTGTTTGTTTTTCCGCCTCCCGTTCGGAACGCTGACGTTTCGCTTGTTAAGGAATTTCAGCTTTGGCTACCCCGACCTCCAGTCAGCGGCGTATTCAGATTTTTTTTTTTGGAATTTCGTCGATCGCGCTCTCGCCGTTCCCCCCGCAGGAATTGCCCAACCGTGCCAGTTCTAAGAATTTTTTGGGTTGTCGGCGGCTTGCCCGGAGTCCACCGGCGGGTTCGCCGGGACCAGGCGGACCCGCTAGGGGTTTCCCGACGACGATCCGGCAGGGCCATCACCGGCGGTGGCCCTGCCGGATCCCCGCCGGACTACTCCTGGCAGGTTCGTCGGGGTCCCGCGACCCCGCCTGTGGGCTCCAGGCAGGCCACCAATAGTGGAACCACGCCGAGGCACGACAGAGGCACAACAGAGGCATGACGAGGCACGATGAGGCACGATGAGGCACGACGAGGCACGACGAGGCACGACGAGGCACGACGAGGCACGACGGAGGCGCTAATTATCTATACTATAAGTATATAGTATAAACTGTAACATTATATTAATATTTATTTTTTTCCAATTAGTTATTTTCAACAATTTATAAATATAAATTAGAAATATATATATATAGATTAGGAAAAAATAATTTTAAAAAATATATATTATTTTCAACATTTTATTAATATATATATTAGAAAAAAATAATTTAAAAAATTATATAGTAAAAATATTTATAAATCGCCACCGTTTTGCCAAATGATTCTCTGTTCTGAACAGTTCTGCAAACGCAGACTAACCAAACAGATCTCAAATTCCAGCAACCAGTTTACAACAGCTCCATTTACAAACTTGCATTTACAACAACTCTCTTTACAACTGCGGCCGCTCTCCCAAATGAAGCCTGAGTGCAATGCTGGGAAAATATCTCCACGTCTCTCTCCCCCTGACTGACCCCCTCATAATCACCACCTTAGTCGGCCCTCCACAACCCCGCTCCGCTCTATTTTAGTTTTTGGTGACCACCACCACCTACCATGCCCTCTCCACCTTTGGCCGGCCACCCCTCCACGACCCCACTTCCCCCTTAATTTCAGGTTTTCAGCGATTACCACCACCATCTCCGGCCACCTCCACTGACCAGGCGATGATAAGTCTCAAGCCACCTTCCCGCTACCCCCACCTTCCCACTCATAAACACCTAAAATTTAGTCTCAACACCCAAAATCACTCCCACCACTCATTCCCCACTCCTCAATTCCCTCTCATCTTCAGCCTACAATCCCCAATTCTTACTCGCGTCCAGCCGACCGCCTCCCTATTTCCAACTCCCTGCCGCACACCCCACTCCTAGAACTCCCTCTCTCATTCTTAATTACCTCCTAGCTACTTGCTGCGCCTTCAATTTCCCATCCAACAGCTGACCCGTGCAGCCCTCCCCCAATTCTTCCTCCCAGTTCCACGGCGGTTCACTTTCCCCTCCTGCCTAGGCCCACCCGTGGTTTCAAAAAGTCCTACACTTCTCTTTCCCAAGTTTGGACAGCGCTATTCAGCATCCAGGGTACTTGATTCCTGCAGCCCTAGCATTTCTTTTGTGCTGTTACCCCTTCATAGCCTCTGGAATCCAAGATTCTAGCAGCCATGCAGTTTCACACAGCCCCGAGCCTTCCTCCAACTGCCCTCAGCCCCCATCACCTCTCCGACTACCAGCACCTTCACGGGCATTCTCCGAGCCTTCTACCCGCAAGTATTGTGAGTTATAGTTTGGTAACATTGAATTTTAGTGTCGAATGGTGTGGTTATTCCATGTTTTGAGTATATTTGTTGTAATAATTGCTGACAATTCTCTTGAGACTGATTCGGACTTATTTGCTTATGTAGTTTTTTTCCCGCACGCTCATATATATACAACATTACGTGTTTTCCCTATTTGAAACTCAATTCGATTATGACTTGTTTTAATATTATTTATAAAATTTATTATTGCAAGTTTAGTTCACTGACGTAGCACTCTAATTCTTATAGTCTGCATCATACTTTTAGTCATTTCTGGACACTGTTTTTTTCCCTCCCTCATTTTGTTCACATATTGAGCTTGTTTTAAATTGTCCATTTTATCTAAATAAATATCTGTTGATTAGTACATATTTTGTAGTTCATTTAGTGCTGGGAATAGCTTTTATTATTTGAAGCTTTTTTAATCTATCCTGTCTTTGTTTTTCATTTTCCCCTACTCTCTTTCTATTAATTTATGTAGCAGCATATAAAAAAGTCGGAAAGTGCAACTTCTTAAGTAGTTTTTGGGATGCAACTATCTTTTTTAAACCATCCTTGATCTCATTCTATTGAAACATCTTTACACAACTTTATATCAAATTTTTAGTGCCCATTTCCATTCGTATCTTTTGTATTATTGACATCTCTGGTTGGGGCTTTCCATCAATTCTTCAGGTGAATGTACTAACACACATTACGGAGGTTCCCCACTTTGAGAAGGACCAGCTTTTTAAAATTAAAAAACCGAAACAAGAGAAACAAATGTCTGCTAGCAAAATAGAACAACAAGATGTGGGAAGTCCTTTTTCCAAGTGCAATGACCAGCAAATATTCACTGGAAGTGTTAAATCTTGCTCTGATAATGAGGATATTGATCTTAAGATTCATGTGATAGATAATAAACCTTTGTTCGAGCTTGATGGAATTAATTCAGATGCCCTTTATGAAGCAAAGCTTCGTGATTCCACCAGCTCTTTAGGTGCAATTCATGAGAAAGAAGAGCTTTCTTATAGATCTGCTGACAAAGATGAACTTGATGAAAAATATGATTCTACTGTTGTGCAGATGACATGTTCTCCAAAGCAATTAGTTGCTAAAACTGTCGGAGCACTACTAAAATCAGAACATCATGGTGATACAATTCCTGGTAGTAAAAGTGAATGTTATAGAATGCCGGAATCAAAATTAAAAAAAGAAATCAAGATATTGATGATAAAAGTGTTGCCCTAATCGGCCCCAAAAAGGGGCAGGCCTAGAGGATCATTTAAACAGCGCGGTGGCGGACTGGCTGTATGTTCAGTTCCATCTAAAATTTGGAATTATGGACAGAGAGGAAAAGAGAAGCGAAAGTCCTATTCAGGAACTCTCTGAGAAAAATGTAAATGAGAAGATACGGAAGAAAAGGAGACTCATTAAAGCAAGTGATTCACCAATCAAGGCATAGGACGCCATCCTACTTTTCCTGTTGATGTCATGGATAAAAAGCAGATAGAAGCTGGTGCCTGTGTGGATATCTTCCGTAGAGAAGATGTCCCTAAATTAGAAGAGTATATCAATCATCATTTCAGGGAGTTTAGACATATATATGACTCTCCAGTAGAAAAGGTATCATGACTAGAGTATAAGTTTCTTATTAAAGGATGCAAGACAATTATTCCACAAGCCATGACAGAAATGTTTCTTCTTTCAGGTTTATCATCCTATACACGACCAGTCTTTCTATTTGTCTATGGATCATAAGAGAAACTTAAGGAGGAATACGGTTTGTGTTCCTACCTAACTTGATTCTATCGCTGATAGTTTAGAAATGTTTCTTGTTCTTGTTCTCTTGATTGCATGCCCCTGAACTCGTTCTAGTGGGACTCGTTTAGGAATCGAGCCGTGGTCATTTGTACAGAATCTTGGAGAGGCTGTTTTTATCCCCGCTGGATGTCCGCATCAGGTCAGAAACCTGAAGGTATGCTAATTCATATTTTTGTTGACATTATATTAACATATGTATTTCTTTTTAATCATTGGTTGGAAGTATGCACTTGATTTTCATATACAGTTGATGTCTCTATGATCTGTTTTTATTAATACAAGATAGTTATGTAGTATGGAAGTGATTCATATTGGGCTTAAGTTTGTGTACGTATGACAGTCTTGCATAAAGGTTGCTCTTGACTTTGTCTCACCTGAAAATATTCGTGAGTGTGTGCGGCTGACAGAAGAATTCCGTATGCTTCCACGGAATCACAGAGCTAAGGAAGATAAGTTAGAGGCATGCTCTTATCTCATTTTCCCCTTAGATATTTTTTGCTTGGATGACTGAAATGGTTAAAATTTCTAATGTGAAAAATAGTGTGCAAGTGATCTCATTGAATTGATTAAATGATGTAGGTGAGAAAAATAGCTCTCCATGCATTCATCTGTGTTGTGGAGACTTTATACAAGGACCAGCGCAAAGCACAGTGAGTTACTTAATTTATATATGCGGTGCATAACCAAATTCTCATTTTTGCTTGGTTATTTCACTTTTTCTAACTTCCTCATGTTTTAACATATCATTTTTTGTACACCACTTCATATTGGCCCTTTTCATGAAAAATTACATTATTTTTAATTTCTTTAATAAGGACAATAGTTTACTTCATTTTGCGATGAACGAAACTTGACATATGCTAGGTTTTCTTAACCTTGCTATTACACTATTACGACTAAAGTTTGCTGTGAAACTGTGATGAGGATCAGTGAGACCTTTTGGAGCATGAGTTTTGGACCTATTCAGGACTGATTTGTCACCTGCCATATTTGGTGGCATTGATGGTGATCTGAAGCCTCAGCAGTATCCATGGTGATGTTTACATGTTTCTATGTATTTTTATGTATTCTTAAGTGTTTTAATTGAACGGGATCAGACAACTATTGTGAGCAGTCAATCATAGTCGTTCACAATGGTTGCCTTAGTCATGATATTATTATAAATAGAAGAGGGGAGGGGTTTGTTTTTACTGCCATTGCAGATTTTGGAGAAGACTCTTCTTGGAATCCGACGATCTCTCATGGTGTCGACTGTACGAAACCCCAAGGTGCTGACTCATTGGCTTGCCCCCTTATGCTTTCTTGTTTCCCAAACCCTAGTGCCTCCCTCTCATCTCCCCACAACCCCCTTCTTTAGCTCATATCTAGTTCGATCTTAATTTGTGATTTGTTGTAATAACATCTAGGGTTATTTATGACCGTTCATAATGATAGTTTGACGCAATTTTACGATGATAGGTGTAGAACCCATATTCGTCGAGGGTGGACCCCTCCAGAGTCAGGTTAGCAAAGTCAAAGTCAGCAAGTCAAGACAGAGGTCAGAGCCAACGCGCAAGGCGGCAGAAGATCTGGGCGAGTATGACGAGCTCCCCTCACATACTCGACAGGTAGGTGGCTAGGTCTGTTACTCGCCCAGCCAGGTGAGCTCCTCCCGAGAAGTCACCTAGCCGCGGGGGCAGGGCTATTGATGTGATCCTGTCGCCGGCACTCTAGTGTCGTCTCGTTTTTATTTACTTATTTACTGTCGCAGATATGTTGTTTTGTGTTGTCATTTATTTATTTACTGTCATGGACATGTATGTTTTAAATTTCTTGTATTGTGGCCCGGCACGTGAGACTGACCACCTCGCGTGACCCTGAGTGGATTGGTCCGGTTTGGAATGGGCGGGTCGTTGCTATTTGGTTTTTTTTGAACACCCTTGCTGAAATTGTAAGTTCATAATAATTTTCATTTTATTTAAAGGGGGGGAGGGGCCTTATAAATAGCCACATGTGTGGATGCCCTAGCTAGCGTTGGAGAAATACTGAGATTGAGTTTTCACTCTCTCGGTGAAATCCCAACGCAAAGCTCCGTCCAGCTCTCGTCGACCTCGCGCCACGCTTCGCCGCCGCCGGTATTCCTCTATAGCTTTTGTCCTCCGCCTGCCTCCCTACCTCGTTATTCACTGAACCTCAGCCTCACCGCTCAACCCCGCATCCGCCTACCCGCAACCCAGCTCAACCCCTGCGACGTTTCCTCCACCGCCATCCCCTCTCATTCTGGCTGCCTACCTCACCTCCAGCAAAGTCTCTCCAGCCGCCCAAGAGCCCCCTCCCCCACCCTCTCCACTGCAGCTCACCGTCGGAACACCCCTCCCCTCTTCCACCGTCCTACAGCCACCCTGTCGCAACTTCCTCCTCCCACTTCTTCCCCTACCTACTGTGACCACGCCGTGGAGGATCGAAAGCTACTGCGGGAGCCCCTTGGTGAGATCTCTCCTTTCCCCTCCCCTTAATCTTCTGTGTTAGCATTTATTATAATTTATTTCAGCAGGTTGTTTCATCCTCGTGTAGCACGCGCTCGCCCTAACCATTTCTCGCCGTTTGTTCACCATTTTGTGTTAGAAGGCTCATTTTTGGAATATTTAATTTTGGATCAGTCTAATTTCACTTAGACTTAGGAATTTCGAAGTATAACTTTGCATAAACTATAAATAAGACCCCCCCCCCCCCCGCTTTGGATTTGCCTATAAATAGAACCTCATGGGTACGAGGAGACGGACTTCGGAATCTCGCAAAGATCTCGAGAACTCTTTTTCTTAGACAACAAGCCGAGCCTTTGGATCTCTTGTTCAGAGAGACAGACCGCGAGCTCGCGACTATCCTTGTTAGTCGCCGCGACTTTGTTATCAGCTAGACTACCTCGTACTCTGCTCGACCATTTTTGGTTGTGGAGGGGTTGCTTCTTCTAAGTTTCCGACTACGTGGTGGGACCTCCATACCGCAACACCTAGGGTCCTTTTCGTTGTCCGACAGTTTTCGTGTCTTAGCTCATTAGCCGTCGAGCCTAACCTCTGAACCGGAATCCTTAGGCTGTCTTGATCCGAATTTTGGAGTAGAGATTTTCCCGGCTTCAATACTTTGGTGCGATGAGTGTGGATCGCAGCCGAGGAAGAAAGTTTGCGAGTAGGCGAAATGGTGCATGCAGGCGAGCATGAGGAGATAGCCGGCAACTCGGCCGGAGTTGGTAACTCGGCGCGAGGGAGCGACTTCGTGACGGTGGCAGCGTTTGAAGAGTTTGCGAGGAGGATAGAGAGGAGCATTCTCGCATGGTTCCATATTTACTCCTATGTCACGTCGACCTTGCCCCGTCGCGTGACATCGTCGAACGAGGAAGCGCCGCCTAGACGACCAGCGAAGGAGCAGGCCAGGGAGAGAGAGGAGCGACAGATGTAGTCGCGGCATCATCCAGCGAGGAGCTACGGGATCAGGTTCCGCGATGTAGAGCAGCAGTCGATATACCGTGATACTCGCTATGATAGCGAAGATGACGAGGATACTTGCGAGGATGAAACTCACCACCACTAGGGAGGGAGGAGCCCCTTCCATGATAAGATCCTCGCAGCCCCAGTCCCCGAGGGCTTTAGGGAGCCCGTCCTGATCTACTATTCTGACAGAGATGACCCGGTCAGGCATCTCCAGTGGTTCGAGGACGTGGTGTCCATCCACAACATTACAGACGCCTTCAAGTACAGGTTCTTCTCCATTATCTTCAAGGGTAATGAGAGATTGGTTTCATCATTGCCTGCCGACTCATCTACTACTTCGAGGACCTGCTTCGGGGCATGATGGCAAGGTTTGCGACGTCCAAGAAGAGGAATAAGGAGGCAACTGCTCTCTTCAAGATCGTGCAAGTACAATTCGAAAGCCTCGGTCACTACATCGATCATTTCCAGTAGGAGGTCCTAGAAGTTGAGGAGGTGGACAGCTTCACCCTGATGCTAGCCCTGAAGTTTGGCCTGAAGCAGGGTCTCTTCATTCTGGAGATTGGGTCCAAGCCCCGAGGTCTTTTGAAGAGATGATCGAGCGGGTGAATACGTTCGTCCAGGGTGAGGAGAAGAATCCAGACTTCCTAGCGAGGCTGGATGGAGAAGAGCTCAGAGGCAAGGGCTAGGGAGGAATTTCGGAGGCTAGGTCTGGAGTGGTGGCAAAGAGGCAGGTGGAGAGGAGAAGAGAAGAGCAGAGGAGGAGAGAAGAGCCCAGGAGTGCAGTAGAGCGGAGGAGGCAGGAGAGGCCTCAGAGAGAAGAGGAGAGGAGGCCCGCAACGGCTCTGGAGAGGAGGGAAGAAGCGCGGCGATTCTAGTATCCTGAGAATCGACCCCAGTGGAGGCCACCTGTTAGGCCTCAGTTCCTGCTGCAGGAGAGGAGGAATGGCCACCAACAGGGTGGGGGGCAAGGAAGGGCTCAGGAAGAGGCGATGACCATTGCCCGACAGGGCAATAAGCATCGCAAGAAGGCTCAGCGGGCGAGGCTCCAGGAGGCAGAGATTCCCCTTTACTGCGATCTGCATCGAGTAGAGGGGCATGGGACCATGACCTGCCCAGATTTTTGGGAGGCCCGGAGGAGGTTGGAATCCATAGCGGCGGAGAGGGAGCAACCAAGGCCTGAAGCGCCAGCAGGACCGTAGTGTTCTAGGCTCTGGGGCGGAGGAGGAACGAGGACCAGGTCGACCTGGGAGGTCGCGGAGAAGTGGTCCAAGGCCCAGGAAGTGGACAGGTTGGAGTGATCAACGACGGGGCCGGACTTGGAGCTTCCCGCAAGGGAAGTCTCCATCAGATCTACTGGAAGAGCGTCGCCTCAACCTTTCAGTATCTGCCGTCGTTAGAAGAGATCACATTTTTCGAGGAAGACATGTTGGGGAATGAGAACCCCTTTCATGATGCCCTGGTCATCCAAGCCGCTATCGAGGACTTCACCGTCGACCGAATCCTTGCGGACAACGGGAGTTCGGTGAATGTCATTTTCAAGAGGACCTTCGTCGGGCTTCAGGTGGGAGGCAGCCGGAGTCCAAGCTTCGGACGGACCCCTCTTTGGCTTCTCTGGAGAGAAGAAAGAGGTGGAGGGAGCAGTGGATCTCCTGGTGACCCCTGTGGGTACTTCGATCCATGTCGGTTTGTCATATTCGATGACACAAGTTTTTACAACGTCATCTTTGGGCGACCCCTCATCAACTACTTCATGGAGGTTCCATCGTCATATCATCAGTGCCTGAAGTCCTGCCGGGGTGATGTCCCAGTGCGGATCAAGGGTGATTCGAAGGCTGCCAGAGAGTGCTACCTGAATGTCGTCAGTACCATCAGCTGGATGAAGGATGCGGAGAGGCTGAAGAAGGTTCTGGAGAAGAAGGAAGGGCTGAAAGCCGCAGCGGGGCTGGAGGTGATCTCCCGGGGAGGAGAGCCAAAGCTGTTGAAGATCGGAGGATCCATGCCGCTGGAGGGGAAGTTGAAGATGACTGCATGCCTGCAGGAGAATGTGGATATCTTCGCTTGGAGTGTCGCGGAGATGTCAGGGATTGATGCCGATGTTGTTTGTCATCACCTCAATCTGGATCCCAAAGTTGCCCCGGTCCTCCAGAAGCAGAGGAAGAGCTCCGTTGTGCTGGCCGAGCCGATCCGGGAGGAGGTAGAGAAGCTGCTGGAGGCAGTTTTATTTCGGAGATCCAGTATCCTGGTTGTCTCCAATGTTGTAATGGTTAAGGAGCCCAGAGGGGGTTGAAGACTTTGTATCGACTTTTCCATGTTAAATAAAGCTTGTCCGAATGATTGTTATCCATTGTCTCAAATCGACGCGCTGGTTGATTCAGTCGTCGGGTTTCCTGTGATGAGTTTCCTTGATGTTTTTTCAAGATATCACCAAATTTGGATGCATCCCCTCGACTGTCGCGACGTCTCTTTCATCACGAGCGATGACTGTTATAGTTATAAGATGATGTTCTTTGTGCTTAAGAACGTGGGTGCGACCTATCAAAGGATGATGGATCAAATCTTCAGAGAGCAGAAGGGGCGAGATCTAGAGGTGTACGTGGATGACCTCCTTGTTAAGAGCAAAGGCATCGTGGAGCACGTAAGAATCTGGTGGAGACCTTCACAACCCTGCGAAAGTACAAGATGCGGCTCAACCCGGCTAAGTACGTCTTCGGAGCAGGAAAGAGTAAATTCTTAGGTCAACTCCTTACTCTGAGGGGGTGGAGCCTAACCCTGACAAAGTCAAGACCATTCTGGAGATGGCGTCTCCGAAAAATCCATAAGAAGTCCAGAGGCTGACAGGTAGGCTGGCAGGCCTTAGCCGCTTCTTGTCCAAGGCTGGGGAGATGTGCTCTCCTTTTTCAAAGCTCTCCGGGGAAACCAACTGTTTGGGTGGACCATGGAGTGTGAGGAGGCTTTTGGAAAGTTCAAACAGCCGCTAACTCAAGCTCCTTTACTCCAAGGCCCGCAGGGAAGTGGGTACCTCCTCCTCTATCTGGGAGTGGGAGCGGAAGCAGTCAGCTCGGTGTTGGTCGGGTAGGAAGGAAGCAACTCCCCATCTACTATGTGAGTAGAGTGCTGAGGCAGACAGAGACAAGATATCCCATCCTGGAGAAGTTAGTTTTTCGCCTTAGTAGTTTCAGCTCGGAGGCTCCGCCCGTATTTTCAGCCTCACTCCATCAAGGTCGACTCTGATCATCCGCTACGAAGTATCTTTGATAGAGTGGAGCATTCAGGCAGGTTGACAAAGTGGGCAGTAGAGCTCAGCGAGTTCGACATCTCTTATTTGCCGAGGGTGGCGATCAAGGGCCCAGGCAGTGGAGGACTTACTGGCCGACTTCTCGGCCGTGGTGGGAGGAGACGAAGGCTCTTCCAGCCCAGTCTCTTGGAAGATGTTCGTGGACGGGGCTTCAGGCAAATATTCCGTGGGAGCCAGAGTTGTGCTAGTAACCCGCAGGGAACTAGGTTCGAGCAAGCTGTCGAGATCCTCTTCCTCGTCACGAACAATCAGGCGGAGTACGAAGCCATGGTGGCAGGCTTGCGTCTCGCCAAGGAGTTTGGGATCCAGGATCTCAGGGCCTTCACCGACTCAATGGTGGTCGCGTCACAGATCAAAGGAGAGTTCGAGGTGTGCGAGCCCGTTTTGTATAAGTACTTGTCAAAGGTTAAGGGCTTGATCGGAGGTTTCCAATCCTTCTTCGTCGATCACGTGCCTTGAGGTGAGAACTCGGAAGCAGACTATCTCGCCAAATACGGTCTCAGAGCTGGAGGGACATTGACGGAGTTGTTTCGACCGTTCATCAAGGAAGGGGAGATGATGGAGATCGAGCAAAGGGCTTCCTAAAAGGACCCGTTCGTTACGTTCTTAACGACGGGTCGACTTTCTGCCAAGAGAAGATCAAGAGGCGATGGCAAAGCACTTCGACAAAAATGTTCGCCTCAAGCATTTCCTTGCAGGAGGCCTGGTCATGAAAAAGGGGGACGTGACAGGAAGGGGAGCTGTCGTTGTCAAGCTGAATCTCAACTGGAAGGACCTTTCATAGTCCAGGAAGCTCTAGCCACTTGAGTTATCGCCTACAAGATCAAGGAGAGCTACTGGGAATTACTTGGAGCGGGGATGACCTGAAAATATTCTATCCTTAGCGGTAACATGTATTGCTTATCTGTAATATTGCTTTCATATTTATATACATTTCCTCGCCCCCGGAGGCACGGGTGGTTGCGAGTTATCTTCTTTGTGTTGGTAATTTCCAGTTTGTTAAAAGCAGTGAAGTCCATCTCCTCGATCGACTTAGGAAATTTGTGTCCAACCTGATTCTCTTAAAAAGCCCAGGGTGGACGATGAGATGAGACATCGGGATTTAAGCGTCCTTGTAAGACCGAGCCTCTGCATTGACGGTCGAGATCAACTCTCCTTTGCATGTCGGCATAGCTCTCCCTGATTGCATCTCTCCTCCGACTGGAGGAACTATCAGGAACAGGTCTGAGCGTCAACCTCCTTAACTCGATAAAGGATCAATCTGACAAAGGAATACCTTGTATAAAGGCGTCATCGATCTTTGAGAAGACTAAAATGCCCGCTCTTAGATTGGTCCTGCAAAGCAGGACTCGTCTTTGTTGTTTTCAAAGTGGGATAACCCACTAAACTCTGGAAAGTGCGAGTTTGCGGAAGGATTGTGGACTCGAGAGTGTGTCCCGTAGGACCCCCCCCCCCCCCCCCCCAAGGGCCATTTCCCTTTGCTTGTATGTTGACCTTCATAGCCAGGTGTGGCAGAGTTAGGAGCGATCTCCACGATTTAGTTGGGAAACAAGTATTCAACCTGATTCTCCTAAAAAGCCCAGGGCAGATGATGAGACGATGATTCAGGATTTAAGCATCCTTGTAAGACCGAGCCCCTGCATTGACGGTCGAGATTAGCTCCCCCTTGTATGTTGGTCTAGTTACCCCCGATTGCATCTCTCCTTCGACTGGAGGAGCTATCAGGAACAGGTCAAGATGCCAACCTCCCAACTTTATAGAGAAGATTGTCGTCTTCTTAGAATTTTCCTTCGTCCTCAAAGAAATTGATGTGTTTGACTCTGTGGCAATCTCTTAATCAGCAGGGCGAATGGCCTCAGCACCGATAGAATTCCTCGTGTGTGTTGTTGTCATAGTCTGAGACCCCTGTACGAGCTTCCCTCATGCAGTCCGACTACGAGCTCAACCTGAGTCGACCCATCTCCAGTTGAGCTCGGATCCTGTAAGATATTACCTCCACCTCCAGTTGAGCGCGACTCCTGAGAGCTGTCGACCCATCTCTAGTTGAGCTGGGCTCCTGTAAGATGTTGATTCCTCGCGTGTTGTTGCCATAGTCCGAGACCCCTGTACGAGCTTCACTCCTGCAGGCCGACTACGAGCTCAACCCGTGTATACCCATCTCCAGTTGAGCTCGGCTCCTGTAAGATGTTGCCTCCACCTCCAGTTGAGCACGACTCCTGAGAGTTGTCGACCCATCTCCAGTTGAGCTCGACTCCAGTAAAATGTTGATTCCTCGTGTGTATTGTTGTCATAGTCCGAGACTCATGTACGAGCTTCCCTCCTGCAGGCCGACTACGAGCTCAACCCGAGTCGACCCATCTCCAGTTGAGCTTGGCTCCTGTAAGAAGTTGCCTCCACCTCCAGTTGAGGGCGACTCCTGAGAGCTGTCGACACATCTCCAGTTGAGCTCGGCTCATGTAAGATGTAGCTTCCACCTCCAGTTGAGCTTGACTTCTGTTAGGTGTCGACCTATACTCTCCACCTCTAGTTGAGCTTCCTCCTGATTAGGTGTCCACTATATTTTCCACCTTCAGTTGACTTTATTCCTGCTAGGTGTTGACTATATGCTCCGACTCCGTTGAGCTAGGCTCCTATGAGGTATGCGGCCATACAGGTACAAGCAGCGATGTGTGAGCATGCGACTGCGACCATGCAGGTACGAGCAACGACGTGCGAGTAGGCGGAGCGATTATGTCAGAGTGAGCATTGGATGCTCATTACGAGCGACATCAATAAGCGAATATACGCACAACGAGAACTCAACCTCTCCGCGCCTATGAGCCTAGCGGGCATCATCAAACAAGCGAGTATGTGAGTATGCGAATAAAAGAAGAAGCATTGCAGAAGAACTCTTGTATTATATGGCCAGTATACAAAAATTTACAAAATTTCTAAGTTATATAAATGTCTTTACAAGTTTGGACGCAGGAGGTCGCCGACCGACTATGACTCATCGTCGCCAGTATCAGGCTTGTACTCCTCGTCTTCCTTGATGGCATCTTCCTCATCCTCGGTCTCGTCCTCACCATCGTCGTCATCGTCGCTGTCGCCGCTACTCTCTCCACTGCTGATGTCGTTGGAGCCGGAAGGGGAGGAGAGGACGCGGTCAGGCGAGTTGAATTCCTCAGCGAGCAAGCCTGCGATGAGGTCCGTGACTGTCACATGGTCGGCTTCTGGGCCGAGGAAGCCGTCAATCCTCAGCTTGACGAGAACGACTTCCCCCGTTGTCTGCACTATCCCGCGGCGGATAGCAGACATCTCGTCCCCGTGGAAGCGGATCCTTTTGCCCATCCCGTGCGAACTCTCCTCCGTTTGCCCATCCCGTGCGAACTCGCCTTCTGTTGCTGCCTCAACTGGACGAGTATTCGAGGAACCGGGACGATCTTCAACGGCGACCGAGCGAGTTTCTAACTCTGCGGCCCGGACTTGAGAAGCCTCCAACTCGATTTTGGTATTGGCGAGTTCTTGCTCGAGCTCGGAGACCTTATTCGCCATTTCGATCTCAGTGGCCTGCGATGATCAACCAGCAAACAGTCAGAAAAATGATCCAAGCACAAAGTCAAACAAGTCGTGCCGAGGAGGCGAGTTACCTCGTACTCTTTCCACCGCACCGATTGCATCCCCAAGTCAATCGCCTTTTGTGAGACGATCTTCAACGCCGCCTGCGTCTCAAGGAGCTTCCTCATCGTGTAGTGCCACAGCTCGACTGCTTGCAGGAGAGCGCGAGATGTCTGGTGAGCGATCACCTCCGAGCTGAGCTCCTGCATAGACTCAGCGTCTACTCGCCCATACAGCGCGAAGGCGACGTCGTAGGCCTCCCCTTGTCTTCCCAGTCTTCCGACCAGACGGGTAGGTTGGTGCTCAACGTCACCTTGTGCTCGCCCTCGGTCCAAGAGACCAGTAGGCGACCAAAGTCATCCTTGTCATCCCGTCCGAGGTTGAAATTCGGGTGGAAGTAAGGCGCTCCGACGTCGATTGGCGACTCCCTCCCACCGAAGAGTTCCTGGGAGATCTTTGCTCGCTTTCTCGCGTGGTCAGAGGACTTGGCCTTCTCTTTCCCTTTGGCGAACTTCTTCTGTGGCAGGCCCTCCTTGTCACCAGTTCGCGACTGGCCCTTGTTGCTCGCAGGAGGCGGGACTTCCTCCACTTCAGATGGCAGGTTCGAGGAGTCTTGGCACGATAACGCGACCTTCTTCGCAGGAGGAAGGGTTCTCGCGGGAGCTCGCGAGTAGCTGCAGATTTCGAAGAGCAGTTAGATAATTTGCAAACAACAATCAGGAACAAGTCGGCGAGTTTGGAAGAATCTCGTCAGGATTATACCTTCGTCGGGGAAGACCTCGTCGAGCGAGTTGACATTCAGACGCCAGTGGATGACTTCGAATTGTCGTCTGGCGAAATCCTCGAATAGCTTCTCGCGTGCGCCTTCCAAGATAGGTGACAGGAATGCGAATTCTGGCGGCTGGTGGGGCCTCCTCGGCACCCCCTCAAAGTCGTCGGCGACGACGACCAAATACTCGCCCCACCGATGAACTTTGTTTGTTGTGCCAACCAACGTGCAGACGTGACTACTGAAGAAGATCACTCCCTTCAAAGTCGCATTAAAGGCGAAACCTTTCGGAAGACAGAGAGGTCAAACGGGATCTTCTCTTCCCGAAGGAAGCAAAGGAACTCCATGATCATCGCCACTCCATTGAGATTGATCTGGGCGGGCACAATGTCGAAGTACCGCAAGATTTGGCGGTACTCGAGCCACAACGGAAGTCGTAGGCCAACTTCGAAGTGGCGGAGTGGCAAAACTATCTCACCTTCAAGGATGGTGTTTAGTCGCTCGGTCCGGGCAGGAAGCCTAACCGAGTATTCCTCTGGCAAGTGCCTTCGGCTAAAATCCTCCAAATCTCGCTCAGTCGCAGCGGATTTCTTGAAGACTGCTTCAGAGAAGTTGATCGCGTGGGCCTGGCTACGAGCATTAGCATCATCGTTGACCATCTTGTGCGAGAAGAGTAGAAGGCGCGAGTAGAGTGATAACAAGGAAGAAGGCGCGAGCAAGGACGACTACTCGCGAACTAAAGATCAGAAATCACAACAACGTAATAAAGGCTCACCTACCCCTTCTATTTATAGGCAGAGGCCGGGGGCGGGGTATATCAAACTCGCGCGAGTATCAAGCTAAGTCGCATGCTAACCAAAAGATCAACCCTAGCTGCTCATCATATCTCGTGCAACGATATCCAGAAGCTCGCCACCTCGTCGGAACCTGCAAAAGATAACTCGTGACGTCGCAAAAAGAAGTCGAGTATGCAGTAAAAGAGTATCAACAAAGACGGCAAAGTTAACGTGAGATACAAACTCGCCTTATTACAATAAAGAATAGTTCAGTACAATATCGCCAAGTGGCGAATACAAATAAGAGGAAAGAAGCTGAAAAATTCTAAGTCCTGGGAGGCCGCTAATCGGGAAGAGGTGGATGTCGCCCAGCCCATCTCGCGTGCTCGCCGAAAATGCTCGCTGGCTACCGCCATCGCATCATCTCCACGCCGCAGCTGCTCCTCCATTCTTGCTAGCCGTCCAGCAGATCCCATGATCGCTCGCATGCCGGCCAACTCTTCCCCGTAAGCTGGATGTGGTGGTCAGTCAGCGATTGACGCCGATCTAGCTCGTTGATCATATGGAAGCTCTTCCATCTTCGTCGTCCTCACCTCCAATGCTGATATCCGACGATGAGGCTCGCAGATGACCAGTTGGTCAAACTTGGTTTCCAGCTCGAGGTAGGCGCGAGCGGCAACATGACGATATTCGTTTCCAGAGAGCCCAAGGGTGTCAATGAAAGCCGCTCCAGTGGTTGAAAGGCGACCTGTCAAAGTAGAGAGAAATCTCCAAGTCAGTTAGAAGTCAGCAGCACCAGTCAGATCGGTTCAGCATCATTGCGAGCTACCTTGCCGAGGGGATCGAGATCGCCGAGGGGAAGGGCTGCGGCGGGTTGATTCTTGCTGGCCCGATGATGAGCCGCCAGGGCGATTGGCAGGTTGCCCCTGTCTGCGACCTCCATGGTCGCGACTTTCGGTCCTCTGCCGGAAGTAGTTTGGGCGCCTTCTTTCGGGATCTCGCGCCAAGCTCTCCGGTGGGATCAGAGGAACCGTAGTTTCCGGGCAGAGTTCAGGACGAGCTTCGGTTCTTGGCAAACAAAGGCGGCGGCGGCAGTGGGAGTGCTCCTCCTCGGTTGTTGCGAGTTTTCCAAAGGAGGTGGTGGCGGCAAGGGTATGCTTGCCGCCGACAGCGTTGTAGTAGTCGCAGTTTGATGGGCCTTGCTCGCCACAGGGTGCGAGGTCTTTGTCGCCTGAAGATCCTTTTCCCTCGCCTCAGAGACTTGCTTGTCCGACCCTTTCTTGGATCCAACATTGATCCAGACGGTATGCCCGGATCGAGGCTGTTGCGGAGCTTGCAGGGCGACCAGTGGAGCTGCTCGCAGAGGAGCAATTTCCAGGGGCTCGCCTGAAGTAGTCGGCGAAGGATCTGCGAGTACAAAGAGCAAGTCAGCCAGGCATAAACAGGTCGATCAGCGACTTTTTACAGAATTCAATAGGGAGACACCTTGTTAGGCAGCGAGATCTGCCTGTAGCTGTGCCTGAGACCCAGCTACTTTCGGGGCTGGGGGAGAAGACGGCGGGGAGAAGAGAGAGAAGTCAGAAACATGTAGATCGGGAATGTCGCTCAGCCCGAGGTCGTCAAGGAGCTGCCGGCTACTGGTGGAAGGCTTGGTTTGGACGACGAGGAGTCAATCTCAGCAGGTGGAGGCGGGTTGCCTTTTTGGAGGCGAGCGACTTCTTCAGCTTCTTCTTCAGTTTCTTCTTCTTTGAAGGAGGGAGATCAGCAGCGACCTCGCCTTCTCGCGGCCTTTCAGGCCTGGTCGGCTCAAAAAATCCAGACAGTGCGGCCAAGCTCGCTTGGTAGGTTTCCTCGGCAGACTTCGACATCGCGTGCGAGTTCAGAAATGTGTGCCTCAAAGAACAACCACTCCCTATTTATAGAGTTCAGCATGCATCCATCAGAAGCGAGTAATCCAGATGCTCGTCTAAGCAGCTCGTCGAATAAGCGTTGGATGTTTCTTTTTGAGTTCCTATGTCGCTCGGAAAGAGCGGCGGTTGTGTACAACCCATACTCGTCGAGGGTGGACCTATCCCGAGTCAGGTCAGCAAGAGTCAAAGTTAGCAAGTCAAGACAGAGGTCAGAGTAATTGGTTTGCACGGATATGGTTTTAGACTCTTTTAGACTTATACCTTTTTTTGTTTTTAATTTTCTGTTATTGGTTTGCACGGATATGGTTTTAGACTCTTTTAGTATCCTTGAATTCCATGTTTCTCGTAAAAGAATACTAATTTATGTCCTACGTTGGGTTTCAATGTATTTTCAATTTTGTCTCTTAAGATTTGCAATATGAATTATTTAGAGCCTAAGATGTTCTTCATCGCCTGGCTTACATGCTTGAGTTTATTGAAACCTTGGTATTACTTGCAGAGTTTGCTATTAAACTCTGGCTATGAAAGCATGTGTAACCCAATTAAGGCTTCCTTAAAATAGTACCTATTTTGTTTGCCATAATTTCATTACAAGCTCAATCAGAAATATCATGGTTTTATAACTCGCTCCTTTAGTTTACTAAGTGTTGCGGAACAGGCATCAGTACCTGCCCGCCACCCTGGCATCAACACCAGGGGACCCACCCAGGAGTCTACCCGAGGGGCTTTCATCAGGTCCACAAATCGTACACCTCAACCTGTCTCCGGTCCCACCACAGGACGCGAAAGGTTGTTGAGGCCGGAGTTCGATCCCCCGACCTCCTTGATAAGGCGTCCTCCGGCGGACTCTGATCACCAACTGAGCCGATGAGTTGGTGATGAGAGTCCGCCTGAGGACTCCTTATCAAGGTCGGGGGATCGAGCTTCGGCCTCAAAAACCTTTTGTGTCTTGTGGTGGCAGGTGTTGATGCCTGTCCTGCTGGAAATCGATCCCCCGACCTCTTTGATAAAGAATCCTCAGGCGGACTCTCATCACCAACTGATTCACGGATCAATTGGTGATGAGAGCTCTGCTGAAAGACTCTTATATAGGAGGTCGGGTGTTCGATCTCGTGCCTCAACAACCTGCCGCATGCAAACTTGTAGATTGCAGCCGACATGTCCGACATGTCCGACATGTCGGCCAACATGTCCGACATGTCGGCCGACATGTCCGACATATCGGCCGACATGCCCGACATGTCATTTTTTGGTGGGAATCACAACGTTACCGTTGCAATTACACAAATTTGTGTTTTCCGGAGTTGCGGCTGACATCCATTATTGCGGATTATGGCAGGTTATGGCGGCATTGTGGCGTTACTATTATTTTATTATTATTTTACCCTAAACCCTTAATATATTATAGGCGCTCAACTCTTCCCTTATTTCTATTTAAAGCGCTCTACTCTTCCCGTCTCTCTAGCGACTTGCCCTAATCCCGTCTCTTGCGATTTCCTCTCTCGTCTTCTTCCTGGCTCTCTGGTTCAGTGGTTTTTGGTGATTCTCGTACCTGGGTTGTGTTCTTCTGGTTATTTGGTGTTTGTTGTCGGCTGCCTTCCGTCTGTTTCTCGGCACTAGTTCTCGACACATTTCCTCTTCTCCTCTACTCTACGCTTTTGTGGCTCATCTACTCGGCTCTGTGAGTTTGTTCTTTATTTTTTAAGTTAATATTTATTACTTTTTCATGGATAGTTGTTATGTCCTCATGCGGTCATACCCTAACTTGCCCTAATCTTCCTTCTTCTCGGTTGGCAACTTGGCATTGTGGTTGTGACTGTCTTTATTCTCTATTCCTCTATTTCCCTCCTTCCTTTATTTATCTCATCTCTCTTCCTCTATTTATTTGCCCCTTCTTCTCGGCTGGCATTGTGGTTGTGGCAGTCCTTATTCTCTATTCCTCTATTTTCTCCTTCCTTTATTTCTCTGAGCTCTCTTCCTCTATTTCCCTCTTCCTTCTTCTCGGCTAGCATTGTGGTTGTGTGGCAAAGCCTTATGGCAGTGGGTTGTGGCTATGGCAGTCCTTATTCTCTTTTCCTCTATCTATCTCCTTCCTCTATTTCTCTGATCTCTCTTCCTCTATTGTCCTATTCCTTCGTCTCGGTTGGCATTGTAACATTGTTGGTGTGGCAAAGCCTTATGGCAGAGGGATGGCATTATGAAATATATATTTGATTATAATATTATAATCCGACATTTTGAAATGTCTCTGATATATCCCCCAATCCGACATCCGACATAAAAAACTCAAACCGACATGAGTCTGACATCTGCAACCTTGGCCGCATGGTGATGACTCCATGGCGAAGAGCTGGTTGGGGTGTACGGTCCGCGGATATGATGAAAGCTACCTTGGTGGACTCCAAGGTGGGCCCTCTAGTGCTAATGCCAGGGTGGCAGGCAGGTGTGACGCCTGTCCCGCATCACTAAGTTTTCATGAAAGGCAATGTGTGTTGTCAAGGGAGACAGTATTTGTGTTATAGTTTTAAGAAACCCTCTATCGATGCTATAACATTTAAGGTTAGTCTATTTTGTTTACAGAATAAGATAAACTGCTTGCCTTGTTAAAATATCATATTGTTGGAAGTTTATGTAAACTTCATTTAAATATATTGTCCTTGTTCACAAAAAGGATCAAATTGTAGGAAGTATATGCAAACAATTTGAATAGATTAAGTTCTTCTCTAAAATTGGCTTCTTGGATTTGTTCTCGTCAAAAATTGGCTTCTTGGATTTGTTTTTGTCAAAAGTCAGCTTCTTAGGTGGGTTGTTTTGTTTCGAAACAAAACTTTTCTCTGCTATTAAGCTCGGCTTCTGTTTTGTAATTTGCGCCTGCCCATGTCCAAGTAAAAACCTACTGCACAATCGTATCCATCTGCACCTGTTTTTTTGTATTTATTATTGTATTACAGATTCTTTTCTGTTCTTAGCATCGTTTTTTTTCTTTTCTTTCAAGGACTGATGTTATTGGCAAGAAGAGGAAGGCTGGGAATGATAAGAATTTGGAGGTGAAAATTACCTAAAACTGTGAAGGAATTGCCAGTGTTGCTCATTGTTCCTGGAAAATTGTGCCTCCTACACAGAAATACTGTGAGATTTATTTAGCTGATCTCTCTGTTTCTTGCTGCACTGCAGCATTCAGCTATAGGGTATTTTTATGTTTGTTAATTTGCACTTTACTTAAAATGGACGATCTTTTTTTTATCTCTTTTGGCTTCCTACTCACCTTTTCAGGGATGTTTAAAGTTTCAAAGCATTATATTTATAGTAAATCTACATATAAAAACATGGTGAAACATGGTGAACATGATCGAAGCATGTGGCTATTCTCTTATTCTGTATTGTGGAGATTATTATTGTGGTTGGATTCTGTGACCTTTAAGCTATAAATAAATATAATCTTTGCTCCAGCCTCCAAGCACATGCCCGTTTCACCTAGGCATCTTGGACGCTTATGTAGATCTTATTTCTATCATCATTGTAATGGGGGCACTGTTTAATTGCATCGGTTTTCTGTTGTAGTACTTTCCTGAATATACTCGTCTTTATGTAAGCATTCATATTATCATTTCTGTTACATTCAGTTCGTATATCATTGATGTCTTTGTAAAACTATAGTACTGTTTAATTTAGTGTTATTTGTGTTTGTAGAGGAACACGACAAATAAAAGAAATAAAATAATTTTATTAATTTTTTCAAAAATGCTTCCATGCATCATACATGTATTTTTTCACTCACACACTTATATGGGAATATAGAGAGAGGAGAAGTAGTCGCAATCTAAGATGTGGGACTACATTCTAAAAATAAAGTGAGCTCTAGATGGGACTCATATTGGGTCTTTACACGTATGTCTTTCAACACTCCCCCACAAGCTGGAACATATAGATAGTAAGCACCCAACTTGGACCAAAATTAGTAATATAGCGGGCGTGGTAAGGCTTTGGTGAGAATATCAACAACTTTCCCTACAATCGGAACATGTTTTAATTCTAATTTCTTCAATTGAACCTTCTCCCGAATGAAATGACAATTAACTTCAATGTGTTTGGTTCGTTCAGGGAGCACACGATTCTTGACAATTTGTATAGCATCTTGGCTGTCGCAAAATATAGTGACCAGTGAGGAAAGTTTGACTCCTAAATTACCTAGGAGACCTTCAAGCCATGTAAGCTCAGACACAACAATTGTCATTGAAATATACTCGGCTTCAGCAGATGAGCGAGCAATCATAGACTGCTTCTTACTGCGCCAGGTAATGAGATGTCCTCCAAAGTAAGTACAATATCCACTTGTGGAACGACAATCATCCAATGAAACATCATAATCAGCGTCAGAATATTCAATAAGAGATAAGGGAGGCAAAGATGGCTTGTATACAAATTCTTGTCCAGGAGCAGTTTTCAAGTATCGAAGGATACACTCAACTGCCTGAAAATGAGAGATTCGTAATTCATGCATGAATTGACTGACAACTCCAACAACAAATGATATATCAGGTCTCGTAACAGTGAAATGTATTAGCTTCTCCATAAGACGACGATAATACTCTGAGTTTGGAAGAGGATAAGATCAGAGTTTGAGGCATGAGTGGAGAGTTTGTGATTGATATTCATGGGAGTGTCAGCAAGCTTGCATCCAGAGTAGCTAACATCATTAAGCAGGTCAAGGTACTTTTGTATAGATAAAACAAGTCCATCAAGATGTCGGGCTACTTCGAAACCAAGGAAATATTGAAGATTTCTCAGGTTCTTAGTTTGAAACACAGAAGTCAAATGCTTTTTGATCATGTGCATTCCTATGAGATCATCTCCTGTAATCAAAATATCATCAACACGCACTAAGAGAATCACGGTGCCTGTTGGACGATGACAAGTGAATAAAGAGAAGTCGGTTGAACTCCGAGTGAACCCAACAACACGAACAGTCTAACTGAATTTGTCAAACCATGCCCGAGGAGACTGTTTGAGACCATATAATAATTTCTTCAGACGACATACATGAGACTCCCTCGTAGTCTCAAACCGGGAGGTTGTTGCATATAAACAATATCCCGCAAATCGTTATTCAGAAAAACATTTTTGACATCCAATTGATGCAATGTCCAGTGTTGGTGAACATCGAGGGAGATCAAAACACGAACAATATTGAGTTTGGCGACTGGAGTGAAGGTCTCGTCATAATCCAAACCTTGTTGTTGAGTAAAACCACTGGCCACAAGGCGAGCCTTCATACATTGAACCGTCTCATTCGGACCATGTTTGATAGCAAACACCGACTTACAACCAACACAGATTTGTCCAGGAGGAAGAGGGACAAGATCCAAGTTTGGTTTGCCCAAAAAGCAGACATTTTCTCGTCCATGGCTATCTGCCACCCCGGATGTTGGAGAGCCTCCTGCATAGAGGTGGGGAGTGGAAATATAGGATAAAGAAAGTGCAAATTTCCTGAGTTCCGGAGAGAGTCGGTGTAAGGAGACATAATTCGCCATCGGGTGAGCAGTAAAGACGGTTGTCGGATCTGCAGGCCGCAAAATAGCATCAGTAGAGGGCATCTTCCGTAGAGCAGCAGACAGAGGATGATGTGTATACACATGAATGAGAGGTGGCTTTGGTGGGATTAGTGTGGGAAGGCGAGGTGGTTTTGGTGGGATTGGCGTGGGAAGGAGAAGTGGAAGGTTAGAAGTAACAGGGACAACATGCCGCAAAGTAGATGCAAAAATGGAGAATCAGTTAATGGAGAATGATAGGGTTGGTTTTCGAGAAGGATGACATCAGCGGATGTAACAACCTTGTGATTCTTGGGAGAGAAGCAGACATAGCCCTTTTGTGTCTGTGAGTAACCAACAAATATGTATTTTGTGGCATGTGGAGCAAGCTTGTCAGTAGACAGGTCGAGATTATGAACATAGCATATATAGTTGAAGACACGAGGTGTGATTTAAAGGGAGGTGTGAAGGGAAAAGAAGGTTGAAGCAAAAAGTTGAGAATGGAGGAAAACATGCAGTTAATTAGATAGCAGGCCGTAGAAATCTCGAAATTTCAATAAAGTGTGGGAACATGCATTTAAAATGACGATTCTTGTGTTCCGCAATACCATTTTGTTGGGAGGTATAAACACGCGAGGTTTGATGGATGATCCCAAATTCAGTACATAAGTCTGTAAACGCATGATTTGTGTATTCACGGGCATTGTCGGTTCAGGGAGTTTTAATGGTAGTAGAGAAACCGGTTTCGAGTTTCAATAATAAATGCACGTAATACACGAGATAGTTCAGAGCGATCATGAAGGAAATACACCCACGTCACACAAGAGTAATCATCTATAAAAGTAATAAAGTATCGATAACCATAAACACTAGATGTTTGTAGGGTCCCCAAATATTTGAACGAATTAGAACCAAGGGGGCATCACTGCGTGTACAATGAGGGAAAAAAGTAGAATGATGTTGTTTGTCATTGATGCAAAACTCGCATGTGAAGTCATTGAGGGATAAATTCGGGAGGCTTTCCGGAGGATGCGCAGAGGAGCATACCCAAGACGCCAGTGCCACTTGACAGAGCTAATAAAGGAGAGAATCGCGTGCGTGTGTGTGTGTGGGGGGGGGGGGGGGTCCAGGATGTATACCGGCTCCATGATCGAGTGCCTTTTGCGGAGTCCGTCAGACCGGATTCATTGATTCGTACGTGGATTCATTCATCGAGCTGGTCACCCATGTTCCAGTTCTTCCACCCGACCATTACTTGGCCTACTTCATGCACGGCTTACAACTCCATATCCGAGCCCGCCCTCCAGTTGTTAACTGTTAACCAAGCCATGGACCTCTCCCTTCTCGTGGAGGCCGAATTCCTCGCGTTGTCCGGGGACCCTCCTTCATTGCCTCCCACCAAACCTCCCTACCAACCATATTTTCTTCTCCTGCCTAAGCACCCACCACCGCCACCTTCTCTACCTCGCCCGCCCATTATGGGCCCACGCGACAACCGTCATGTCCCTACTCACCGTCTGTCCAACCAAGAGTACAACGACTTACGGAGCAGGGGTCTGTGCTTTCGTTGCAAACAACCCTACTCGCCTATTCATGATTGTCCGGTGAAGGAGTTTTGCCTTCTCATCGAAAAGAACGTGAACGAAATCAGCACGACTGACTTTGATGCTCTCATGATCGCGGATGTACCGTCGGACGGCGCTCCGGGCACCTCTACGGCTGCCCACCCACGGGCATTTCACTACTAATTGGAGGGCGGCACTTCGACCTTGAGGGCAAGGTCGATTTTCTGACCTGATGTATTGTTACGCACGTGCGCGTATCTTATTTTATCTTGTATTGTTTTTTGCTTTTATATTTAATGATATGTGAGCCCTCTTCCCTATATAATGAGGTGGTATGAGAGAGTTGTCATCATCTTTTGATCATTAGGGTTTTGGATCTTCATTCATGGCGAGGAGCTTCTTGGTGGAACCAGCCTCCAGAAGCTGAGCACGAGTATACCTCGTGTTTGTATCCGGATTTTCAATTAATGCAAGTGTTATTTTCTTTCTCTTAACAGCAGGCCTTGGCCATCGATCTCATTTTCTATGATTCATTCATTTTCTTCTCGACAATTTTTGCTGCATACAGTTTGTTGATGTCTGCTCTATTTTTTATGGATTTGAAAACAAAATTTCCAGCTCTCATTTCATATTCTTTATTCACGCATAAATTCAGTACCAACATTCAGATTTTTCATTCTAAGGTTGGAAATTAAATTTTCGTACTTTCGTTGAAGGGACGAGGCCCTCCGTCAGCTGAAGCATCATCATCTTCTCCGTGCTCAACAGCGCATGGCCCCAGCATCCAACCGACACCGCCGCGATGTGGTCTTCTCAGCGGGCTAGAAGGTGTTCGTCAAATTGCAAACCCCATCGTCTGAGTTCCTTAGCCGGCCTCGCCTACATCCCGGATATTCGTCCACTACTTTGGCCGCCGCATCCTGATCCTAGAGAAGGTAGGAGTGTTGGCCTACAGCCTACAGATGCCTGCCAACGACTGCATTTATCTAGTCTTTCATATTTCCCTGCTCAAGAGGGCATTGTGCGATCATCCCCTCCAAGCCACCCTTCCCGATAGGTTGATGGTCCAGTCCATTCCTTGCTACGAGTCTGTTGCTATGCTCGGATCTTGCATTGAGGATTTTCATGGGTCAGCAGGTACGACGGGTCTTCTCATCTAGCTAGTGAAGGAGACTTCATGAAGTGGAAGCTACATGGATCCTAGAGGTGGAGATCAAGTCACGGTTCTCAGACTTCGGTCTTGAGGACAAGGTCATTCTGAAACCCGTGGTGTTGATACGAGCACGAGGGATCTCATCCCCGGCCAGCGATATAAAGCATCGGTTTACACACGTCACATGCTTTATTCATGGCGGGGAATGATTTTTTTCTTTTATGCTTGTTATGTATTTTCCTTACTAGTGGACCTTACTATATATAAAGGAGTCAAGGCTTTGTTGTTATGCAATTTACTATCTTGTTTTTATCTTGGAATTGAAAGGAAGAACAGCCAACGTTCCCTTGCCCTAAGTCCCCACAGGTCTCTACCAATTACTCATTACATCTATTTATGCTACAAATTGTCTGATGAAATGGCAATGCTCTCTTCGGTTTTAACAAACGCAAAAGGTTCAAATGAGTCTTCCCACCATCCTGACCTCTTCTTTACCAGAGTGCAGCTTAATGTGGAGCTTCTTCCAAGTTGTTGAACTTGCAGCTTACATCACAACCAAGAAGGGAGATACGAGCAAAATTAGTCGAAAACCGATATGAAATTAGGGTTTAGGGCGGCAAATATGGAGGAAAACACCATAAGGTGAGATTAGGAGACATTATTCCATGCGTAATCCTTCTCACAACTTTTGAACCTTAATTATTTATAGGATACATAAAACATTACATTACCTTAACAAATAAGCAAGAGTAGAAGATGACATCTGGCTGCCCTTTATTATGGATCATGTAAAATATCACATCTCATTAGTAGAAATCGGGATTAAATTTCTTCACACACCCTAAACCGGACAGCACATACATATATATGGGTAGAATGCACGTGACATATCACGTGGAATACATAATCAATACGAACTAAAAAAAGTGAATATTCAACTCTCTCCCTCAAGTTGGGAATATATATTGATCATTCCCAACTTGTCAGTATTGTTTTTGAAGTTGTCGCTGCATAGCCCCGTGGTGAAAACATCGGCAAGCTGATCAAATTAGCTCACAAACGGAGTGCAGACATTCCCCTTGTCGATGTGGTCTTTGATGAATGTCTATCAACTTCCACATGTTTGGTCTTGTCATGTTGAACTAGATTGTATGCAATGTTGATGGTCGCCTTGTTGTCACAGTAGATAGTAATAGGTTTGTTTACCTGAAGGCCCAAATCCTGGAGAATGGTTCTCAACCACAGTCCCTCACAAACGCCATCCGGAGTCATAGCTTTGTATTCTGCTTGATAGTCAGCACTTCAGCGAGCGATACCACGTTCTGCTTCTCGCCACGCTCTTCCATGAAACCAGGTTGCCTCCCACAAATGTGCAGTACCTCGTGGTTGACTTTCTATCATCTTGACTACCAGCCCAACCAATCAGCATCAGTAAATACCTCAACCTCTAATGACTGATTAGCCTTGAACAGAAAGACCTACGCCTGGTGTCTTTTTTAGATATCGCAACACCCTTTAAAGGCAGCCTGCTGATGACATAACGTAGGAGAGTGCATATACCGGCTCTTAGGACACCCCACCGCATACGTGATATACCGGCGGAGACCGTATACGGAGCCCTATGGGACATATATTATCCACCCAACCAGTCGTTGGTATTTTGAGGCAGGTCCGCTTTCTTCCCTAAAAATATCTGCATCAATCTTATGATTAACCTCAATTGGAGTGTCACACAGGAGCACACTCAAGCATCCCAGTCTCCTCCAGAAGATCAAGAGTATACTTTGGGAAATGAAATCTCTTGTCGGGACCTCGCAACTTCAATTCCCAAAAAATATTTCAGCTTTTCCAGATCCTTGACTTCAAATTCTTCGCACCCAGTTGTTTTTTCAAGTATTTGATCTCTCATCCAAGTCATCTCCGATAATGATGATGTCGTCCAAGTACACAATAAGGATAGAAACCAGAGCACCATTCCTCTTGATGAAGAGAGGTATGATCAGCTTGACTTTGAGTATATCCAAGTCGTTTCATGGTCTTGTTAAAATGCCCAAACCACACTCTCGGAGACTGTTTCAGGCCATACATGGATTTTAGCAGGCGACGGACCCTCCGGTTGGACTCCTTGACATCAAGGTTAGGGGGAATATCCATATAGATCTCCTCTTCCAAATCACCATGCAAGAATGCATTCTTGATATCGAGTTGCAGTAGCTCACCATCGCGCGAAGCACAGCACAAGAAAGAAGCACAAACGGATTGAGTTCATCTTGGCAACAAGGAGCAAAGGTCTCCTGGTAGTCAATGCCTTGAGCTTGGGTATATCCTCGAGCCACTAAACGAGCTTTGTATCGCTCCACCACCCCATCTTGGTTCTGTTTAACAGTGAAGACCCAACAGGATCCGACCGTTCGCTTCCCAGGGGGAAGGCTGGTGAGCAGCCATGTTTTATTTTTATCCAAGGCACTCAGTTCCCTCTCCATAGCCTGTTTCCATTCAGGTATCTGAACAGCCTCATGACATGTCTTAGGAATTAAAATAGATGAAAGAGAGGAGATAAAGGCTTTATCAGCCTGAGATAGATAAGTATAACAAATGTAGTTGGGAATGGGTGTTTGGTGCCACCCATTTTACCTATAAGACGTGGCAAGAGGAATATGGAGGTCATCATCTAAATCTGGAGCTGAGCTACGGTCACTGGTACTGGCGGAACATTCACAGTCTGCACTTGCTCAACAGTCCTGGGGGACGACCGTGAGTACGTGTATAATATAGGTGGAGCGGATGTGGAAGGAGGGGAAGTGGGGCAACAATTGTTGAAGAGGAGATTCGATGTTAAACAATTGGAAGAGGAGATTCGATGTTCTCGTCACCGTCACATCTCGTCTCCCCTTGACGAGGACGAAAGTACGACTCCCCCTCACGAAATGTGACATGCACAGTGCAATAGTAGCGCCGAGTCGGAGGATGATAACAACGATACCCTTTGGTGGTAGGGGAGTACCCAACGAAAATACACCGCAGGGAACGCGCATCAAGTTTATCATGATGCAGGGTATGAACATGAACAAAACATTCGGAGCCAAAGATACGAGGAGCAAGATGAGAGGTGTGGACGATGTGTTGTTTGGTAAGACGCGATAGGGGCGTATCAAATGAGAGGGCACGAGACAGAGACGGTTAATGAGATGAGCAGCTGTGAGAACTGCATCACCCAGTAAGATTTGGGAAGGTGCATAGCAAGGAGTAAACCCTTAGCCACCTCCAGCAAATGTCTATTCTTCGTTCGGCCACCCCATTTTGGGTGGAAATGTGGACGCACGTGGTTTGATGTATGATGTCATTATCAAATAGATAGGCCCCAAAAACACACTCGATCATCATATTCCCCACCATTATCACTACGCAACACACGAATTTTGCCATCAAATTGTTGGTTCACCATCTTATGAAACGTCTGAAAACAGGAAAGGACATCACTTTTTTTAAGCAGATATAAACTCACGTAACGCGGGAGTGACAATCAATAAAAGTAACAAAACTATTTATAACCGATAAAGATAACACTGGAGACGGGCCCCAAACATCAGAGTGAATAACATCAAATGGACAAAAACTAGGGACAGACAAATGACTAGTACTCTGACGGGCATGTTTTGAGCTTTCACATGCATCACAAGAGAAAGACTGAATTAAGGATGTAAAAACAAGAAACAATTTAGTAAGATAAAGAGACGAAGGGTGGTCAAGGCGCTGGTGCCAGCGTTGAATGTCATGTAGAGTCGGAGATCTGGTGGATGAAAAGGCACTGGAAGAAGACTGGTCCAGCAAGTACAGTCCACCAACGTTCCTACCACTGTCAAGCGTCCGCCTCGTATTCAAATCCTGAAGTACACAAAACATCAGGAAAGAAGGTCACAGAACAGTTTAAAGAAGTAGTTAAGTGACTGATAGAAAGCAAATTGCGAGGAAAAGACGGGACATGCAAAACAGGAGGACAGTGATAGGTCGGGGGAACAGGTGACAGTCCCTTTACCAGCGATGGCGGAGAGGGAGCCATTAGCAGCAATAACCTTATCACGACCAGAAAGAGGAGTATAAGAGGTAAAACTGAGCCAGAACCAGTCATGTGATTGGTCGCACCCGAGTCAATAATTCACGTGGAAGGTGAGGAGGACACAGCATGAGCACTGGAGAGACCGAAGTAGCAACAGCAGCATGAGAACCAGCAGTAGGAGAGTTAGTGTAGGAACGCAGCATGCGACGAAGAGCATCTAACTCAACACAGACAGGCCGCCAGAGGTGTCCTTCTGAACCTCAGTTGATGTGCGCAGAAAACTAAGTACGATCTCCAGACTGACGGCCACCACCACGGTGCCCACCGCGACCCCGAGCACTAGAACCCCGACCAGCAGGGGCAATGTGAGGGTGTAAATGAAAACAGGAGTCCCTAGTATGGCCCTTCTTCCCACAGTAGCAACAAAGAGGAGGTCCGCGTGAAGCCGCAGCAAGCGCAGAATGATCAGTAGCAGGAGCGGCACCAAGAGTACGACGGTGATTCTCATCTTGAGGAGCATGCTGAAGGCCTCCCGAAGAGAGGGAAGTGGCTCACGATGGAGAACATGCAAGCGAACAGCATCAAACTCCATGTTGAGCCCCCCATAAGGAAGACGTGGACACGGAAACAATCTTTGTCTTTTTGAAGTGTCAGCGCATCAGCAGTACAAGCAGCCGTAAAAGTATTGAAGAGTCAAGTTCCTGATAGAGGCGCTCAAACTCGGAATAGTAGACAAAAAAGACATAGTGACTTCAGCTCCAGAACACGGCGAGTGAGCTCATACACTTGCATCGAACTGCCTGCCTGAGAGTTAGGTATCACGGGCCCGAGTCAAATATCATATGCGGAGTTCAACAGCATATAACTGCGATACACCTGAGGGGACATCGAGTGAAAGTAACCACGAGACAACCGACGAATTTTCTGCATCCCATTTTTTTATGTGGGATCGGTACGTGGTGACTCACGGTGGTACCATCAACAAGTCCATATAACTGGTGGCTGTGAATAGCATGTTGGGCCACCCTGGACCATTCCAGATAATTCTTCTCATCCAAGGCAACAGTAGTGATCTTCAACAAGCCAGATGGGTCATGGCTCGAGGAGGGTCGGTAGACGAACCGGTTGGAACACCGGAATGAGGAGCCGTGGAGATAGTGGACTGATCATCCATGGCTCCGAAGAGAGATGGAAGAGCTCCAAATCAGAGAAGACGGCCTCCAACGGGTCCCCCGTAGATCATAACGCCGGAAGGAAAACACCGGAGGAGGTGAGCAAGGTGTCCGGCTGCCCCATGGAGGACAAAACGGCCGAAGACGCGGGGGGCCTCCCGGAAGGCCGGGCGGAGAAGGCCGCCGAAGGCGAAGAGCCG